>JANFOE010000171.1:0-600000 GCA_025667525.1 Glebionis coronaria
TTAAGGCATTGTTTCACCATCCTTCCTTATATATTTTTATAAAATTTTGTATTTATGGCATCATTTGTATTTCATATATATATTTTTTATAGAATTTTGTATTTAAGGCATCATTTGTAATTCCTATTTTATTTTTAAAGCATTTTATGAAATCATTTTATAGAATTTTGTATTTAAGACATTGTTTCACCATCCTTCCTTATATATTTTTATAAAATTTTGTATTTAAGACATCATTTGTAATTCCTATATATAATTTTATAGAATTTTGTATTTAAGGCATCATTTGTAATTCCTATTTTATTTTTGAATCATTTTATGGAATCACTTTTATATATTTTTTTATTTAAGGCATTTTTTCACCATCCTTCCGTATATGCTTTTATAGAATTTTGTATTTAAGGCATCATTTTTAATTCTTATATATATTTTTATAGAATTTTGTATTTACGGCATCATTTGTAATTCCTATTTTATGTTTAAAACATTTTATGGAATCATTTTTATAGAATTTTGTATTTTAGGGCATTGTTTTCACCATCCTTCCACATATATTTTTATAGAATTTTTTATTTAAAGCATCATTTATAATTCCTATATATATTTTTATAGAATTTTGTATTTAAGTCATCATTTGTAATTCCTATTTTATTTTTGAAGCATTTTATGGAATCATTTTTATAAAATTTTGTATTTAAGTCATTATTTCACCATCCTTCCTTACATATTTTTTATTGAATTTTGTACTTAAGGCATCATTTGTAATTCATATATATATTTTTATAGAATTTTGAATTTAAGGTATCATTTGTAATTCCTATTTTATTTTTGAAGTATTTTATGGAATCATTTTTATAGAATTTTGTATTTAAGGCATCATTTTTAACTATATATATTTTTATAGAATTTTGTATTTAAGGCATCATTTATAATTCCTATTTTATTTTTGAAGCATTTTATAGAATCATTTTTATAGATTTTTGTATTTAAGGTATTGTTTCACCATCATTCCATATATATTTTTAAAGAATTTTATATTTAAGACATCATTTATAATTTCTATATATATTTTTATAGAATGTTATATTTAAGGCATCATTTGTAATTTCTATTTTATTTTTGAAGCATTTTATGGAATCATTTTTATAAAATTTTGTATTTAAGGCATTGTTTCACCATTATTCCTAATATATTTTTATATAATTTTGTATTTAAGACATCATTTGTAATTCCAATTTTATTTTTGAAGCATTTTATGGAATCATTTTAATAGAATTTTGTATTTAAGGCATTGTTTCACCATCCTTCCTTATATAATTTTATAGAATTTTATATTTTAGGCATCATTTGTAATTCCTATATATACTTTTTATTGAATTTTATATTTAAGGCATCATTTGGAATTCCTATTTTCTTTTTGAAGCATTTTATGGAAACCTTTTAATGAATTACATGTGTCATTTTTATAGAATTTTGTATTTAAAGAATTGTTTCATCATCCTTCCTATATAAGGGTTTTTGATTTGATTTGATTTGATTTGATATATATATATATATAAATATATACATACACATATATATATATATATATATATATATATATATATATATATATACTATATATATATATATATATATATATATATATATATATATATATATATATATATATATATATATATTATATATATATATATATATATATATATATATATATATATATATATATATATATATATATATATACTAGCTTCGTAACCCGTCCAACGGGCGGGGTCGTTTCGTAAATCTTTTTTTTAAGTAGGATTGGGTATCAGTTATATCCGTTGATAGTGTTCGAAACTTATTTTCAATATTTTTAAGCCTTAGTCAACCCAACGACATGTTTTTGTCTCATGTAAATCTTTGGTTGTACAAATATCAATGGTTGCCTATATTGAGGAAAGTTAAGTTTCGAAAGATGGTGGAATAGATTGAAGAACGCTTTACAAATACTTCACTAAAACCATAAAATGATCATTTTTATTCTCCAAAGTATAAATTTTTAACAAACTACACTTTTATTTATGGATAAAGACATTGATGTATTGAGATTAATGTAGATTCTTAATTTATCATAAATCCAAACAACAATCATAGCCACTTAATTATTTATTAAAAAAACTTATTTTCCACATCTTTTTAAAAAATTAAATATCTCACAAAGTAGAGATCGCTAAATAACAAAAAGTACTCTATCGCGAAAAGAATTAAATCATTTTTTTTTTACATGTTCACTTTATATTAAGTTATTAACTAATAGCTTAAGTGAATTAACCTATTAGAGATTAAAGAACTCAAATAAACATTTGTATAAGTAAAGATGCAAAAGAAGAAAAGACTTATATAGCCACGTTGATACCATTTCTTGTAACTTTGTGATATACTGTATAGCTTAAAAATAAAAGTATTTACTACTTGTATGGTCTATTACATTTTTAGTCGGATACCAGCCAAGGATGATGCATTCTATTACATTTTTTTTGAAAAAGAGAAGAGGAAAAAGTGTAGAGTGAAGGTTTCATTTACTATGAAGGAGCTTAGTCCATCCGAATGTTGTATGAGATGTATAAAACTAATGACCTGGATCAAACCTTCCTTGTAAATGAATAACAACACGTGTTTTATGTACTTATGTATTTTTGAATGACTAAGCCACAACATGAATTTTAAGCCCGTCATTTGATTTCATTTAATCTAAAGCGGTTTTGTTTTCATTATGAGTCTTTTATGAACAATCTTATCTCGCCTTTGCAGGTTTTTCATTTTGAAAACGCTTTAAGATCATATCACTATTAAAAGATTGGTCCTTGAATCTAAAGCTTAGAGTTTAACATATGTGTGTTTGGACATAATACGTAAAGTTTTATTAAAAAACACATTAATGTGTTTGGTAATTAAAGGAAATCATGCAACAACTTGAACGTTTCTCAACTATTTTACACAATTTGGTGAGCGGTGATATAATATAAGAATGATAAAGGTTGGAAGTCAAATTTAAAAAAAGTAACTCATCATTGATACATACTTGAGTACTCAAACCTTCGTAACAGAACTGGAGTGACCTCGATAAAACCTTAGAACTACTATTTATGAAGTGTCGCTTAACTTATCCAATAAAGGTGTGTAAAGCCCTTCTTAGCGACCGTCTCTTATAAAAGTCCTTCACTGTGGTCAGATATTCCAGGTCTGATGGATACTGCACATGCCCATACAATGTTGTAGATCCATTTAATAAGCCTTGTGGCACCTTTTTTGTAAGTGCGAGTGATATTTGCAGTACTAATAGTATCTGGATGTGCTACCTTTTTATTACATATGTTTGTGGTTCTTTAGATTCAGAGGCTCGCATCTCTGCCTTCGTTTATGTTGAAGACTGACACGTCTCCTAGCGGTATGTAGCTTCGGAGGCTTGCATCTCTGCCTTCATTTATGTTGGAGAGTGACACGTCTCCTAACGGTCCGCCTTTCTCATGCTGAACCTGTAACGGGTTGAGTGGAGAATGCTTATTGCAGCACCCAATCCATAATATCTTGAATGGATTTGTGGACTTGTGACTTTCAACAAAATTTGTCCTGAAAGAAATATTGAGATTTTATATAAATGACAAAACAAAAACGGTTTATACTTGTCGTCCAAAACCTCAAGAGCTAGGATGCCAACCCGATCCACAAACTCATCGAATGGTTTTCTGGTTGGATACCCAGCACAACTAATCCTGATTGCCAATCACTTTATTTAATAAGAAGTTACTGAGTAACTCTTGTTAAACACTTTTATGAGTGCTTCAAGACGTGCTAATATATCCACCTGCTCTTGGCGTGAGTCACCTGCCATTCAGTTTACGTTCATAATACGTGATCATTGTAGACACTAAAAAAGGTCATACACAGCGAACCACTTAAGTTATACCATCATGTGATCTCGATTACACAAAAAGTCTATCAATGGACAAAGGAAAAAAACACATATAAAGTGTATATAGTTGAAGAAAAAATTGTATGTAAGGGGGGGGGGGGGGCTCAGAATATATGTCAATGCGCTCAAAGATAAACTAAAAACAAACCAACAAAAGATACACATAATACTCGGCTTTTACCCCAAGTATAAAATCTTATCGTCCGATCTTTTCGAATTGATTACCGGTCTAGAGTGCGACTCAATTGTCTTTTGGTGAACAAGAGAATGGTTTGGTTGATTATCTATTTTAAACTAATAACAAATAAGTAAGTGTCATTGAGTAAAGTAGAAGTTTAACAGATTAAACTAAATTGACGAGTTAAAAATAAATGCTTGAAAACTTAAAGGCAATATAAGAAAAATACTTGAACACTAAATAAAACTAACACTTGGAAACTTTTGTAGAGACATGAACTCATCCAATCGGAATATGCTAAAAGTGAGTGATCAGAATAATGGGAAAAGGCACTAATCGGAATGTAATAAACGACTACTGATCGGAATGATGTAAATGGTGCAATCGGAATGTGGGAAACAAGCCCCAATCGAAATGTTGCCAAAACCCTCAATCGGGATATCTTAGAAATAATGCCAATCGGAATACTGGGGAAAGTACTAATCGGAATGTTTAGAAAAAACATCCGATCGGAATGATCCAAAATGGTCCTGATCGGAATCCCAACTACCTAATCCGATCAACTCGATCGGAATAATAGCTGCAAATCGGAATAATACTAAACCCTTTTCCGATCTGGTGATCGGAAAGAGGGTGTGGGTGCTTTGGTCGGAATAAGCTGATCGGAAAGGGGTTTAGACCCTTTCCGATTTATATGAGATTCGAGATATAAGCTAGTAATAAGCTACTATGATAAGCTCACACCAAAACTAGAAACGAGTCAAGGGTGAAATATACTAAATAAGCACAATCAACAACTTATCCAACTCAAAATAATCAATATTTTGAATCAAACAATATAAAAAAATGAACTTTTTAAGAAAACTTTTAAAAGTAAATAAGCTAAAAGAAACGATAACACAATAAGCACAAGGAACTTAAAGCTCAATCGAATGAAAGCTTATGTAGGAACATGAAGATTAACTTTTTAAGCACAAAAACATCAAGATCAACACGGATTTAATGTATTACGCATCAAAGTTAATCTAAAATCAAAGAAAGGTAGAATGAGATGAAAGATTAAAAGCTTAACTAGAACTTGATTAATGAAATCAACAATACATAAAGATTTAATCTTGAAAGATTAAAAGAAAAGATGAAACTTAGTGAGAGAAAGTTGAGAACTTTCTCTCTCTAAAACTAGAAAGAAAAGTGAAAAAAATGAAAAACTTAACTAAAAACTAACTACCCTCCTAATGTGTATTAGGAGGGTATTTATAGGGAAAATGGGAAGGAGTGCATGCGTTGCTTCTTCTTTCTTTCTTTCTTCTCGTCTTCTCGACTCGATTTAATTCTTTGTCTTTTCTCGACGTCGTCTTCGGATTTGAACTTGTCTTTTAATTTTCTTCTTCTATTAGACTTGAGTTCTTCGACTTCATTAAACTTCCGTCTTTAGACTTGTTCTTCGATAAATCTTCAGAATAGGTCTTGGACTTCCGTTCTTTTTACACTCTTGATCTTTTGACTTCGTCTTTTCCCGTTTTCTTTGATAAAAGCCCGTGAAAGCCCGTGTTTTCTTCCTTTTTCATCTTTTGGTCCTAAAACACAATAAAAACACAAACCACGCATAATTCCGACTTTTACGACATAAAATACACGTTTTGGTCTTGTTATTATTGGAAATAAGTGGTAAAAGGATAAGTGTTTTCACACTTATTAAATCCCCTACACTTGACCATTGCAATGCCCTCATGCAGTACATTAATTTAAAAGCACGGTTTACATTTTTCATCATAAATAACCCACCTTGGCCTTTATTAAATACTAAACATTTAAGGAAAGTAAAAAGATAAAAACAAGTAAAGAAATCAAAGACTTACATTGGTTTTTAGCTGCCATGAACGTTTATCATCCTCAAGTTTCACGTTCCCCATACCAAGCTTTAAAACGAGATCATTGTTATTATAAGTTAGTAAACTAACACGAACTCATGTGGGCCAATTATTCACTTAGACTCCCTTATTCCTAGGTGTATCTCTTATATTTTATTTTTGTCTTGAATGATCACGAGGATGCATTGTTTGACTTATTTCGATAGTTATTTAGGCCAAAAATAAAGTGAATGATTTAATCAATAGTTAGCTAAAGGACAAAATCTTTTAAAACTGCTTCTCGGGACCTCATAAAGTTCATATCTTGGCATAACTCGCTTCGCGGTTTGAGACCTTTCTCGGACCGATATTTGGCAGCGACTTCATACTTCAAACCTTGAGAGACGTTCATGAAATTATGGTCTTCTCTTCATAATAGGAATGTCTTCACTTGAAGTTTTGAGAGATTCTTCATATTTGGACTACGACTTCTTCATTTTTCTCCAATCTTTATTTTGGACTTTGATATACAATGATCCGCCTCCTTTTAGGACTTGGATCTATTTATCCTCATACCTTGCTAGGGTCTTTTCGGATAGACTTCTCCATGATCTTTAGGGGAGTATTTGCTTTTCGTCGTGTGTCTCGATCCTTCATATTGATTTTCTATAAATGATTCTTCACATCACTTTTGGATCTTTAGCAACAAAATGTAGCCCTCATGCCTTGTTAGGGCCTTTTCGGACTCGCCAATCTTCGAATCCCGCTTCAATAAGTTATGCCTTGGCTATGAACTCTAATCCGTACCGAGCAACTTTTAAACGATCTTGGGCTAGAAGCTAAGTAACCTTTTAAATCGTACAACCTTATTTATTGCAGATAAATTTATTAACAAGTGAAGGGAGAATAGGCTTATAATTAACTAACATAAATTCACGAAAGAATACCAAACTTATAATTGACTCTATCATCTCTCGTTCTCCATAGTTTAAAATCTCAAGGAATGAGACTCGTGGATGCTTAGCCTATTAAATCAAAGTTTTGGGTTTTCGAGTCGCCTATAGGATCTTGCAAATTCTTAGACTCTTTCAAGTTTAGAAATCGCATTTTAAAGTTCCCTTGATAAACGACTCTCTAGGATCAATTATAGGAACTTGCGAAAAGTTCTTGTTCTTAACCCGTGAGAGTTAAGACTTTTGCGTTTTATAGCTCCCTATATAAAAGCCTAGCAAAACTTGACTTAAACACGTTAAGGATACTAGCTAGAGTAAACTTAGATAAGTAAACTCGGGTTGAGTCAAAATATTCATGACTAAGAAAAATTTAAAACTTTTAGTGAAAATTTATTCTAGCAATGGAAAGAGAATAACCATAACAAAGGAAAATACAACTATACAACTAGGCCAAAATAGATTAAAAATTTTGAAAAATGTCGAAAAATCAAATTTTCCGGTTAAAATGAGGGCAAATTCATGGAAAAGACCACTTACTTCGATAGAAGTCCCCCTACACTTGATAGAAACATTGTCCTCAATGTTTAAGCCTGTGGGAGTAAACTCCCCTACACTTAGGACATTGTGCACTTTGTTTAAATCTTGCTAAGGAAAGGACAACTAAAGTGAATTCAATGTGAACATATAAAATATGAAATATTGAATCACAAGAGTTTAGGATAGAACCAGGAAGATGGGAACACGGTATCACGGGTCGTCAAAAGTCATCAAAAGGTTCTTTGAAGCTTGAATCCCTGCACAAGATAAGAAACAAGACAACAAACACATACGGGGCTCCCCCTACACTTATTATGAAAGCAGTAAAGGATAGAGCACGGGTTGCCTCCCGAGAAGCGCTTGTTTTTGTTCACCGAGTCACGAGCCTGACTCGACCCAAATTTAGTTCATGGGAAACGTGGTGAGGGATGGAATCATCTCATGAGAGATGTCCTCACCAAAGTACAGCTTCAAACGCTGGCCATTCACCTTGAAGTTGGGCCCATTCGGCTGAGAAAGCTCAATGGTCCCATACGGAAAGACTTTGGCGACGGTGAATGGGCCAGACCAGCGGCTCTTCAACTTGCTAGAGAAGATCTTCAACCGAGAGTTAAAAAGTAAGACTTGATCACCAACGTGGAACTCTCGATTCTTAATCCTTGCGTCATGAATGATCTTGGTCTTCTCCTTGTAGATCAGTGAGTTCTCGTAAGCTTCATTCCTCAGCTCGTTGAGTTGAATCTTGCGATGATCACCGGCTTTGTTGATGTCGAAGTTAGCCCACTTCAAGGCCCAGTGCGCCTTATGTTCCAGCTCGATGGGGAGGTGGCATGCTTTCCCGTACACAAGACGATACGGTGTACAACCAATCGGGGTCTTATAAGCAGTACGGAAAGCCCACAGAGCATCATCTAACTTATCGGCCCACGCGGCGCGATGTTCTCCCACAGTACGCTCCAAAATTTGCTTCAATCCACGGTTGGAAATCTCGGCTTGCCCATTGGTTTGGGGATGATAGGCGGTGGAAAGACGGTGATTGACACCATACTTAGCCATGACTCTTGCAAATTGATCATTGCAAAAATGAGTCCCACGGTCACTGATAATAGCACGAGGAACGCCGAATCGAGCAAACAGCTGCTTTAAAAAGTTCACAACCACCCTCGCATCGTTCGTTGGGAGAGCCTTAGCTTCAACCCATTTAGAAACGTAGTCAACGGTGACGAGGATGTACTTGTTCCCTTTGGAAGATGGAAATGGCCCCATAAAGTCGATGCCCCATACGTCAAAGATTTCACATTCTTGGATGAAATTTTGAGGCATCTCATCTTTATGTGTGATCTTGCCTTGGCGTTGGCAAGCATCACAATGCTTAACCATTTCGTGAGCGTCACGATAAATGGTGGGCCAATAGAATCCAGAGTCAAACACTTTCTTAGCGGTGTAGTTGGGACCAAAAGTGACCACCAGTGGGTCCTTTATGGCAAGCAGCAAGGATTTGCAAAGCTGCCGGTCCATCAACACATCGACGAATGGTCAGATCAGCACATTGTTTGAATAGAAAAGGGTCATCCCAAAAGTAAGTCTTAACATCATTCAAGAACTTCTTCTTTTGTTGGGATGTTAACCCTTTGATGAGAACACCACCCGCTAAGTAGTTTGCAATGTCGGCAAACCACGGGGTGTCATCAAGATTGAGATTTATAGACATTAAGGTCTCAAGGGGGAAAGAGTCATTGATCTCTTTGTTCGGATGATCCCCTTGATATGGATCCTCAAGTCTACTCAAATGATCCGCGGCTAGGTTTTCAGCACCCTTCTTGTCACGAATTTCAATGTTGAATTCTTGAAGGAGTAAAACCCAGCGAAGAAGTCTTGGATTAGAGTCATGCTTAGTCATCAAGTACTTCAACGCGGAATGGTCCGTGTAAACGATGGTGGTGGATAAAACAAGATAGGGGCGAAATTTTTCAAAAGCATAGACAACAGCTAAAAGCTCTTTTTCGGTTGTCGTATAATGCAATTGAGCCCCCGTCATTGTTTTGCTAGCATAGTGGATTGGTTGGAAGTGTTTATTCACTCTTTGACCCAAAACCGCTCCAATGGCAAAGTCGCTAGCATCGCACATCATTTCAAAGGGTAGCTCCCAATTAGGGGTAACCAAGACCGGTGCCTTAGTTAGCTTATCCTTAAGAAGATTGAAGGCTTCGATACACTCTTTAGAAAAGATAAAATGAGTATCTTTTTCCAAGAGGTGGGTCATCGGACGAGCGATTTTAGAGAAATCCTGAATGAATCGACGATAGAAGCCCGCATGACCCAGAAAACTTCTCACACCCTTCACGGTTGAAGGTGGAGGTAATTTGGCTATGACATCTACTTTAGCAAGGTCGACTTCAAGACCGGCTTTAGGGATTTTGTGTCCTAGCACGATGCCTTCTTTGACCATAAAATAGCATTTTTCCCAATTCAGAACAAGGCGAGTGTCTTCGCACCGCTTAAGCATACGTTCTAAATTGGCAAGGCAAGAAGAGAAGGAATCCCCAAAGACCGAGAAATCATCCATGAAGACTTCCATGGTTTGCTCAACCATGTCATGGAAGATAGCCAACATGCACCTTTGGAAAGTCCCGGGGGCATTGCATAAGCCAAAAGGCATTCTTTTGTAAGCAAATGTGCCATAGGGACAAGTGAATGTTGTCTTCTCTTGATCTTGGGGATCGATGGGTATTTGGAAATAACCCGAGAAACCATCAAGAAAGCAGTAATATTCATTACCCGCTAAACGTTCAAGCATTTGGTCCATAAAAGGAAGAGGGAAATGATCCTTTCTCGTGGCATCATTGAGTTTGCGGTAGTCTATACAAACTCTCCACCCAGTGACGAGACGTGTAGGAATCAACTCGTTGTTTGCATTGGGCACAACGGTGATGCCGCCTTTCTTAGGCACACAATGGACTGGACTAACCCATGGTGAATCCGAAATAGGGTAAATCATACCCGCATCAAGAAGCTTGATAACCTCTTTTTTGATGACTTCATGGATTTTAGGATTCACCCTTCGTTGGTTTTGAATTGTGGGCTTAAAGTCGTCCTCCATGAGAATTTTATGTGTGCAAAAGTGAGGATCAATTCCGCGAATATCGGAGATTTTCCAAGCGATAGCTCTTTTATGTTTCTGCAACACGGCGATAAGTCGTGATTTTTCTTCTTCTTTCAGGTCCTTTGTGATGATGACCGGTAACTTCTCGTTGTCTTCAAGAAAAACGTACTCAAGATGAGGAGGTAGGTCCTTAAGCTCAAGAGTAGGAGGGTCCTCAATAGATGGTGAAACTAACGATGGATCATCATTAGTCACCTCTTTAGGAGAAGGAGGAGAAAATAGGTCTTCATTGAGAAGTCTCTCAATAGTACGAATGTCTTCATCCCAATCAGTGGAAGAATCATCATACTTAATATCGAGAGGACCCAAGCTAGCTTCAAAATCATCCAAGTCACTTTCTCCAAAAGGAGTTAATGACGGAGAAATTGAGGCAACGGTCTCAACATTGGGTAGAGAAGAGAGAGTACTTTTGCAAGCATCATGAAAATGTTCTTCACAAGCCTCATCGAGAACATCAATAGCATTAACACTCTCATATGAATAAGGTTGCTTAGAAATCTTACCCATGTTGAAGACAATTTTATCGTCACCAACTCTCATGATTATTTCGCCCGCGGCTACATCAATGAGAGTGCGACCGGTCCTCAAGAAGGGACGTCCAACGATTAATGGAACACGGGGATCCATCTCGTAGTCAACAAAAACAAAATCCACCGGGAAGGTGAATTTGTCAACGCCAACGAAAACGTCTTCGGCTATCCCCACTGGATAAGCAACCGTACGGTTAGCTAATTCCAAGGTCATTTTAGTGGGGACTAGCTCGGGGAGAGATAGATGCTTCCAAACACTTAAAGGCATTAAGTTTATACTGGCACCTAGATCGGCTAGGGCCATGCAATTCTCTACTCCCAGGAAGTTAAGGAATCAAGAAGCGACCCGGATCACCAAGTTTGGTGGGCAATTTCCTTAAGAGAACGGCGGAGCAATCCTCATTAAGTTGAGTCTGAGCAATGTCAAGAAGCTTCTCCTTGTCACTAAGAAGATCTTTAAACATTTTCGCGTATTTGGGCATGTGAGCGAGAGCCTCGGCAAAGGAGATGTTAAAATTCAATTGTTTAAACATTTTTAGAAAGTTTGAAACTTGAATATCATCCTTGCTCTTTTGCTTCTCTTTCCTCAACCTTGAAGGATAAGGTATATTGGATGAAGAAGAAGGCTTTAGGGGAGTAGGATCACTCACAACCACGGGTGGTGGGGAAATGGGGGTAGAAGGCAAAGTGGGTGGGGAAAGTTGCTCGTTTTCCTTGTTCACAATCACGTGTGGAGGTGTAGGAAGCTCGGGTTCCGTATAACCTTTTCCACTACGAGTGGTGATTGCTTTCATCTCCCCTCTTGGATTCGCAACGGTGTTACTCGGAAGAGTACCCGAAGAAGAGGGTTGATTACCTTGGAAGAGCGAACCGATCATATCACGTATGTTAAGCGCTTGAGTGCTGAAAGAATCTCTCATGTTTGCACGGATCTCATTGCTTTGTTTTGCCATGTCATTCCTTAGCTCGGCTCGAATATCGTTCCCTTGTTTCGCCATTTCGCCCTTCAAGTTGACGAATTGACTCTGAAGATTCGTCACCATCTCTCGATTAGTCTTCATGAACGTCTCGACGTCTTGATTCAATGCCATCGGTTGATTGAGAGGTGGAGCTTGGTAAGCTTGAGAATTTCCTTGAGTTGGGTATGGGTTTCTTTGGGATTGATATTGATTGGTAGCACAAGGTTGAGATTGGTTGTTTCGGTTATAGCTTTGTTGTTGGTTTTGGTTTTGAGGAGGGAAACCGGGTGGAGCAAGATAGTTGTTGGAACGATAACTTAGCAAGCTACGGTCTCCTTGAGGACGAGCTTGATAGCCTCCCGTGGGATAAGTACCGTATGCTGCGTTAACGTTTTCAGAAAAATTGCCTTGGGTAGAAGGACAATCATTGTAAGAATGAGGACCACCACATGTGTCACAAGAAATAGCAACGACTTTAGCTTGTTGAAAATGGTTTGTGGCCATGGTCATGAAATTCTTGTTCATCTCAGCGAGTTGTCGAGAAATTTCAGTCATCTCGGGATTGGAAGTAGTAGAAGAAACATTGACTCTCGGGTTAGATCTTGAGGATGCGGATGAATCCCAATTCTTGTGGTGAGTAGTCATGTTTTCAATTAACTCTCGACACTCCTCCGGTCTCCTTTTCATAAAAGTACCACCGGCGGCGGCATTGATCGTGTCACGATCACGAAAAGTGAGACCATTGTAGAAAGTATCAATGAGAGTGACGGGGAGCATGTTGTGATTTGGACAGCGGTCGATCAAATCATTGTATCGTTCCCAAGCATCAAAGAGCGATTCATCATTGTCTTGCATGAATCCACTAATTTGGTTACGAAGGCTCGTGACCATGGATGGTGGGAAGTAGCGCGACAAAAAGCGTTGAGTCATGTCGTCCCAAGTATGAATAGAGTTCTTTGGGAGGCGGTCAAACCATTTTTCGGCATGGTGAGAAAGCGAGTGGGGAAAGAGTTGGAGGCGAAGGTCATCCATAGAAACATCGGGGGACTTCATGCTTTGGGTGATGGTAATGAATTTGTCGAGGTATTTGTTGGCATCATCATCCGGAATTCCGCGAAATGGGTTAGTTTGCACTTGTTGGATCATGTGATGCTTCAACGAAAACTCCTGAGCTGTGACGTGCATCGGCGCAATCGGGCCTCCGCGTCCGTTCATGGTGGGTTGACACAATTCCTCCATTGTTCGTAAATCAGGTAGGGGGACATTGTTGTTGTTGTTGTTATTATTATTCAAATTGGGTAGAGGTGGGTTATTATTGTTGTTATTAACACCAACCATATCTAAATCTTCACGAGTCTCGGGCTCAGAATAGTTTGAAGATCTAGTACGCATACACCTGCAGAAGAAAAATACACAAAGAAAATATCTATATAATCTTTTTGGTGCAAAACCTTTTGGAAAAGAATTGCTTTTTCTGATTTTTTTTTTATGTTTTTGTAATTTTGAAAAGTTTTATATTTTTTTGGGTTTTTGAAAATTTTTGAAGCAAGGAAAATAACGTTCAAAGAACGGATCCCAAAATTCAATGCGTCTCTCACTAGAAACCGTTAATCTTAACGAAAAGAGCCGGCAGCGGCGCCATTTAATACTCGGCTTTTACCCCAAGTATAAAATCTTATCGTCCGATCTTTTCGAATTAATTACCGGTCTAGAGTGCGACTCAATTGTCTTTTGGTGAACAAGAGAATGGTTTGGTTGATTATCTATTTTAAACTAATAACAACTAAGTAAGTGTCGTTGAGTAAAGTAGAAGTTTAAAAGATTAAACTAAATTGATGAGTTAAAAATAAATGCTTGAAAACTTAAAGGAAATATAAGAAAAATACTGTAACACTAAATAAAACTAACACTTGGAAACTTTTGTAGAGACATGAACTCATCCAATCGGAATATGCTAAAAGTGAGTGATCGGAATAATGGGAAAAGGCACTAATCGGAATGTAATAAACGACTACTGATCGGAATGATGTAAATGGTGCAATCGGAATGTGGGAAACAAGCCCCAATCGAAATGTTGCCAAAACCCTCAATCGGAATATCTCAGAAATAATGCCAATCAGGATACTGGGGAAAGTACTAATCGGAATGTTTAGAGAAACATCCGATCGGAATGAGCCAAAATGGTCCTGATCGGAATCCCAACTACCTAATCCGATCAACTCGATCGGAATAATAGCTGCAAATCGGAATAATACTAAACCCTTTTCCGATCTGGTGATCGGAAAGAGGGTGTGGGTGCTTGGTCAGAATAAGCTGATCGGAAAGGGGTTTAGACCCTTTCTGATTTATATGGGATTCGAGATATAAGCTAGTAATAAGCTACTATGATAAGCTCACACCAAAACTAGAACGAATCAAGGGTGAAATATACTAAATAAGCACAATCAACAACTTATCCAACTCAAAATAATCAATATTTTGAATCAAACTATATAAAAAATGAACTTTTTAAGAAAACTTTTAAAAGTAAATAAGCTAAAAGAAACGAATAAGCCAATAAGCACAAGGAACTTAAAGCTCAATCGAATGAAAGCTTATGTAGGAACAAAAAGATTAACTTTTTAAGCACAAAAACAACACTGATTTAATGTATTACGCATCAATGTTAATCTAAAATCAAAGAAAGGTAGAATGAGATGAAAGATTAAAAGCTTAACTAGAACTTGATTAATGAAATCAACAATACATAAAGATTTAATCTTGAAAGATTAAAAGAAAAGATGAAACTTAGTGAGAGAAAGTTGAGAACTTTCTCTCTCTAAAACTAGAAATAAAAGTGAAAAAAATGAAAAACTTAACTAAAAACTAACTACCCTCCTAATGTGTATTAGGAGGGTATTTATAGGGAAAATGGGAAGGAGTGCATGTGTTGCTTCTTCTTTCTTTCTTTCTTCACGTCTTCTCGACTCGATTTAATTCTTTGTCTTTTCTCGACGTCGTCTTCGGATTTGAACTTGTCTTTTAATTTTCTTCTTCTATTAGACTTGAGTTCTTCGACTTCATTAAACTTCCGTCTTTAGACTTGTTCTTCGATAAATCTTCAGAATAGGTCTTGGACTTCCGTTCTTTTTACACTCTTGATCTTTTGACTTCGTCTTTTCCCGTTTTCTTCGATAAAAGCCCGTGAAAGCCCATGTTTTCTTCCTTTTTCATCTTTTGGTCCTAAAACACAATAAAAACACAAACCACGCATAATTCCGACTTTTACGACATAAAATACACGTTTTGGTCTTGTTATTATTGGAAATAAGTGGTAAAAGGATAAGTGTTTTCACACTTATTAACACACACACGTTATATATTACCAGGAGCTGAGGGAATCCTTTCTCATTAAGAACTCGATGAATCGTGGTACGAAACCAGTTGAATGACTTCCTCAATTGGCAAACTCCATCATGTGAAACAGAAGTGAGTCAGATTGACATGTAATGATCAAGAAATGTTACTATTTGCAACCTGCATATTAAGCGCACACACTTGTGTCCGTGGCCTACTGAGGCCCAGTTAAGTGTAATTTTATTAATAATATAATACATAACTGCATTTTAGATGAAACAATGTTTTACTGAAAAAATTTAAGTAAAGAAGTAAACTTTCAGTTGTAGGTTACAATGAGAAGTAACCATCAGACTTTAAAAGGTGACTTGTTGGCCACCGTTCAATATGAATTTGGATGTCAAGCTGCAGAAAGAAACTTCACAAAGCCTATATCAAGAGGTGTAACCACTCTATCTTTACCATGACTTGATCTCCACGTGAGCACCATTATCAACTGACGCTTCTCCCTCTACGTCACCCTTATTTGTTTCCTTCTCTTTATTTGTATCAGTCAAATTGCCCATGCCCCCATACAGCAGTTGTAGTGCCGCCACTGTTCTTGGCCTTATCTTGCTCATATGCCATAAAGATTTCATATTTTTCCCATTTGGCAATAGCACCGCGTATAAAAACATGTAAAATACAACTGAAAAGATGATACAAAATACCATTTCTAGAATAATTTATAATCCCTTTGCAAAAACAATATTTAACAGGCAATCCCAAACACCCCTTGACTACAAAATTCTGATTTTATTAAAGTCATTATCATGACCTGATGAATCACATCATAATCAAGTTACTTAAAACAGTTGAACAATGTTACATCTATCGCAATGAGTTTTTTAGATTTTGGGTTTTGGTGGCGATGAACAATTATACTAAAACTCTAAAAGTAACAGTTGTAGAACATTATCGTGAATGCTACACATCATGAAACTAACTTTGTATAGAGTGTGTTACAACACACGACCTGCAGTTGGAAGAGTGTTGAAACAGTAGTTATGTTATATTATAGTTATGCAAGGTCTGTAGTTAATCGAAAAAATTAGTGTGGATTTACCACTATATTAAAAAATTATTAAGCATCATACTGTAGCTGATTTTGGTTTTTGGGATGGCAGGGTTACCTCTCGCGAGGTCTGATGCTAACTACTGTACCTGAAGATGAAAAATTCTTGAAATGATAACCAAGAACAGGGTTCTTCTAAGATCTATATTTGCATTACATATGTGTTTGGTCTGAGTTATAGGATATGGTATATAAACCAAAATATTTTATGCATATATTTTGAATAAATTACCTTTGAGTTCATCCTCGTCAAATTCTTATATTATAGAAACCTGGACAGATTTCCCACGCTTGTTTCCTTTCTTTTTGTCCTTCTCCATCTTCTCATCAAAAGGATACTTTGCTTTATCATGTTCAAGTACAGAAAAAAGAGCTTTGTCCTAATCTTCTCATCAGCCTGTTCAATCAAAGTAAGTAAACAAAAGAGCTTTTATCTTCGTCAGCTTTTATTAGAGACTTCTTTATCAGGTCCAGTTAGCCAATAGGATGTTTTGTGAGCTCACTCTGTAGTACTTTTGATTCCTTTTTCAGCAAAGCTTGTAGCCTCGCTTCTTCCTTAGTTTCTCCTGAGCAACTGAGTGTTAGTTTATATCAGGCTTGGTCAGGATTGAACCTTGTACAAAAGTAGGCACATCTCTACAGAAACATACATAAATATATGGATAACTTCAATGTGAAATCAGTTTATGTTCAGATCTGTTAGTTTCTTAATTTGCATTTGCCACTACTTCCTCCAAGTCCGGACCATATGAGCTCCATACGCTCTTCTTTATAAGAATATGCATCTTATTTCACACATATAAACATGTAAACCATAAGTTATTTGGAAAATAAGCTGGTGTTTGGAATTGCTATTTGTTTTCCACTCATAAGCATACACACATAGGTAGCTCAAAAACTAACAATTTCATAACAGTGTCCGTATTTTTGCTTATTTCAAGAATGATTATCAAAATTTTATCATTACAGAATATATCAGATAGCGAGTTAAATAAGTATTTTGGAATTCGCAACTCGAAACATGTAATTCATAAGATATAACCACTTTTAGTCAGCACACCCCCTTTTCATTTCCAACTATGTGACCATTAATAAATGCAAGCAAAACACATGAGTGTGAAATTACCCAACCACTGATATGCTACTAAGGTGTAACGGACCACCACACCACGATTCCATAAGGCCTGCCTAAGAAATAAGATAGTCGGCGTCATCATATTTTACACTAAGTATTGTCAATTTGAAATTGGACAAAAGTGTTTTGGGCCAATGACGCCTGAATAAAAAAGACCCATTTTCACCTATTACCTACTTCTTTTGAGTTGGCTTCAGTGACTGATACTTGTTTGCAATTGCTCCTCGATCAATGTCCTTTCAAATAAGCTTAGCCAAACACATTAAACTAATATTGTCAGGAAACATAGATCATCTGCATTTTTTTAGAGTAATATTTTCAGATCATAAATTCCAAACACCTTAAACTGACATCGTTTATAAATATTGTGTAGTGTGAAGGATTAAGAGTAGTATAAATTCAATATAAAGTATTAAAAGTTTCTTATAAGTATTAAGATTTTAAACTAATTTGAGAGGTTCTTACTAAATTTTGCCTATCATACGAGTTGGAGTATGAAAATATAGCCAAAAGAAGCCTAATCCTAGATGCACCTTTATCATAAGTTGCGTTGACATATTCAGAAAAACATTCCTTGCCTACATTTCTGGACCTTCTACAAACACAATCACCACATTCCATTCTTTTATGTCTTAGTTGAATAAATCTAAGAACCCTTTATCTTATATACAAAATGTGGTACATGAAGGGTTTAATATGGGAAGAGAGAACAAACCCTGGGTTTAAAGTAGATGATCTGTAACTACTAGCTCGTGTTACTGGATCATCTGGTTGGTATAAAAGTTCAATTGCACAACCTCCTAAAAAGGTGAATTTAAAATTTTGAGACCCCTAAGCTGTTCCAAATAAAAAAATGAGACCCTTGAACCATTCCTGAAAACAGGAACTATATTACTCACAGACCCAATATACCTTATAAAAGCCAAGGTTGTTTCCGTAACAAACCAGCAGCTACACACTTGAATTTCAATCAACCGTGTCTCCAAAACACACGAACATATACAAAATCACAAAGCCGCAAACATATACAGATGGGCGGTTCATTTATTATATGTTGTAAGCTATCATCCATGTTTACTCAAAAGTAAAAGTGATCAGATTACATAGATTTCTCTTCCTTTATCATGGAGGACTATGTAGGAAGTCGCATGGTAAGAACTAAAAGAACATTTGTTGGTCCATTTTAAGGATTATTGCAAACACGTTTTAGCAACATGAAAGGAGGAATCATATATCATAGTGTTTTACCATACCTCGTTTCTGTAATTGCCACTATGTCCCTATTTTGCATTGCAGTAGGCCATGTCTGCGCTTGCATAGGTGTCGGGATGCAAAACCAATAACGAGTATCTGTAACAGAAAAGCATGGTCTACGCATTTTAAGACGCTTGTTGCGGAGAAATAGACAGAACCAGAATGTGAGAAATTTGAAACATGAACAAACAAATCATAGTCCATCAAAATAGAATAAGATTAAAATAGACATGTTATTTTGGAGAGCCGAGTTCTGAGTTGACAGACATTAAATGTTTAATGACATAAAAGCTGTTCACAAAGTGTTCACTTTTGATACAGATAAAATACAACAGAAGATACTAACAGGAATGACATATTAAAATTTAAGAAATATAAAAAGATACCCATTTTGGCTCGTGCGTCAAATGATCCACTATAGACTCGGACTCTTGTGGACTCGAAACATGTTTGACCCGTTATCTGAAATTTTTATAGACTAAAGGCTCTAAAAGGTCGCCATTGTACGCTTCATATATTCACGTAAATCTTGTATACTTGCTATATAAGTTACTACCCCATTTACACATTTCCTTAAAATTTAAGAGCACTCGGTGTGGTAAGGGGGAGATCAGCAATATGTCAATGTGGAGCCTGCATTGGGGGCGTTACCGTACTAGAATAGGACAAAAACCAACACCGTTGAGGCTGACACGTTGGGTGATAAATCAAACAATATATTTTAAAACTATCAGGACTCGACTTGCCAACACTTTTTTGTTAAAAACATACAGATTCGAGAGGTCAAAGGGGACATTAAAGAAAGTTGAGAAAGTCATGGATAGTATGAGGATTCACAAGACCATAATCTCATATATATTTTTGATGACATACCTTTGATAAACCTATTACAGCACTACACCTCGTTTCAGCTTACAAATTATCTCTTGTAAATACAGCACAACAATGACCCATCTGTAAATGAATTCATTTTTTATTTTAATGGGGACCCTATTGATGCTAGCATTTACATCAGCAGGTTCTGCATCGATGTTCTGCACCTGTAGTATAGTACCTGCGTTTTTAGTGAGTCAACAAATCTTTTTCATATCCATGTAACTTGATCAAACATCAGATCTATGTGTTTCATATGCTAATGGTGACATACTTGATAAAATTGTGATTAATAGAAGATGGAATATAATAGAGACATACCTGATAAGAAACACACGAGTATGGTCTTTGGGACCTCTTATCATCAATGTTACCAGAATATAACTTATTCAAAAAAAGAAGACACATCATACTTATCAAAAAATTCATGAAACTTAGTTTGTGTAAGCTAGGGTTTTTAAACAACAAAACATAAAAGCAAAGTGGAAGATATACTTATGGTTTTCTTCTACAGGTCTAGCCAAAACACCCACAAAGCCTCACCATATTTCTGCAAATACAATAAACAAATATAAGATCATTAAGGTTTTAAGAAAAAAAAACATACATTATCAGGGTTTGAGAAGAATGAGTGATTTATCTGTTACGTATGTTTTTGCATATGAGCATTAGGGTTTGGGTAAAACAAAAGTATCTTTAAAAAACTATATTTTAGTAATAGATTTTCATAAATTCTAAAATTGTAGGTGAAAAGTGATTTGAGATACGTATATATAAAATACAAAAGATTGATAGTTTGTGTGTGTTTTTTATAGAAGTTATTATTAAAGTTTTTGATAGTAAATCACAAATAATTGGCTAGCGTAGTTGGTAAAGGTATTTGTCTCTGAATCAAAGGTCACAAGTTCAAATCTTGCCCTAGCCATGTTTTTTAAACAAAATCCAAAATTTTCAAATTACTAAACCAGACCGGTCCCGAACCGGCTCATCCCAGACCTTCAAAACGCGATTTTCAAACTGCAGTTTTCAAAACTGCGGTTCCAAAACGCGATTTTCGAAAAACTGCGATTTTAATTCCGAATTTTGTGGGATTTGGAAATTTTCTAGGAAATTCTGAAATACTATTGGCTAAAAGATGTGACTGGGATATGACTGGGATTAAAACTATGGTTTCAAATCATAATTATACCTATAGATAATATATATATATATATATATATATATATATATATATATATATATATATATATATATATATATATATATATATATATATATATATATATATATATATATATATATATATATATATATATATATATATATATATATATATATATATATATATATATATATATATATATATATATATATATATATATATATATATATATATATATATATATATATGTATGTATATATATATATATGTATATATATGTATGTATATATATATATATATATATATATATATATATATATACATACATATATATATATATATTATGTATATATATATATATATATATATATGTATATATATGTATGTATATATATATATATATATATATATATATATATATATATATATATATATATATATATATATGTATATATATATATACTAGTTGTGAAACCCGTCCGATGGACGGGTATGACTTCTAATTATCGTTTAACTTTTTTATTTGGTAATTATTTGTTTGTAAAGTATAGTTGTCTTTTAATGCATTATTAGTCCACATGACTTGTATTTATTGGACTTGTTTTATGAGTATCGTTTACAAAAAGTTAAGCAAATATAAATGAATCATAAACATACCATCATGTTTACTAAATGAATTAACATCATATTTATTGAATGTTTATCCAATATGAAAAGTTAAAAGTAGTTCCTCTGTTCCATATTAAGTTTTCAGAATAATAATTTTGGTTGTCCCATATTAAATGTTCATTATAATAAATGAAGAATCTTTATAACTAAATTTACAAGTTTGTCATTTGAATACATAACTCATATTTAAGTTACTTTTTATTCTTTGACTATTTGTATTAAATGAGGGTATTCTTGTCATTTGGCTAACTCATAATGGTAAGAATAATAGTAAGAATATAGTAGACCTAAACTTCGTGCTTTGTAGTTATGGACGGTTAATATAGAACAGAGAAAGTAATATAGTTGATACAATAATGTTAACAAAATAAATGCTAAAATTGAAAATAACTTCATGTCTACAATCAACGTTGAAGAAAAGGTTCATATAAAAACTAATGATCACCTTCACTGAAGTAGTGTATGTATTTCTTTATAAAGCATAGAGCTACCTCTATCCCCACTCACCTTAGTTTAATACTCTCTTCGTTCCAATTTTATTATCCACGTTTTTATGAGATGTCTCAATTTAATTGTTCATTACTAATAATGAAAATAAAAGTTTGATTAGTTTTACTATATTATTTTTGTTTGAAATTATAATTACAAATAATTAAAAGGCTTAAATAAATTAGCTAAGGAAAAATGTCATTATGTAAAAAAGGTAAGAAAGAAAATATTGTAATAAATGTATTTTTTTTAAACTGTTTATTTTTTTCGGGGACAATAATTTTAAGACGAAGAGAGTATTGTTTTTCGTTTTTCAAAGTAGATCTTGCTTTTTGAGTTTTATTACTAAGATCCCACTTTAATTTAAAGTTTTATCTTTTTATATATTTTATTGGTATTGTTATTCCTTTTTTGCTACGTGGGTGCTTTTTCTCCCATTGAGAATCGACTTTTTTAAGTTATTTTCTTTATTACCGTGGATTTTTAAGATATAGTTAAACCAATGTGATCAATTTCACATGTCAGATGTTTTTTTAACAAAACATAACTTTTTTTATAGTAGTTTGTTATAACTCACTCTGTCTCAAATTAATAGTCATTTTTGTTATGTCCTAAAACAATTTTTCACTATTAAAAATTAATAGAAATGTTTGAAAAAATAACCATATTATCCTTGATTTAAAGTATAATTATGAATTTTAAAAAACACTTTCATTTATTTATTAA
Organism: Glebionis coronaria; assembly: GCA_025667525.1. Classification (NCBI taxonomy): domain Eukaryota; kingdom Viridiplantae; phylum Streptophyta; class Magnoliopsida; order Asterales; family Asteraceae; genus Glebionis; species Glebionis coronaria. Next base: position 22,887 of record JANFOE010000171.1, read on the forward strand.
GTAAAGATAAAATTGTAAAAGTATGAGAGAAAAAAAGTAATTAATACATTTTTTTAATTTTTATTTTTTACTGGGAACAATAACTTTGAAACAAAAAGAGTATATATTTAACATTTTAAAAAGGCAAGAAACATTTTTCGAAGAAGTGTATGGGTTAATCTACTTTGTTTGGTGACACAATTCACAGTAGCTAGAATTTTTTTTTGGGATTTATGGTGCCAAAAATTGGATAGAGACCAATAATATAGTTCCTTACTTTTGTTTGCAAATATATCCCTTATTATCGATGTTTTTAAACCGAGTCGATTCGGCCGGGTCAACCAGTTGACCCGATTCTGGTCGAAAAAACAGATCATATTGACCCAGGTTTCACATTTTCGAAACCCGGCTAGACCTCGAGTTTGGGGTGACCCTGGTCAACTCGGTTCTCGAGACCCGGTCGGGTTTCGTTTTTTTCAGGGATTTAAAAAAAACGTATAACTTTTTACGCATTTGCGCTGAAATTTCATTTTTACATATTATATTGGTTGGTACACAATTTATATTTTCAATATATAGAAGTTTTTATCATTTCTATCTATAATTTTTATTAATTATTAAAAATTAGAAAAAAAAAATTAGAAAACCGGATTGACCCGGAATCGACCGGGTAAATTTAAAAACATGGTTTCAAAACATTACTTATTATTAGCAGTTATCATGTTTTTTTAACATACCATGTTCGGTTCACTATAATATTCTACAAATTCTTTCATTATAATAACCATAAATGGCTTCTTTTTCAATGAATGCATAATTTTTTTTTACTCTTTGAGACCTTAATAAGTGAATGTCTTCTTGAATCAGAAAATGATTAACGTGATTTAGATATTCAGGAATCTAGGATGTGAATGTCTTCTTGAATCATAAAATGGTTAAGGTGATTTAAATATCTCGGTGGGTTGTGTTGCACCATTCTATATTTAGGATTCAAAGTTTGGGTGCAACAGACTTGTCTCCATCGAAAGCCTGGAAATACATGTCATGGCTTTACCCGTTCTTTTCGGTAATTTGACAATATCTACGAACTCTTAAACTTATATTTATATGAATATTACAAATTCAAAAGAATGGTTAAATTCATAAGTAAGCGATGCTACTTAGAAATGATTTTATTTCAACTCATTCAAATACAAATATTACAGTGACCCATTTGGCCAAAGTATATATTGACAAAAATTAAAAACCTTTATTATATCAAAATTACCAACAAAAGGTTTAAAACTCACATAAAAGCTTTCATACGTAGCCTTATACCATACTTTAATTCGCTCCATTAACAAATATTGTGGCTCTAGTCATGTAGCATGAATCATCGCTTACCAAGTAGATGACAGTTGAAGCCAGGTTCATCATGGGGTCTGACCATCTGTTTAGTGCGGCTGCATCCTTGAAATTCATCATCTATATGTAGTCCAAGAGCAATCACGTTAACCGTTATTGGTGATACCTATATTCATAGTTGCCATCTGATCACACAAGACATATGTGATATTAGAAAAAACAAAAGGGAGTAGTCGGTTATAAGAACGATCATGATCAAGAAATAACGAAATATGATCATAATGATGTGATTAGCCACTTTCTTAATATGATCAGTAACCTGATTTTTAAGACTACACAAATTAGGTTGAGAGCTAAAATAGGCAGTAAATAAATCTGCACAAACAGACAAACTTATGTGTATCTGAAGTGCAGTAGCATATATATAGTAAATTTAAGTGCTCGTAGGAGACCTTAATGTTGAATCCGATTCTTCTTTATCTTTAGCATGTCTTTCAAATTTTCCACACTCTTCAAGTAGACGTAGACGTTGTAATATTGAAATCTTAAGCCAGAGTTTTACCAGACCCTGTGCCGCAACACCAATTACGTCCTGTCATAATAAAAATCAAATTGTCACATGTTTTGGTCTGAAAGGAGTTAGCACTCCAATAAACATATAATTAATGGATAAAACTTTAACCATTTATGAATTGCAACACAATACCTTCCAATTGTTCAACAGCAATAGATCATTTTTTCTTTTACAATCAAACTCGAGAATCCGTATGCAAGCTATGTCATATATTTAATACCGCAGATCATATCCTAACATAACTACATTGAGAAAACCAAAATCTTAACATGAATGGTATACACTTTACAGAAAATTATATCTATCTAATTTGTGCAACTCAGTCATTAACCGGTTTAACAAAGCTCTTTCATGACATAAGTTACATACCTGCTCTCAGTGCTAATGATGTTCAACCTAACCTTTGTATTTTTATGTGATGCCTCTTTGCTAAATCACATCAGAAACAAACCATCTTTAATCTTATGCACAACAGTTAAATGACTTGGCATTCCAGATCTTGTCCATTTAGCAGGCTAAGATACGGGTATGAAACCGAAAGTTACATCAGCAAAGATTTTTAGAATTCTTTCATACAGCTCATGTTAGAACCAATTTCCCCGAAATAAAATTAGTAGAAAAATACTTCACCGGGGTACCTCAATACTGGTGGTACATCAATACTGGGAACGGTTCTAGTTCATACTGTATGTTCTGTAGCCTTAAGCTTCCTCCTGGCTTCTTCCATAGATAACAATGTAGAAAAAGCAAAAAAAGTGAATCCATTTTCTTGAAGTACCAGGCCACAGATATACAAAGCTTGGGTATAATAGTGTAAATGAACTAATAGTGTTAACTTGCTTATTCAATTCATGTTACTAAACTGGTGCAGCACCCTCTGCAGATTCACCCACACGCCCATTCAAATTTTTGCAACAGCCAATCACAAACATAAGTTAAAGTGATGCAGCAACCATAGCCAAACTCCCCTTAAACCTTCAACTTTGTACCCGACAACCTCAAGAAGCACCGGAGAAAATAAAGACAATCACATAATTTAATAAATATAAAATACATTTTCAATAAGCTCAATGGCAAGATCGTTTGATGATTCACCATCAGAGTAGTACACATAACCAATCAGATTACTAAAACTTATCAAAACCCTCAAGAACAATGCGAACCTATAGGAAGGGTATGTTAGAATAACTTTCAACTCATCGGCACCATCAGATATCTTGGATCATATTGATTTTGCAGTCTTAAGAAAAGCACTTAGACTCGCAACAAAAGATGAATTAAGCAGACAAATGATTAAAACAATGCTTAACATATCAGGGGAAACTTCAGTAAAAGCTGATGAGGTTGTAACTCGTGATGTCAAGGGTCCACGGGAGCTCATTATAGTGTCTAGAGACAAATTACCTCTTGTTGTCTGGTCATGGAAGTACCCGAGAACCTGAATCCACTCTTTTAAATTCTCTTTCATAAAGATAACTATATTAAGCACATTATCGTGTGCAGGATTTATTTTAAACATTTCTATCTTTTGAAACACGTTTCTGAGAATAGCCATGTTAAAAGCAAGACCTTAACAAAAGCACGTCTAGTTTAAGTTTGAACTAAATGCACATGATGGTGATGATATGAAATTATGAAGAATCAGAAGAAGCAAAAGACCAAACGAATAACGTGCTAAAACCTGGACGACATACATATATTAAAGATAAACACAAGGAAAATAGCAATATTAACCTTTCTATTCCTGAGGCTCAAAACGTTGTTGCCAATACAGCAGGGGAGGACAATAGCAATACCAACCCTTTGTTCCCAGAAGCTCAAAACGTTGTTACAGATATAGAAGCCGAGGACAATGGCAATATCAACCTTTGGGTTCCTGAAGCTCAAAATGGTGTTGCAGATACAGCAGTAGAAGACGATGGCAATATCAACCCTTCGCTTCCTAAAATTCTAAACGGTGTTGCTGTAAGGGGGTGTTTGGATGGTTGATGTAAGTCAGTCGATATGAATAGCTAGGTCAAGAGCAGGTTTTTCACCCAATACCAAAGGACCTTGATTAATCAATTCCTGCTCATTGAGTTATAAGTCAGTAAGCATACATGTATAACTATTAGAGGTGGCAGATGGATTCGACTAAGAAATCAACTAAAATATATCGGTCAAATGGGTCAAGCGGGTGGAAGAGGTTGGAGTCATCCAATTTGAATTAAGATTTTCAAAATATTTTGATTGTTGCCTTAAAGAATGTTCAATTATTATTTTCGTAAAACAGTTTTGTAATAGAAGGTTCAGATGATTAATGAAATGTGGATGCAGATGCTAAACCAAAAACATCAGGACTGACCAATGAGGGTATGTGATACAATATATAATTTAATCATTACTGAGTAATAGAGCTTGCATTCAATTACTAATTATTGCTAATCGAGAAATAATTACTTATTGAGGAAGAAACATGCCCGATAAGATTATATAAACCAAAGAAAATTATTGAGGAATCAAAATGCGACAAAAACTTGTTATCACCTCAGAAAGCAGCTATCAAAAATGGCATGACCACCATTGGCAGCAACGCAAAAACAAATTTATCTATAAGCAAAATCAAAACGTAAATTTGAAAATCACGCGTTGACATGTAGTTTCTACACTGAGCTAATACGTAAACTGGCATTGAGTTCCTGGTTTGCACTAAGGTAGCAAAGTAGATGTTATTGCTCAATAGTTTTCTACGGACATCTCTAAATGTTTCGTTAAGATTATCGATGAAAGTTGGGATGCTAGGGATATTTACTTGGCTGCAAGACATGATTAGTAAGTTTGTTCGTGGTTGAGATGTGACCGGATTTATGAGCAACGCTATGAACAAAACAAAGTTAACAAATACCATTAGTGAGGAAAACCGTGAACATCCACATGCTAGTCATGGTTTATCTTTGTTTTCTGCTAGAAAGAGGATTTAAGACAAGAAAATATAAGCTAATGACCTTGGTTGGTAACAGCAGAAAACTTCAAAAAGTATGCAAAAAGCACTCACTTCAATATTACAAACCATTATCAAATAGAATGATTATACATAATTTTACTGCACCACAGTTAACTTTAGGCGTAAGCTTTAAATTAAAAACTGTAGAAATCTTACTGTTTATTTTAGTGAGGGGTTTTAAAATTCACAAGATATGATGAGTTGTTGTTTGTTCGTATTAACTATGCAACACTAACAGTAGATAACTTCATTCCTGAACTCATCAACTCCTTGGCTCAAACTCTGACTGCGAGTCATTTTATCTTTTTATACATAAGCTTTAATAATGCAACTTCTATACGTATTCATTGATAAAATATATTACCTACAATTGAAACCATATATTAGGCTTCTTTGCTAAAGGAATTTGTTCCATAGCTTCTCGTGCTGAAGCTTGCATTGGTTGTTTACTGATTTCAGTTGCCTTTATAAGTACTTCAGGTGTGATGAACCTTTTTGTACAGCCTTGTGTTATTGACTAATTGGCGTTACCTGTGCTGATTGCATTCAACATTGAAATACAAAAACAAAAAGTTAAAATTCAGATTTACCTTGTATAGCCACTGTAGCTATGAAACCTCAGTGGATAGTTCATTGGGTCTTTAATCATCCATGATCCACGTGTAGGTTCATAGAATCATAGATTTCTATAATTGAAACCATTGCATTACCATCATAGTTAACTCCCCTGACGCATCTGTAAATAAACAACAATTAATCATATCTTATGATTAAGTTATATTCCTTGCCAGCTTATGTTGTTATCTGAATAACAGCAAAACTTACAAAAAAAATTTGCGAATCACGTAACTGTCATAAGTGACCACAACTAAATAACCTGCACATATGGTGAGTTATATGTAAGCGAACTTATAACAAAGTTACCAGAGATATATATTAATAAAAGACAAACTATAAACCCTAAGGATTTTTCAGAAGATCGAGACGAGTGAATGGTGGTTTTTAGATTACGGTTTTGAAAAAAATACATAATTTAGGGTTTTGAAATTTAACATTAGATTAATTGATATTCCGTTGTTATGAAGTATAATAATGTTGTTTTCAATTATCAATCTCAAAATAATAGTTTGCTCCACTGGTTGAGCTACTTGTATCTGATCTGTTAGAACCCGGGTTCGAAACGTATCTTGGACAAAATTTTTAAAACAGTTTGGCATTTTAGGCATCATGATAACATGACACAATATAATCCAATAATCCAAAAATAATTATTAAAAAACGAAAATTACAAATGATGACATGGATTAATAGATGTTTATGTGGCATATCCCTCCTCTTATATATAATGTAAAGATATATATATATATATATATATATATATATATATATATATATATATATATATATATATATATATATATATATATATATATATATATATATATATATATATATATATATATATATATAGAGTTAGGTTATTGTAGTGTAGTAGCTTAAAGTTGTTAAAATAAAAAGTCATCTTAACAATTGATTTTATCAATTAACATGAGATTTATTTAATATTAAACACAAAACAATAAATCTTATACATAAAAATTGGTATAAAATCACTAAAAATTTTGATACGTAAAAATTTATAGCTGATACATATGATAAATAGCTATACTTCGAAAAATATTATTAGCATAAATAATCATTTATTCGTCAACTCAGTGATACATTATCACATGTTGCATTCGATATAACAAAATAATTTATAAATTATGATACACAACTAATACACGAAAAACTAGTAATATTAAAAATTGTGAACTAACTACTCGTACACGAACTAAAACATCCAAAACACTCGTACACGAACTAAAAAATCATAAACGAAGCAAAACTAATCAATAAATGTGATATTTGCCCATTTTCTATTACTTCTCATTTTAACAACTTTAAGCACCTAAACCATTTTATCTAAATTCTCTCTCTCTCTATATATATATATATATATATATATATATATATATATATATATATATATATATATATATATATATATATATATATATATATATATATATATATATATATATATACTAGGCGAGTACCTGCGCATAGCGGCGGAATTGCCTAGCGGCAGATAATTAACGAAACATTACATCGTGGTAAGATTCAAGTATAATTGCAAAATGTGCTAGCATGTGATAATTCAGTTTTAAATAAAATATCTAATACAAAACAATATATTAAAAAGCAGTTATTAAAATTAAACGTCAAACAACAAATGATCAAATGTAACGACTGTTAATCATCGCGCAAAACTTCTTGGTATACAACATTTGAGGTGTACACTCCTTCGGCAAACTGCTTAACTGGCTTCACTAAAACTTTGGTTGTTGATCGTGATATCCCTCTAGACAATGCTACATAAAGTTGGCCATGGGAGAAAACAGAGTCAGGTAAATAGACACCCACATTTGGAATTGTTTGCCCCTGAGCTTTATTGATTGTCATCGCAAAGCAAAGGCGGACAAGAAATTGCGTCCTCTTTAGCTTGAAAGGGAACATATCTTCTTCTGATGGAGCTAGAGGAATTCTTGGCAAGAGCACTCTAACTCCAGCATGCTGCCCGACAGCAATTTCAGCATCGATAACATTAGGATCAAAGCGTTTGCATATCAACCTCGTACCATTACATAATCCATTTGCCAGATCGAGATACCTTAAAAGGATAATCGGGCATCCAATTTTCAAACGCAAGTAATGTGGTGGCAATCCGCTCACGTTGAGAGAGTTTAAGAATTCAAGAGGATAGAAGTTTTGTGGGTCGTCTTCCGCTTCATCAAAACTATAGTAAACCTTTTCTTCCCCAGGAAATCTATCTATCAACATGTCATTAATGTCGTCAACGTGCTCATTTTTAGTTGATAATATTGCTCTTGAAACTATATCAACGTTGTTAGCAAAGGAAGGAAATATTTCATTGATCAATGCATCCTTTGAGGCAGCCTCGGTAGTGTATGGAATTGTCATGTCATCGGGTATACGTATGTAGTTTTCGTCGATGACCTCTTCAACTCCGTCACCGACTCGTAATAGAAAGTTTGAAAACCATGGGTCTGTTCGAGCCCTCATGTTTATGGTTAACCTCATTTTTTTAATTATAGACCAAAGCGGTGACATTCGTAGACTTGAATCTACAATCTGGGCTCGTGTTCCGCGTCTTACGACCGGTAAAACCTGTCTAAAGTCCCCTCCCAAAACCATTATCTTGCCACCGAAAGGAAGTTTTACCTCGGTAATATCTTGCATAGTTCGATCTACCGCCTCCACAGCTTGTCTTTTAGCCATTGATGCTTCATCCCATATTATTAACTTTGCTTGACAAAGTAGTTTAGCAAGGCCACTTTGTTTTTTGACGGTGCATATTGAGTTTGTAGTAAGATTGATAGGAATCTTAAATCGCGAATGAGCAGTTCTGCCCCCTGTCATGTTATTTGCAGCAGCTCCTGACGAAGCGGTGGCAAGTGCGATAAGTCCACGAGAACGAACAGTGGCAAGCAAAGCTTTATACAAGAACGTTTTACCAGTTCCTCCAGGTCCATCAATAAAAAACACGCCCGAAGAATCGTCATCAACATGTCTCATTATGGTATCATATGCTAATTTTTGATCAGTATTGAGCGAATGTCGAGCAAGTATATCTTCATCTTGTACAACAATCGAGCTTTCCTCGTGTACTTCACGACATCCATATGCATATGCACGTGCATCCGCACTGATGTTGGGAAGATCGAAATCAGAAAGACTCTTACCCATGGATTGTAGAATTGCTGATATGTCCGTTAGAACCATATTTTGAACCCGCTCTACACTTGTACAATGTAAATTGTAGTCTTCTGACAGAGATCCATAATGGTCATCCCATAACTTTCTAACATCTCCTGGTTCACAAAAGATTAAAAGAGTTGCGATTAGTCTTCTAAGAGGTCCAGGCATCTCGTACGCAGAGGACTCACGTAAACAGGCATCTATGTGATTATCACTCTTTATTAATCCTCTTTCTAGTGCTACTCTACGAAATGTATTGTACAATACGTTGTTGACTGTGTAAAGATATTTAAATCCTGTAGGGCCTTTAACATGTTGCAACAATACACGTAGATAGAATCGCTCTCCTTCAGCAGGATTAGCGGAAACCATTCTCCCTCTCATTTCCCTTTTTTTCTAGGGCTCCACTTGCGTGTACTCTTACTCCATGTATAGTACCTAGGGATGTCTTTATAAAAATATTGGCGCGCGTTTTCATCTATAGTGTTCAGTTCAAAAAAGGCAGTCAACATTGATCTTTTATCCCTTTCTCTCTCAAGAATGTCGGTCAGTACATCGTCTTCTGTAAACCGAACCAGCTGCTTATTTGGTAGATGAACTTGTAGTGCCAAAACACACGGATGAATATTAGATAGGGGGAAGCCATAAATTCGCCACATAGCTTCGGGGGGTGATACATAACGCGCATCCTGGAATCTCTTTATCTCGTTAATGACTTGTTCTCCTTCTGGATCAACATTTACAACTTGTTTGTCATGACCCTTGTAGACGTACTTGAAGACATATTTAACAGATTTTATACTCGAGCACACCTCCACATTAATATGACAATTGAACATCATCAACAATTTAGGGTTATATGGAACAACCCATCTATTGTCTAGGACATTGTTCCGTACGTTTACCTCAATACCGTTGTCTCTTCGTCGATACAATGGGTACGAATCGTCTCCTTGTTGCGTTGTTTCTTGGAATTGCCTAGGATAATTAAAGCGACATGTCTTTGGTTCACCCTCCATACAAGGACACTGAGTATTTAAGTGACCACAAGGACCATGAATCATGTGTTTTAAAACCAATTGGTGCAATTCTGGATGTTTCTCCGGGTCTGGAATTTCAGCGCATACAACTTTATCATAATGATCGGGATTTGCCAATTTGTCAGCTGATCTCATAATCAAAAGAAAATGTGCATGTGGTAAACCCCGTTTCTGAAACTCGATAACATATATATATGATGAAACAATGCCAAGTATATGTTTTGTGAACAGCCAGTGTTTGAGAGACTCTAATTTTGCACGGAACACTCTTTTAACCAAGTCTGGTCGATCTTGGGCCGTTTGTCCTTCATAAAGCTCTTCTACAATTTCTGGCCAGTTTGGATTGCAAGTCATGGTTAGAAATACATCAGGTTTGCCAGCATCTTGTACTAACGTCATGGCATCCAAAAACCGTCTGCGCATGTCACGAGGTCCTCCGATAAAAGAGACAGGTAACATAATAACTTGGCCAAGTCTATTTGAATGAACCTCTCCGGCAATAATAGAATCAACTATTCCTTGATACAAATCGGCTTTAATTGTGGATTGATTTTTTTCACAAAATTACAAGCGTGAAGTCTCTATCTTTATGTATGTATCTACCACAAATTGCTGAAACAATCGCCCTCCAAACAAGATCAAATTATGATGTGGCCGAATTTGAAATTTGTAGCAGTAATACTCTCTCATAGTAACTGTTTTTCTACGAGTGTTTGTGTTAATGCCTGTGCGGTGATGTTAAAAGGATGTGTGAGGACTCTATCAAGTTGTTATAGATCGATCGACATGTTAATTACTTGTATTGTGGCCAAAATAAACTAATTTTAAAGGTAGGTTTGTATAGGCTATTTTGTATATATGGAGTAGTCTCTTATATTCATGTTTGTTATTAGCATGTTCGATTGTTATAATCTATTAACATGGGCCACTAATAAAATATAACGGTTTAGCTTGGCAAAAATGTATTATACAAAATTACCGTTAGATGGCATTATACAAGACAAGTGGATTTGCATATTAAAATATGTTTAGTACATTCGTCAGATATGCACCCAAACACTCCTTAAAGTATGAAAAACAAAACTTTTTCTTATGTCTTTCAAAGTTTTTAAACCACATAATGCTATGCACAGGTTGTTTTGTTTCATGTATTTAAGCTTTTAACTTACTCCTAAGGATCATAATCCTAAGGTTTCTATTCAATCACCACAGATGAATAAAGAAATAAACTAACCAAAATGCCTATATATATAATTGCAACGAGTAATAATTAAGCGTAAAGCAGGGCAATTGATACTCGAAATGCCTAAGTCGATTCATGGGAATATAATATACTTGTGTATAGTATTATTAGTTCTTATGTTTCTGCTTCAAATACAAAGTTTATTATCAGATACATCGAGTTTATTTAGTACCTTCGTCATCTTCGGCCTCATCATCGTCATCATCAAAGACTTCTCTTATGTCTACACCTCTTCTTGGTATTCGAGAATGCCATCCAGCCTCGCCGTTTAGAAAAAACATCGGATAAGCCAATGGATCATAGGAAGCAAAATAAGGTTGTATTTGTGAAGGGTATTCAGAATTCCCATACACAATAATACTTCTCTTGTATGAAGTCATGTTGTTATTACCTTCCACCCAAATTCCAGCGACCTTCGACATAACATAACACATGAAACCGTTTAAGTTAGATATATGATTTTATATTTAGATAAGAGATATGATTTTTATAATCATATTTATACCTCAGATGTTGTAGGACGATTGTAAACTCTTTGGTCGACCTTAACTGATGCATTTAGTTCGACCCTATACTTGTCGAGCGTGCCAAGGTTACCAAGTGATCGAAAGGTCTGAACATATGGGTTTGGTGCAAGAACGCGAGATAATATTGTAACAATCTCTTTATCAAGATTAGGCCACTTTAACATGTGTTCGAAATCAGATTCCCCGTCATAAAAGTACAACTGCAAATACCTTGGTTGGCCATCTCTAGGAACCAATTGATCGATTTTATGATAGATCCCTCCTTGCACGCGAAAAGTATACACTCCAGAACCCCTAGGGCTGTATCGTTTGTCCAAGTTTACACCCATAGATGCGAAGGAAAAGTTTGTGTTGTAGGCACGTATGTTTTTTCTAAACATTTTTCCTAACTGGCATTGCGATGTGAATAGGTTGTAGAGTTCAGGAGGTATGTCTAAGGGTTTCAAAGTTGTTCTACCGGACATGCAACAAAAAGATGGGAACTCGTACTGTATTTTCTTTGCTCCACAATGAACACACAGTCGTTGCTCCAGTAGACGATGCTCTGTAGGAAGATCATTGAATACAAAATCGTACGGATCGTCTTCAGTTTGATTATCTAGTTTGAAATTTAAAAAATTATTGGTAATATAATACAAAATTCAATAGAGATGTATATAGCATATAGAGTTATATTACCTATGTTAGCATTCGCCTGCCCTATATTGTTTTCTTTACGACGTTGATAATAACTTTTTTGGTATTCTTTCCTCTGTCGAGTGGTTGGTCGAATGGTTGGTGGTACATGAAGATTGGTTCCTACACAGATATAAGGTAAATACATGTAGTAAATAACAATATGAGAAACCCTCTTAAAGAAGCTTACCATTCAATGTTTGATTGCACTCTTGATCAAATATGGGCAACAATACGTTACTACTCCTTTGATCATCTGTTATGGAATTTCAATCATGTGTTAGTATGATCGTTAAAAAATATATGTAAAGAAGAACAATATGTACAATATATATTACCTAATGTGTTTTCACGTGTCAAGCACGACAGATACTGTGTAGGTCCGAAATCTCTTTGTGCTTCAATGTGATCATCTGCGATGGTAATTATTGTGTTTTCACGTTGCAAAACAGAAAGAGATGGTGTAGCTCCAACCGATGTTTGTGTTTCCATGCAAGAATTTGTTTCCGCTATCTTTTTTTGTTTACGTCGTTGGTAATAACTTCTTTGGTATTCTCGTCTTTTAACATCGGATGGGTCTACGGGTACACCTGGACTTATAGAAAGTGAACTACAGGAACTTGGTGCTTGTAATGGTGTTATGTGTTCATTATTGGTTGATAAAATTTGAGGTGATGGTGTTACTACTGGAAAATTTATTTTCTTTGCTCCAGAATTAACACACGGTGGTTGCTCTAGTAGACGATGCTCTGTAGGAAGATCATTGAATACAATATCATACGGATTGTCTTCAGTTTGGCCATCTGGTGAGAAATTTAAAACAATTATTGGCAATATAATACAAAATTCCTTAAAGACGTATAAAATATAGAAAGTTATATTACCTATGTTAGCATTCGCCTCCCCTGTATTGTTTTTTTACGACGCTGATAATAACTTTTCTGGTATTCTTTCCTTTGTCGAATGCTTGGTCGAATGGCTGGTGGTACATGAAGATTGGTTCCTACACAGATATATAACGTAAATACATGTAGTAAATAGCTGTATTTGATATCTTTAAAGAAGCTTACCATTCGTTTGATTGCACTCTTGATCAAATATGGGCAATAATACGTTACTACTCCTTTGATCATCTGTTATGAAGTTCAAATCATGCGTTAGTTTGATTGTTAAAAAAATCAATGTAAAGAAGAACAATAATTACAATATATTACCTAATGTGCTTTCACGTGTCAAGCATGAAAGATATTGTGTAGGTCCGAAGTCTCTTTGTGTTTCAATGCTAGAATTTGTTTCCGCTAGTTTTCTTTTTTTAAGTCGTTGGCGATAACTTCTTTGGTATTCTCGTCTTTTAAGAATGGCACGGTCTATGGGTACACTTGGGCCTATAGAGAGTGAACTATAGGAACGTGGTGTTTGCAACAGTGTTATATTTTCTTTATTGGTTGACAAAATTTGAGGCGATGGTATTATATTTTCTTTGTCTTTTGACATGTTTTGAGGTGAAAGTGTTTGTGATGGAATGTTCCGGGTTTGAGGGACAATTGTCTTCGTGATATTGTGTAATGTTCCAAACGGTACCCTATTTGGAGGTTCTTTAAAATAGGCAAAGTTTGTCTTGCCTTTTTTTCCCTTTAGTGTTGCACGAACATCTTTAGTAGACAATGATTTGCATTGATTGAAGTTATTCTACAAAATCAATATTCCAAAGCACTCAAACAGTTATAATAAGAAGCCATTGAAAACAGATATTGGTTTGGCACATTAGATTTTAGAGTAAAATAGAAACTCCATAAGAAGTTTTAATGAAGAAGCCTAAATATCCCATAATCCTAAATCAAGTAAGCTAATAAGCCCACATATAAGCTCCAGCTTAAAAAAATGAAATAAAAGTACAAGCTACTTATAAGTCAACTGTTTAAGCCAAGTTAAATAAGCTAAAGCAATCTCCTATTCAAGTAAGCTAATAAGTCAATTTTTTTTTACTTATAAGTCAACTGTCAAACAAAGCAATCTCCTATTCAAGTAAGCTAATAAGCCCACGTATAAGCTCCAGCAAACACCCATTATTTATGTTGTCATAACGTAATAAGTTATTATTGAGACCCCCCATAACATTTATAGTTCTCTGAAAATTCAATATCAAATTGATAAACACCAAACAACCAAAGCAAGATTCAACATGATTTAAGGAAAAAACATAAGAAATAAATTCAACTGTTCGCATACGACAAACTGATTGTAAAAAAGATCAAATTATTGAAAAAGCAAGACCAAATGTATGATCTATATCATGCAAAACAAAGAACTGAACTGAGGCGATATCATATCTTCATCTTTTTCAAGGCTTGAGTTTCTTTCATATCTGGGTCAAACTCGACAGTTGATACTTCCGTGTCTTTCAAAAAGTTGCCTATTAAAATTAGGGGTATGAGGTAGAGTTTAGCCGAAAGTCAAAAAATCACGTAGAATAGGGAAAAAAGGTAAGAATAATTTGGGATTTGGAAATACCAGTGTTGTTTTTGACAAGTTTAACACGAGTTATGAAGATGGTGCCCTTCTCTACTATAACTCGTGACAACCTTGCTGGTACTTTGTGTAGTGTGTAATACGCGAGAAACTTGATATCAGCTCCTCTATAACACGTCATTAGTTGTCAAGTAAGCTCCAGAAAATAATAAATGTTAAATTGTTTTTGATGAAGAGACTTACGTCAAATCGCGCAACCACAGTTCACATGTTTTATAGCCAAAATATTGTTTTATGTCTCCTTTGATAACTCTTCCAACGGTATCTACAATTACATTAAATACTATTATATTTTGGCAATCGACAAAGTACGTATTATTAGTTATTCGTGATGTAGTATATATATGCCAAAGAAAAATTTTGGTACCGATGAGCATTTTCCTTGGTGTTTTATCACCAAGAAGAGCACGAATTGAAGGTATCCAGCCATTCACACTAAACTCTTTTAAATCAGGAGACAGAATCTTGGTGATGACCGTTTTCGCGTCTACCAGAATGATCCAATCATGGCGAGCGAAACTGTAATTTTCAAACCTTGGGTATTGGGTAGGGTCAACATAACCTATTTTGAAATGATGTATAGAGACAAAAGTTTGTGCCAATTCCCTATTTTTATAGACGTCTAGCAGGTCATGTGGCACTTGAGCAGCCATCTTTAGTCCCTAACAGAACGTATAAAGCGAATATAATATAATTAACTCGAAAAATATTTGAAAATATGAAGAAAGTTTGATAATGTATTTTCCGTTAATGTATCCTTACATTTTTGTCGTGCATGATAATGTAGAGTTTGTTTGACTTTTCATCCATCCAAACATTTCGGACACGAACTTTGTCGATTTTATAAAAAGCATGTGGGTTGTTGAGGGCATCAAAAGTATCGACTGTGAAGTATGGATCCCACTGCTAAAGAAAATATAAGTGTATACGTTGATGTTAAATGTACTAAAGTTAATGATAGAATTGCTGCTTTTAGTATAAAATATTCAAAAAAGGAAAACTTAGTAAGATATATAGAGCAAAAGAAGCATGGCATAATATGATTCCCACTTTTACATACTTTTTGTGACACGCACTAATCACCTATATATTCACATGAAGGTAATGCGGCTAGACACGTAACAAGGTCACAACATATTGACACCAGCAACATTTGATAAGATTACTTTACAAGCAAAAGAAACAAATTTTGGTATCAATTTTAACCCCAATCGAAAATACTGAATTATATTTCAATAGTGGAAGAAAAGTTACTATAAGCTCCAATTTGCTGGCTTATTTTTGAATTTATGGGCTTATATAAGTTTATGATGTCGTAATAAACTTATATAAGCTCACAAGTCTGAAAATAAACCGGAAAATGGGAGCTTATGAAATATAAGCCGAAATCAAATAAGCTCATAAGCCTACATATAAGCTGAAACAAACACCCCCTCATTTGGTCTGTATGCTTAAATTGTTGGGTTTTTTAATGTAGTTTGATAATTTTCCTGTCAAGTTGATGTTTTTACGACTATATGTTGGTAAAATGATGGAAAAGTTTGTTAGGCGGTGTTTGTATTAACTTATTTCTTGGAATTATAAGGTTTTTCTTTAAAGGGGAAAGCCATAAACTGCCTAATAGCTTATTTAAGCTCATAAGTTGAGCTTATTACAAGTTTGGTAAGCTCTGTTTGTTTTTGCTTATCATATTTAGCGGGCATATGAGCTTATGTTATCTTTAAAAAGCTCACAAGCTTTTCTAAATAAGCCCTTGAGCCTAGGAAACAGGTTGTGTGTTTGGGTTATCTTAATTTGTTGGAAATTTGTAAAACTCGTTACTTATTGCTTACGAGCTTGTCCACGGGTAAAACTCAAAAGACAATCAAATAAGCTAAGACAAAACACCTTGTGAGAATAACCCAACTTTTTAGAGTTTATGAGCACGTGGCTTCCTTCAGTTTATAAGAATAAGTTGACAAGCTCATAATCTCTAAAAACTGAGCTTATTGGATTTTTCTATTTCATACAAGCCCATAAACCCAGGAATTAAGCTGATCCGAACACCTGGTTAATTTGATGTCTTTTACAGTAATATGATGGCTATGTTGTTTATCTGATTTATTTGTTGAAATATACAGGGGAAGAAGAAGGAAGGTAATGCGGCTAGACACGTAACAAGGTCACAATACTGAATACTGAATTATATTTCAATAGTGGAAGAAAAGTTACTATAAGAATAAGACCTTGTTTCTTTGACTCGCTAATATAGCACACAAGTATTGTAAGCATATTTCGATAGTAGATTCGGATAACTATATTAAATTATAGAGTACTGAATTAACAAGGGCAAAAGGGCACGAATATCAAAAGTATAATGTATACAACTATGCATCATACTTTTGAATTCCGTCTATATTTTGTATATAGCACAATTTTCCCATTTCTCATTTATCACGGGTAAGGGGAAAATAGTCATAACATACATGACATACGGAATTCAAAAGTATAATGTATACAATAAGAAAAAATAAAGATGGTTACACAACAAAGCAAAATGTCACAAGTTAATTACATTTTCGTATCATTTGCCCAAAAAAACGAAACTAACCTATAAAGAAAACATGCCCAGGGAGTGACATTTGAGCATGGGTATGAAATCATTTTTATTTGCTAAACCTGTTACTTACTTTCCTATACTCTTAACACAAAACACTGCAGTCTGCTACTGGACAAAAACAATTAGTTTAGTATGCAGTCTTTTAACTTTTGAGCATGTAGAGCTCATCTCGAATTGAACCACATATGTGCCCTATTGGTTATGCAAAACATTCATTTGACAAAATGCATCGAGTCCTATACAACTATACATATTCTAACCATCACAGTGTTGCTAATTCCCCAACACCTTGTATGTGAAATCTTAGACACAAAAGACAGAAAGAAACTTCTGTTACCTATTCTTGTTATGATCACCATTCTAACAACAAAATCCATATTTGTACTTCCTCAGTCTTATTATATCTGAAATCGTGTCTTTTTTTGGATAGTACTAATTATACTCTACCTAGGATAAAAGTTCCAGTCTGAAATCTATGTCTGAACATTTAACAGCAACACACATACGTTTAACAGCAACACACTTATTTAAGCTTTTTATGTTTTTAAAGGGGTGTTTGGCAATACGTTTAACAGCAATACGTTTAACAAAATGCATCGAGTCCTATACAACTATACATATTCTGTTACATATTCTTGTTATGATCACCATTCTAACAACAAAATCCAGATTTGTACTTCTTCAGTCTTATTATATCTGAAATCATGTCTTTTTTTGGATAGTACTCGATAATCTCTAAAAACTAAGCTTATTGGATTTTTCTATTTCATACAAGCCCATAAACCCAGGAATTAAGCTGATCCGAACACCTGGTTAATTTGATGTCTTTTACAGTAATATGATGTCTTATTCAGCTTCATAAGCTCAGGTTCATTTTAAAACTAATAAAAACGTTGTTATCAAAGAAGACATAACCATGACTAAAAAGAAGACATAACCATGACTAAAAAGACTTCTTTTCTTTAGATTTTGATTACACAGATCTTTTTTTGTATCTCTGCATTATAATTATGGGTAATTTAGGTCTATGTGTCCGCAATGCAGAGACCTGGGTCTAGAAGGCAATTTCTGGTTATAGTCTCATCAATAAGGTGTAATGATTTTCAATATTAAAGCAATGATTTTCTATATCAAAGCAATGATTTTCGATTCACTTTCGTCTTAACGCTACTCATAGTATCTTCTCTTTAAAAGTGTACCAACTCTTGTTTCTTTTGGTCCTATGCTGAGATTTTTGTTTGGTTGTTATATTTTGGTGTAAGTTCAGTCCTGACTAACTATGAAATACTAATGATCATGTTCTATATGCAGAGTGACACATGGAAGAGTTCATCAGATCATTTAGAGGACATTTATTCCAATTACATAAATGGCAGGTAGTTCCCGCACAACTGATTCTAGTGTATGTTCTGTTACAAACAGTTGTCGTATTTTTTGAGAAATAAAGATTTCTCATTGTGAGAAAATTAAGGGGGTCAGATTTAGAGGGTCTTCTCAAACCTTAATATGTTTGGAATCTAATTTTTTAAGCTTGAACCAGGGGGTATTATGGGAATTATAAGTAGAGGTGGACTCGAGTATCTGAATGTTTCTTCTCTTAGTTGGTGCATACGGGGTCACGGTTTAAGACCAATTGGTTGTGGGCTTTGCACACACATCATAATTCTTTATTTCCGGCTATGTAAAAATATTGGTGATGAAACAATACTGGAGATCTCTAAAGGGTGTCCGTTATTAAAATAGGGGAACTTATCTTTATGTATAGATGTGTGTAAACGTCTTTCGACCATAATTTTGATATCATCTTGATTCATTTATTTATTTTCCAAGTGTAATTGCTCTACTATAATGAAATATTTATTTACGCATAAAACTCATGAAATGTGAATTTTATTGAGAGGAACTTATTCACCTTTTCATATTTTTAGTTAAAACCTTTCAGAAGTATCCCTCTCCATCAGGTGTGTAGTCTAGGAAGGTTGAATTTAGCTCATTCTAAATCAGAAGGCCTGAGATAGATTGAAATGTTGTAATTAAAAGGTATAATATGGATATTAGGTAATTATAACTCATGCTAAAATAATTTCTTGCCTTTTTAACAACCAATATAAGTATTGAGACCAGTTGGTTATTACCACCCATAGATTGGTCACTTTAAGATTATTTTTAAGATGTATCATCCTTAGATTATCAGTGTTTCATTTGTTTGCCCGGGGAAGGGTAAATTAAAGTAGCCGAGTGGTGTTAACCTTTTCCGTCTACAGTTCCACAAACCTCAAGGACAAGAATAGTAAACAAATAAGAAGAAAAACTTTTGATTTCAAATTACAAAACAAACACGAGAAAAAGGGTAACAGTTTTAGATTGTTAAAAAGAGGAAATCAGAATCTGGATTCAACATCTAAGCACCTAAGTTTCAATGTGCAACATAGGTAAGATTCCATGTCAGTTTTATGAAGTTATTGCAGCAATTAAAAAGAATCAACCCGTTATTTTTTGCGCTTACTTTGCAAATGCTGTACAATTGAGATAGCCTGGCTAAAGATGAATCCAAGTAAAAAACAGCCAAGTAGTACATTATTTTTTAAAAGAACGGTAGCCTAAATTACTTAACCCTCAATATGAAATGCTAATAGAGCTATCTCCTGGCATTTCATACCGTATTAGCAAACACTCCCTTACGAGAACCTAGAGTTTTGGTGCAAACAACCAGTGTTACTGCAGAGAGAGCGCAGTTGCACTTTGCTGCGATTATTTAGACCACGTATCTTTAATGTTCGTATAAGAGATAAAACAAGTGTAATTTTTTCATTAAAATAACAAGTAAAATGCACATTCTGCATCTATAATAAACACATTTAATAAACACATTTAATAAACACATTCTGCATCTATACATCTTATTTCTTTCGGCTGTTTGGTTTAGCTTACATAAGGTAGATAGCCCAAACACCCCCCTTAGCCGATAACAACAAACACTCCAAACACAATTAGGCAATGTCTTATATGTTTCATCATTATTCTTTATTATAATAAGCAATGTCTTATATGTTTCAAGCACAAAACCGGTTACCTCAAACTTGTAAACTTAATTGCCTTATCAACTAATACGTTTCAAACTTCTCCACTACATTACCAATTACATAACCTTAGACAACTCCATATTCCATCTTATCATTCAAAACCAATCAGATTCAAACAATATAAAACACAATAACCTTAGAGCTTGTAGTTTTAAAAGTGGGTTCATTTTTGTATTTGTAAAGCCAATAAGCTTCTTACTTTTTAAGCTTAATTGATGGGTGTATGAGCTTATTACAAGTTTGGCTATCTTACAAGCTCAGCTTTTAACTTTTTATGAGCTTATTCAAGTTTATAAGATTATAAGATAAAGAATTTGGTGGTGTTTATGTGGTCTTATGAGCTTACAAGCTCAGGGGATGTTTGTTTAGGCTTATATGTGGGCTTATGAGCTTACTTGATTTTGGCTTATATGCCATAAGCTCCAATTTGCTGGCTTATTTTTGAATTTATGGGCTTATATAAGTTTATGATGTCGTAATAAACTTATATAAGCTCACAAGTCTGAAAATAAGCCGGAAAATTGGAGCTTATGAAATATAAGCCGAAATCAAATAAGCTCATAAGCCTACATATAAGCTAAAACAAACACCCCCTCATTTGGTCTGTATGCTTAAATTGTTGGGCTTATTATAGCTTATTCAGCTTCATAAGCTCAGGTTCATTTTAACCTGGGTTTATAGCTTATTCAATCTTATCATTCAAAACCAATCAGATTCCATCTTATCATTCCATCTTATCATTCAAAACCAATCAGATTCCATCTTATCATTCCATCTTATCATTCAAAACCAATCTTAAATTGTTGGGCTTATTATAGCTTATTCAGCTTCATAAGCTCAGGTTCATTTTAACCTGGGTCCATTTTAACCTGGGTTTACAACTCCATATTCCATCTTATCATTCAAAACCAATCAGATTCAAACCATATAAAACACAATAACCTTAGAGCTTGTTAAGATTCGTGTGTACCTCAACCTCAAGATCCACTACAGCAGGGTCTTCCTCAACCTCAGCCTCCATTGGCCCCAAAGCATTTTGTATTTCCAAGTCAATCTATAACCAGAAAAAGAAGAAAACCTCAGAATCTATAACCAAACCTCAGAATTAAACAAATAAAGATTATGAAAATTAAACCAAACCTCAGAATTGATAAGATTATGATTCGTTTTTCTTGCCTTAACAACCAACCCACTGGTCCGTCCTACATCCGCTGATGAATCCATTAAACAAATAAAGATTATGATTCGTTTGAAAGGTATGATGAAAGGTATGATGAAAAGTATGATTCGTTTGTATATATAGATGGATTGATTGTACATTGTTTGGGGTTTCCCAGGTTCTTTTTGGCGTGGGTAATAAATGTATTTAGGGTTTCCCAGGTTTCTAAGATAAGATGGAGAAAGCGTGGGAAGATGTATAGGTTGAAGTCGGCTGATCATGGTTTCCAAGGTTTCCAAGGTTTCCAAGGCCACAAATGCTTTTCTTTAGGGCGGTTTATTTTAGGACGGTTTTTTCAACCAGCTATATTTCAACTAGCTATATTTTCAACCACAAATGCTTGCCACGTCATTTTCAACCAGCTATATTTCAACATTCAACCAAAATAGATTTTCTCTTTATAAAGGAGTTAAGATATATATATATATATATATATATATATATATATATATATATATATATATATATATATATATATATATATATATATATATATTGCGTTCATGTAAGTACCAAGCTTAAAATAAAAACAATAAGAACCAGTAAGATTTTGCCAAGTGTCTCTTTCATTAAAAGAAAATTATAAATCAATAAATTAATAAAAGAGGTATATTTGACATTTGATATATCCTACTTATTTTCTATATCCCGTCATCCTCTCCTCCATTTATATATTCTTTTTAAAATTTCTTTTCCATATTTCCATGTACCAACATGAAAAAGTAAAAATAGACGGGCAAAATTCTCAACAGTACACAAATTTAACAAGTTGGTACATATTAATAAATCATAGATGTCAAAAGGATTACGTGTCATTTTGGTTAAATTTTTAAACAGTACACACATTTAGCAAGTTATTACATATTGACCTTATATTTTTCATGTATTTGCTAAGCCCCAAAAATTAATGCTTTTTCTAATACGTGTCATTGGTTTTTAATGTATTAGTAAGCCCAAAAATTTATACATTTTCTGAATACGTACCATTGGGTTTTTTATTTGATTAATTATGTTTTCTGCTATGTATCACTTGAGCTATTTTTGTTTACTGTGTATGTTCTTTTGGTATGTATCATTAGATTTTTTTTAGTTGGTTGTGCATTTTTTGGGATGTGTATCACTTGAATATTTTTTTATTCGGTAGTATTTTTAAGCATATTTATCACTTGAGTTATTTTTATTTTTTAGTATGTTGTTTATTTTTTTGATACGTATTACTTGTAGTTTTTGGATACATATCATTAGGCTCTTTTTATTTATTTCGTTATGTATTAGCATGTTGGATATTTTTTTGGATACGTATCAGTTGAGTCATTTTTAGTTGGCTTTGCATTTTTAGATTATGCATCACTTTTGTCTTTTTAATTGGTTGTTTATATTTTTTAATACGTATCAATTGAGTTTGTCTAGTTAGTTGTGTCATTTTTCGTATGCATATCACTTGGTCTTTTTTAGTTGGTTCCTGATACATATCACTTGCGTTTTTTAGTTGATAATGTATTTTTTTGAAATATGCATCACTTGTGGCTTTTTCTTTTATCTTTGTGTATTTTTTTTATTACGTATCATTTAAGACTTTCTTTTGTGGGTGTGTACTTTTTATATATGTGTCACTAGGATACGTATCACTTGTGTTTTTTGTTAGGTATTTTTTGTTATGTATCATTTGACTATTTTTATTTGATTGTATTTTTTTAGTTACGTATCATTTGACTTTTTTCGTAATTTGTTGCGTATACATTTTTATTTTGTATATTTGTATTAGTTTATAAATTAAACATGTGTATCACAAAATCTACACAAACTAACAAAAAATAATGGCATATCAATATAAACCGTCGACGTTGTTTTTGGCTCATGCAAAATATACAATGATAAAAAGTTAGTTTGGAAACAAACAAAGAAAATAGGGTTGATTTATATTTAAAATGTCGGTTCAAAGTTTAGCCATTTCCCCGTTCAATTTTGATCAATGAATAATGACTAGTGTATTAATTGTTTCTTTTATTTTGATACATACTGTAGTAATTAGTATAGTACCATGGCATCCTCATGTTCTCATTTATTTACTAAAATACCATTTATTTATTATATTTAACTTTCATCTATAATGTTTGATCTAAAGGCTTATAATGGTTCCTATTGTTTTTACATTAAGCATGGTCACTACAATAACGCTCCTATATATATATATATATATATATATATATATATATATATATATATATATATATATATATATATATATATATATATATATATATATATATATATATATATATATATATATATATATATATATATATATATATATATATATATATATATATATATATATATATATATATATATATATATATATATATATATATAGGAGTGGGGTAAAATAAAACAAAATTTAAAATAAAATAAATGAGGTGGAACCACATGCTGCCATGTGTCCCCCTCTTTTAAAAAAAAATGGTGTACTTTTGTAATTTTAGAAACTTCAGGGGCATTTTTTCAATTTTTACCGAAACTATATATAGTTCTTTTTCATTGATGTATCATGGATAGTATATGTGATAATTAGATTACGTTATAGGGTAAATTAGAAAATTACCTTTAGGAAAAAGTAATTGTCCAATAATACCAATGACGAATTCAATTAAACACGTGAGTGAGTCGAGTTCGTTGTACACGAAGATCTTATGAATTTGAGACGTTTTGCTTTGATTTGGACAATCGATTTGAATTGGTTTGTGGTTTTTAGAACTAAAATTAAGTCTACTAATTTTAAGCTATTTAAATTTATCCTAAAGTGCATGAATCGTAAACCCCGCCTATTTAAAATAAATCTAACAATTACTTAAAACTAAAACACTATTTAAAAATTAAACTAATTAAAAATCTTAAAAATTTAATCTATTTAAATATCTATTAAAAATAAATCTATTTAATTAAAACAACTTTTAAACTAATCTACTTTATTTATTGAAAATTACTTAAAACAAATTATTTAAAAACTATATTTATTTAAACTAATTAAAATTTAAACTAATTAAACTATTTAAATAAAAACATTTTTTTTTAATTTATCTATTTAAAACTACTTATTTTTAAGACTTTACTCTAATTGAAATTTAAAAGAAATTAATAAAAATTAAAAACGTGACAAAAGTGGAAAATAAAACAAACACTGCCTAATTTATAACACTATATTAATGATATTACTGAAAGTAAAACTAAAAAGGCATGGTGCCCTGGTGGTTATCACGTTGGGTGTGTGACCAGGAGGTCACGTGTTCAAGTCCCGTGAGGGACTTATTTTTGGATTTAATTTCCTTTTTAGACAGATTACTAAAAAGAAACCTTAGGAAAGGCTTTTGAGCTTATTTGTTTAAGCTGATTAGGAAAACAGCTTATATGAGACTTATCAAAAAATTGAATCTGATAAGCCTAAAACCAAATCAATAAAGCAGATATATCAAGAAGCAATAGCAGTTAAACAATATCAATATCAAATAAGCAACATGTCATATACAGCAAATCCATAACAGATTTAAGCAAAATCAACATACAGCACCAAACAAACCTCCAAAAAAACCAAATCAGGCAGATTAAACGTTCCTAGATTTAACTACTTATAAAATTAGTACAAAACTCTATAGCACAACAGTAACAAAAATCAACTTAGTAAGCTAACAAATTCAAACTCACATTATCAGTAAAACCAAATTACAATTACAAGTAAAACAAAACAAATTCAAAAATACTTATACCAACTCAGAACTTCTAAATTAGCAGAACACAATTCTTATTTCAAAAAGTTAAACAGTTCTAACTCAATTCTAAAATAGAGACTAATGCATACCAAGTTTTCATTATCATCTTAACAATCCAAAATAACCTTCACGCATCAAACATATTCAAGGTGAACAAAGATCCTTGACATATTATTCAATTCAATCATGACAGCTAAACTCAAATTACCAGATTCGAAACTTATCACAGCTTAAATCTATCAACTAATTAGGTAAGTCCTTTAAACAATCACAACTTAATTCATGAAAACTAAACAATAACCTTAACATTATTTCAGTTCCATTAGCAGATTAACAACCAAATAAAAATCAGACAGTAAATCGAAAACAATGAAAATTAAAGCAAACAGATAAAACTTATTCAGAAAGAATCAAGGTAAAACAATTATTCAGCAAACATACTAAACATTAATTAAACAAGCAAAAATTAAAAACGAGACGCACCCTTTGTAGATAACCTTTGAGTCGAAGCACAGCGCTGAGCTGGCTTATGAACCAAAAGTAACACCACCGTCGTCATCAAACGTCACCATTACCATCTCCATTAATCGAACCATATAATATCCTCGAACATTTATACTTTTCCAGTGGGAAAAAGTATTTTTAATCCTTTTACTTTAAATATTAAACTTAGACTATTAATTAGTCTAAACTTAATATGTCAATTATTATTAATGTTCAATAGTTATAAGAGATTAATTAATATATTGATTTAAACAGAAAATAAAAAAAAACGAGACACCAATTGAGTATATAAACTGATCTTTTATTACTTCTCAAAAGAAATTACAAGATTGAAAGAAAAATACAAGAACTAATTTCTATAACTAATTTGACAGCATAATAATAAAGTAAACAAAAAGATGGTGAAATACAAGTAATTTGGGGGTTTTTATAGCCACCCCCAAGGGCATCCTTCTGCGGATATTCGCATCTTCAATGGATATTCCTTTTTAATTTGAAGCCCTTGATCTTTATTTTCTTTCTCTTTCTTCAAATGGAAGGCTGAGATGATTCCAAATAGCACACGGATCGCCAACGTGGCATCCGTGTGCTAGTTGTGTTTCTTCTTTGGCTCCTGATTGGTTGAAATAGATGAGTGATGTGTAGCAGCCAGTGAGAAACGGCCACGTATCATATCCGTTCCACACCCTCTCTTCCTTAAACCAAGGGGGTTTTATTCCCCTTGGTGTGAATTAATTAATTAAGTAAAAAGCCCTATGTAAAACGAACTTTTTACCAACTAGGGTTCTTTGAACAGTAACTTTATTCACTGGTTTTTGGGAGAAAAAGGTTGGGGAAGAAGACGATACAAGTGGGTGAGAAATTTAATATGTGTGTGTGGATGGGGATATAAACCGTGTGTGAATTTATTTACTTTGATCGGTGTAATTTATTTATTGTGAAAAAGAGTGCGTTGTGACGTGTAGTAAAATGTGTGGAGTAAACATGGGTGGTGAAGAATCGGTTTTAATATTGGATGGAAAATGACGTGTAGGTGAATATATAAACTTGTTTTTACACCAAACCCTAACAGGCTCATCATTGTTTTCTTCCTATAATGTTTGGGCTTTTGGCCCAAACTTCTTTCCCATCCGTCACATTTAAATTATAACTTGGGCTATTTGTGAATTTGGACCCATTTGTCAAAAGTAATAACATGTTTATCCAATATTGGGCTTGTAATCCCAATTGCTCCAATGTGGGACCCACTTTGCCCGTTTCCTTGACAAATGATTAAATCCTCTAAAGTCGAACTCGATTTTGGCTTCTTTGATCTTTATCTTCAAACTCGTGCCGGTTTTGCCGATTTTCGCGAACTTGGTACCTACACACATTCAAACAAGAAACAAGCATATACAAGGCATTTTTGATATGAATCATGCATAATTTCATTGTTATTTGATACAAATGATATGAGTAATTAAGCTCATATCAAATTCCCCCATGCTAAGCAATTGCCGTGTCCTCACGCAATGATAAAATAAAACTATAATTACACCATTATTCAACTTTTGACTTTTTATTTTGCAAAGACATAAAATAACTTAAAGGATCATAAAAGCTCAAATAGATTCATCGTCCTCGACTTTTCACTTTTCCATGCCAAGTGCAAAAACAAGATCATTGTTATTATAAGTTGGTAGACTAACACGAACTCATGTGGGCTAATTAATCACTTAGACTCCCTTATTCCTAAGTGTATCTCTTATATTTTATTGTTGTCTTGAATGATCACAAGGATACATTGTTGACTTATTTCGATAATTTATTAGGCCGAAAATAAAGTGAACGATTTAATCAATAGTTAGCTAAAGGACAAAATCTTTTAAAACTGCTTCTCGGGCTCTCATAAACTTCATATCTTGGCATAACTTGTTTCGCGATTTGAGACCTTTCACGGACCGATATTTGGCAATGACTTTATACTTCCAACCTTGAGAGACGTTCTTGAAATAATGGTCTTCTCTTCATATAGGAATTTCTTCACTTGAATTCTTGAGAGATTCATACTTGGACCACGACTTCTTCATTTTTCTCCAATCTTTATTTGGGATTTTGATTTACAACGATTCGCCTCCTTTTTGGACTTGGCTTCATTTATCCTCATACCTTATTTTGGTCTTTTTGGATAGACTTCTCCATGACTTTTTGGGAGTATTTTGCTTTTCGTCGTGTGTCTCGATCCTTCATATTGATTTTTGATAAATGAGTCTTCACATCACTTGAGATCTTTAGCAATAAAACATAGCCATCATGTCTTGTTAGGAACTTTTTGGACTCGCCAATCTTCGCATCCCGCTTCAATAAGTTATGCCTTGGCTATGAACTCTAATCCATACCGAGCAACTTTTAAACGATCTTGGGCTAGAAGCTAAGTAACTTTTCAAATCGTTCAACCTTATTTATTGCAATTAAATTTATTAACAAGCGATGGGAGAATAGGCTCATAATTAACTCACATAAATTCCCGAAAGAATACCACACTTATAATTGGCTCTATCATCTCTTGTTCTCCATATTGTAAAATTCCAAGAATGAAATCAATGGATACTTAGCCTATTAAATCAAAGTTTTGGGTTTTCAAGTCATCTATAGGATCTTGCAACTTCTTATACTTTTACAAGTTTTAGAATTTGCGTTTTAAAGTTCCCTTGATAAACGACTTTCTAGGATCAATTATAGGAGCTTGCGAAAAGTTCTTGTCCTTAACTCGTATGAATTAAGACCTTCGCGTTTTAAATCTCCCTGTATAAAAGCCTAGCAAAACTTAATTCAAATACGTTAAGGAAAAGCTAAGGTTAAAAACCAAGTCGAGTCAAAAACTATTCTTATTGAAAGTCTACATTCGTGTCAAAAACACTTATTTCCTTTATTAAAACTTAAAAATAACACTAAAAATTTAAAATTTTATAGAAAAATGAGAAAAACAAAACGTTTGGACACGACAAAAGCAATTGCAAGCGATTATATCGATTGACTCTCCCATGCTAAAACCAAACATTGTCCTCAATGTTTCTTAGCTTAAGAGTAACACCCCCTTGCGAAAACACGAAGAGTCTAATGCAATCTCCTAGCATGGAAAGAGCACGTAAATCTATAAGCCGTTTATTAATTATGCCTCAAGATAAAACGTTAGTCGATAAAAATCAAGGGTAGAAAGTGTGCCCCTTTTTGGCATTCAAAGAATGGAAGATCAAGTGGACCGGCAAAAACCAAACACGAGAGTCTTCAAATATTAGGGTCGTACCTAGGATCACAACACAACAATTCACGAACACGAGCTTGAAAGATCAAGCCTTATTAGGTGTTAGAAAATAGAAAGAAGATAGAAAAACTCGTTTTTGTTCACCGAGTCATGAGCTCGACTCGATCCCCGCATTCATTGGTCCTTAGGGAAAGTGGTGCAAACCGGCATATTGGAGTAAAAACCAACACAAAGCACGATGCCGGGGACAAAGATCTCATCCTCGTTGTCGGATGACAAACGAAAGGATAAAACTCTAACACGAATCTCTAAAAAGAGATGGTAGTCACAAACAATCGTATGGATGTAGCATGCTCCACGAGATAAACTCGCACCAATATGATAGAAAAATCTTTCAATTATTGCATCGGTGAAAGTCCGAGATTTCCCTAAATCAACGATTTCGGGATCGAATACCTCGTCCTCGGTGGAGAAAGGAATAGACAACAAGGTGTCGTCCCCCCATGCTAATCCTAAGTCATATAAAGCACATAATAATGGTGGGATAAAAGTCTCAGCCATGGTGGTTTCAACTTGCATGACTTTGTTGACCTTTTCACTCTTTTGAATGTGAATAAAAGGGTCATGGTACTCAAAACGAGTCGCATGGAAAACCCGCACATTAAGATCAAAGCGAGTGGGAAGGATAATAGGAGCAAAAGTAATTTCTCCATCCGGGTCAACATTGTCATCATCATAAATCGGGTGATCAAACCAAGAGTCTTCATCACCTTCATTAGACTCTTCCTCAAATTCCGAAGGAATGTCTATATAAAGAAACTCATCAACCTCCTTAAAGAAATGCTCATCATCACAAAGGTTGTGAGATGTAGGAGGTATGATGCTCTCAAAATCCTCTTGAAACAACGGATTATTGTTCAATGAAACTTCAAAAAGAGGATTTGAGTAAGTCACGAAAGTGTCGTCATCCTTGTCATCACAAGAAATATCCGACAAAGTATCGAGTGTGTCACATTCGGATACAAGATCATCATTCTCATTTGAAGGCAATTCATCGGTGAATTCCTCGAGAATGGTAGGTAAAACACAAGAATCACGTTCGATCTTGAGATCGGAAACGTCTTCACTTCCCCATGGAAGTGGATCAAGGATAGCAAAAAGTTCATCGATAAACTTATCACATGAATAGTCACTAACCTCACTCGATGTGAAGTTAGGAATCAAAGGCTCTTCAAATGAAGATTGTGCCTTAGGAACATCAACATGATCCATAGAAGAGAGTGAAAATGAGTCCATTTTCAAAGATCGTTCAATTAAAGCAATGTCACTCTCGGGATCAAAATTCTCATTATCAAACTCACTAGGATCAAAAGGCTCACTCAAGTAATCATCTATTTGTTTTTCAATCTTAGCATCCTCGTGTGGAGTGAGTGTAGATGAGGAAAGGTTACAACATGTTTCAACAAAGCAAGCTTCTTCATTTGATTTTAACTTTCCTTTATCACAATTAGAAGTTTCCAAAATAGGAAAAACACCTTTATCAAAAAGAGCTTTCTTATCATTTTCAATTGTTTCAACAAGCTTAACACTTACAATTTTCTTAGGAGCAAATCTTGGAATCTTTTCCGGTTTAAAAACAATGCTTTTATCTCCATAAAACAATTTAATTTCCTCTTTCCTCATATCAACTAAAACATTGGCCGTGCACAAAAATGGTCGTCCTAGAATAATTGGCACACGAGGATTGGTCTCATAATCGACTATAGCAAAATCGGCTAAATACAAGAAGTTTCCCACTTTCATAATGACATTTTCCGCTATACCAACCGGTCGAGTGGTGGTTCCATTAGCAAGCTCAATGATCATACGAGTGGTACTAAGAGGTGCATAATCAATGGTCTTCCAAAGGGCTAGGGGCATGATATTTATGCTAGCTCCTAGATCGGCTAGGCCTTTGCAAACCCCAAGCTCATTGAAAACACAAGGTATCAAGAATTGACCCGGATCTTTATACTTCTCGGGAAAGAAATCAAAGAAAACCGAGGTACTAATCACATTCAAAGTAGCCTTAGTGACTTCTAGAAAAGTTTCCTTAGGTGGAGGCTTAAACTCAATCACTTCATCTAAATTCTCACAATCATCATAAACGGTTACGGCCTTAAGCTCTCCCTTCGGGTTTGGAATGGTATTGCTAGGTAAGCAACCCGAAGAAGATGACGGTTTAGACATGAATCCCTCAAACATCGAAAGCAATTTATTTTGACCTTGTTCCAAACTTTGTTGCATACGATTATGACTTTGCTCTAACCTTTGCTCAAAACGGTTTTGGTTTTGTTCTAGCCTTTGTTGATTAAGCTCAATCTTGTTATTTTGCCCTTTAATCGTATTTTGAAACTCATTCTTTAAAGTTGCCATTTGTCCTTGAATGTTGTTTTGAAAAGCTTTCAAATTTGCCTCATTCGTTTTAATGTAGCTTGACAAATCATTTTGATTATTCCCTTGAAAACCTTGGTTGTTTTGATTAGCATTAAACCCATTTCCTTGATTATAATTCCCTTGGTTACCACGGTTGAAATTATTCCCATTGTTTCCATTGTTGTACCTATTTTGAACCGGTGGAAAACCCGGTGGAGCAACATGATTTTGACGAGGAACTTGACCGTTGGAGCCATAAGTTCCCGTCGCGGCAAAAGCACTAGCTTGATCAAAACCCGTGTTCAAACAAGCATAATTAGGATGTCCTCCACCACATGATACACAAACATTCTCAATCATATTAATCGATCCATGAGGACTCTTCCTAATCTCACTCAACAAAGTCGCAAATCCACTATCAATCTTAGAGTCCAATCTAGAAATCTCGTGATTAGATGAATTCACATTGGAAACAACCGGTGTGTTTCGTGAATATTGTGCTCTAAACTTATCCTCAATTATTCTCCACGCGTCTCTCGGTGTTTTTCTTAAAAGATTACCACCTGCTGCGGCATTTAAAGAATCTTGTTCAATCATATTAAGCCCATTATAAAAAGTATTTATTTGATGCAATTCCGAGAAACCGTGGTGTGGACATTGTCTTAACAAATCTTTAAATCTTTCCCAAGCAACCCCAAATGATTCATGCACTTTTTGTTCAAATCTAGTGATCTCATTCTTAAAGTGTGTTGTCTTCGAAGGTGGAAAGAAATAATTCATAAACTTTGACACTAAATCATCCCAAGTTAAGATCGAACCCGGTGGTTCTTTCTCATACCAAAGCTTAGCATTACCCTCGAGCTAGTACGGAAAAAGCATGAGCTTAATCACGTCATTCGGCACATCTCTAAACTTGAGAGTCGAGGTAATTCGATTAAAATTCCGAATGTAAGAATGCGGACTATCGGTCTCATTGCCACGAAATTGGTCGGCACGAATGAGTGATAGAAGACCCGTCTTAATCTCAAAATGATCCGCCAAAATAGCCGGCACAACGATTGCTTCCCCATACCCTTCGGTGGGTGCACGGAGCAATTCCTCCATTGTTCGGTTATCGGCCATCTCTACAACAATAGGTGGAATCTCGGGTTCCACTATTCGTTGTTGACGATTTCTATTTCTACGAGGAATATTTTCAAGCCTATTAAAATCAATCACAAGACGAGAAGAACGTAATTGCATACACTACAAAGACGAGAATTTAGAGGATTGAAGAAAATAAATTAGACAAGAAAGAAGATTATTTTTGGTATTTTATTTGGTATTGTTCAATCAATAATGATCGATAAAAAACAAGGAATAAGGATAACTACTATGGAAGTAAATTACCCTCGGTCGACTTTGAAACGATAGGTGAAAACCTAAACGTCTCGAGGTTCAATAAGTAAACAACAAAAAATAAGATTTATTACTACTTGACCCGGCAAACCAATAATAGGTCGTCCCTCTCAATATACGCACAAGCAAGCGGGAAACGAGGTGGCACAAAGCACTTAAAAACCTTTTTCCTTAGACGGCCTTTTATAGCACGTCGCCTTATACCCACCTTATAGTTTGTATAAATCGAGTTCAAACTTCTTATTAGTATTTATCTATTTTGCCTTTATTTTTGTTTTGGGTTCGAATACAATAGCTAGGTGATGAAATCCCAACTAAGGCTTATTTGAAAAGTATTTAAAATTTTTGTTCTATGTAATACAATATATTATTCACAAAAAATGAGAAAAACGATACATACTATATAATAGAAAAATAACAAAACTTTCCGAGGACGGAAAGGGTCTTCAAATCCACGATCAACAAATCTCCATAAAAGCGAATCGTACACAAGATCCCCGGCAGTGGCGCCAAAATTTTTGATGTATCGTGGATAGTATATGTGATAATTAGATTACGTTATAGGGTAAATTAGAAAATTACCTTTAGGAAAAAGTAATAGTCCAATAATACCAATGACAAATTCAATTAAACACGTGAGTGAGTCGGGTTCGTTGTACACGAAGATCTTATGAATTTGAGACGTTTTGCTTTGATTTGGACAATCGATTTGAATTGGTTTGTGGTTTTTAGAACTAAAATTAAGTCTACTAATTTTAAGCTATTTAAATTTATCCTAAAGTGCATGAATCGTAAACCCCGCCTATTTAAAATAAATCTAACAATTACTTAAAATTAAAACACTATTTAAAAATTAAACTAATTAAAAATCTTAAAAATTTAATCTATTTAAATATATATTAAAAATAAATCTATTTAATTAAAACAACTTTTAAACTAATCTACTTTATTTATTGAAAATTACTTTAAACAAATTATTTAAAAACTATATTTATTTAAACTAATTAAAATTTAAACTAATTAAACTATTTAAATAAAAACATTTTTTTTAATTTATCTATTTAAAACTACTTATTTTTAAGACTTTACTCTAATTGAAATTTAAAAGAAATTAATAAAAATTAAAAACATGACAAAAGTGGAAAATAAAACAAACACTACCTAATTTATAACACTATATTAATGATATTACTGAAAGTAAAACTAAACAGGCACGGTGCCCTGGTGGTTATCACGTTGGGTGTGTGACCAGGAGGTCACGTGTTCAAGTCCCGTGAGGGACTTATTTTTGGATTTAATTTCCTTTTTAGACAGATTACTAAAAAGAAACCTTAGGAAAGGCTTTTGAGCTTATTTGTTTAAGCTGATTAGGAAAACAGCTTATATGAGACTTATCAGAAAATTGAATCTGATAAGCCTAAAACCAAATCAATAAAGTAGATATATCAAGAAGCAATAGCAGTTAAACAATATCAGTATCAAATAAGCAACATGTCATATACAGCAAATCCATAACAGATTTAAGCAAAATCAACATACAACACCAAACAAACCTCCAAATAAACCAAATCAGGCAGATTAAACGTTCCTAGATTTAACTACTTATAAAATTAGTACAAAACTCTATAGCACAACAGTAACAAAAATCAACTTAGTAAGCTAACAAATTCAAACTCACATTATCAGTAAAACCAAATTACAGTTACAAGTAAAACAAAACAAATTCAAAAATACTTATACTAACTCAGAACTTCTAAATTAGAAGAACACAATTCTTATTTCAGAAAGTTAAATAGTTCTAACTCAATTCTAAAATAGAGACTAATGCATACCAAGTTTTCATTATCATCTTAACAATACAAAATAACCTTCACGCATCAAACATATTCAAGGTGAACAAAGATCCTTGACATATTATTCAATTCAATCATGACAGCTAAACTCAAATTACCAGATTCGAAACTTATCACAACTTAAATCTATCAACTAATTAGGTAAGTCCTTTAAACAATCACAACTTAATTCATGAAAACTAAACAATAACCTTAACATTATTTCAGTTCCATTAGCAGATTAACAACCAAATAAAAATCAGACAGTAAATCGAAAACAATGAAAATTAAAGCAAACAGATAAAACTTATTCAGAAACAATCAAGGTAAAACAATTATTCAGCAAACATACTAAACATTAATTAAACAAGCAAAAATTAAAAACGAGACGCACCCTTTGTAGATAACCTTTGAGTCGAAGCACAGCGCTGAGCTGGCTTATGAACCGAAAGTAACACCACCGTCGTCATCAAACGTCACCATTACCATCTCCATTAATCGAACCATATAATATCCTCGAACATTTATACTTTTCCAGTGGGAAAAAGTATTTTTAATCCTTTTACTTTAAATATTAAACTTAGACTATTAATTAGTCTAAACTTAATATGTCAATTATTATTAATGTTCAATAGTTATAAGAGATTAATTAATATATTGATTTAAACAGAAAATAAAAAAACGAGACACCAATTGAGTATATAAACTGATCTTTTATTACTTCTCAAAAGAAATTACAAGATTGAAAGAAAAATACAAGAACTAATTTCTATAACTAATTTGACAGCATAATAATAAAGTAAAGAAAAAGATGGTGAAATACAAGTAATTTGGGGGTTTTTATAGCCACCCCCAAGGGCATCCTTCTGCGGATATTCGCATCTTCAATGGATATTCCTTTTTAATTTGAAGCCCTTGATCTTGATTTTCTTTCTCTTTCTTCAAATGGAAGGCTGAGATGATTCCAAATAGCACACGGATCGCCAACGTGGCATCTGTGTGCTAGTTGTGTTTCTTCTTTGGCTCCTGATTGGTTGAAATAGATGAGTGATGTGTAGCAGCCAGTGAGAAACGACCACGTATCATATCCGTTCCACACCCTCTCTTCCTTAAACCAAGGGGGTTTTATTCCCCTTGGTGTGAATTAATTAATTAAGTAAAAATCCCTATGTAAAACGAACTTTTTACCAACTAGGGTTCTTTGAACAGTAACTTTATTCACTGGTTTTTGGGAGAAAAAGGTTGGGGAAGAAGACGATACAAGTGGGTGAGAAATTTAATATGTGTGTGTGGATGGGGATATAAACCGTGTGTGAATTTATTTACTTTGATCGGTGTAATTTATTTATTGTGAAAAAGAGTGCGTTGTGACGTGTAGTAAAATGAGTGGAGTAAACATGGGTGGTGAAGAATCGGTTTTAATATTGGATGGAAAATGACGTGTAGGTGAATATATAAACTTGTTTTACACCAAACCCTAACAGGCTCATCATTGTTTTCATCCTATAATGTTTGGGATTTTGGCCCAAACTTCTTTCCCATCCGTCACATTTAAATTATAACTTGGGCTATTTGTGAATTTGGACCCATTTGTCAAAAGTAATAACATGTTTATCCAATATTGGGCTTGTAAGCCCAATTGATCCAATGTGGGACCCACTTTGCCCGTTTCCTTGACAAATGATTAAATCCTCTAAAGTCGAACTCGATTTTGGCTTCTTTGATCTTTATCTTCAAACTCGTGCCGGTTTTGCCGATTTTCGCGAACTTGGTACCTACACACATTCAAACAAGAAACAAGCATATACAAGGCATTTTTGATATGAATCATGCAAAATATGCACTATAATGCACCATAATGCAGTAAATATGCACTATAATGCATTTCATGTTTACTTATAATTATTTTGTTTTTTTATTATAGGTGGGTGCTGAACTATGTAATAGAACAGATTTTAAGAGACGTATTTCTGACATTGTATGGACAGACCAAATTACGCCTGAGGTTTTTGAAAGAGAATGGAATTGTATGATAAATGAATTTGATCTTGGCGAGAACAAGTGGTTGGCTGACATGTTTGATCTGAGGCAAAGTTGGATACCTGCGTATTTGAGGCATGTTCCTATGGCTGGTCTAATGCGTACAACTTCAAGATCGGAAAGTGAAAATCATTTCTTTGGAAAATGGACCAACCCACGTCTTACTCTTATTGAATTCTTAAGCCATTATGACACTGTGATAGGTGTGAAAACACCCATCCTTTTACCACTTAATTCTGGCTAAAACGAGACCAAAACACGTATTTAATATCATTTGTTTGGAATTATGCGTGGTTTTTGTGTTTATTGTGTTTTCAGAGTCAACCGGATGAATATTGAAGAAAACATGGGATTGCACGGGTTTTATCAAGGAAAAAGATTCAAGACGAAGTCTATTATCCAAGAGATGCAAAAGATTTGAAGTCATTGTGCCTATTTGAAGATTTATCGAAGAATAGAGCCAAAGATGAAAGATTCATATATGTCGAAGAACTCGAGTCTATTAAACAAAAGATTATAAGACGAGTTGAAATTATTCACCAACACTTCTCAAATCCAAGTCGGAAACGTTTATTTAAAGAAGCGTGAAGACTAAAGAAGGAAGAAGAAAAGAAGCCCAAAACCAAGCCCATTTGCAAGCCCATACACACGCCTATATATATGGCCTTACTTCACAAATTTGACACTTAGTCTTTTAGATAGTTTTTAGTTTTAGAGAGAGAAAGTTCTAAACTTTCTCTCACTAGATTTCATCTTTTTCTCTTTCAAATTCAAACTTTTGTATTATCTTTCATTAATCAAGTTCAAGTTTCTATCTTTTAATCTTTAATCTCATCCTTCCTTTCTTTTATTTTGATTGATTTTGGTACAAATCTCGTATGATCCGTGTTGTTCATCAATGATTTGTGCTT
Organism: Glebionis coronaria; assembly: GCA_025667525.1. NCBI lineage: Eukaryota > Viridiplantae > Streptophyta > Magnoliopsida > Asterales > Asteraceae > Glebionis > Glebionis coronaria. Next base: position 60,612 of record JANFOE010000171.1, read on the forward strand.
AAAAAGTTGATTTCTTTTTATGTTTCCTTAAGTTTATACACTAATAAGCTTTAAGATCCTTGTTCTTTTTGGCTTATTTGTTGATTTAGCTTATTTACTTTTTAAAGTTTTTATGAAAAGTTCATCTTTTTATTAATTCGATTTATAATTTTGCTTATTAAAAGTTAGAAAAGTTGTTTTTAGTGCTTATTTGATCAGCTTATTGTTGGATTCGAGCTTGTTTGGGAGTTAGCTTATTCTATAGCTTATTCCCTAGCTTTTAATCTCGAATTTGCACCATTTTCGGAAAGGGTAAAGCCCCTTTTCGATCTGATTTTCCGACCAAGACACACCCCTTTTTCCGATCTATAGATCGGAAAAGGGTTTAGTATATTCCGACGGTGAGAATTTCAACATTCCGATCAGTGCCTATTTCCCCCAACTTTCCGATTTGGACTTTTTCTAATATTCCGATTGGGGCTAGTTTGTACATTCCGATTGGTAAGTTGAGTATTCCGATTGCTGCTACTTTCCAAGAATTCCGATTGTGTTTCTTTTGGCAATATTCCGACAAGTAGACCCCTCCCATATTCCGATCCTCAGATCGGAATAACATTCCGATTGCACCCTATTTTTGTGATATTCCGATCTTAGCTATCTTGCTTTGTTCCGTTCTTACTTTCTTTTAGTACTTTTCTACTAGTTCTTATTTTTCACAAAGTTTTCCAAGTGTTAGCTTTTATTAAGTGTTCACTTATTTCTCTAATATAATCTTTAAATTTTCAAACATTTATTTTTAAACCCGTTTCTTTACTTTAATCGTTTAACGCTTTAAGTTTACTCTTCGACACTTAATTAATTGTTAATTAGTTTAAAATAGATAAACAAACCAACCAATTTTTATTAACCAAGAACAAATCATTCCACTTAGAGCCGAGATCAATTCGAGAGGATTCCGAGAGAACTTAGAACCCAAGCAAAAATCCTAGTATCAAATGGCGCCGCTGCCGGCTCCTCTCGTTAAGATCAAAAGTTTTTTGTGAGAACTTGGATTTTGGGATCCGTTCCCCGTGAACGTTAATTTTTCATAAAAAATTTCAAAAACACAAAAATATAAAATTTTCAAAAATCCTAAAAAGTAAAAAACATAAAAAAACCAAAAATATTTTGCTTTGTTTTTCTCTTGTTCGTTCTTTTGCAGGTGTATGCGCACTCGATCCACGTCTTATCAAGAGCCCGAGCCTCTCGGTCACTTAGACATGGCCGGTGTACAAAACAACAATAACATACCACCTCCAAACAACAATAATAACAACAACAACCCACCTTTCAACAACATGAACAATAACAACAACAATGAGCCTCAACCGGATAATCGGCCAATGATTGAATTGCTGCAAGCTCATGTAGATGGCAACACGGATCCAATTGTCATACCAGCATTTGCAGCCAACAACTTTGAGCTAAAATCAGGCTTTATCCAGATGGTCTCCGCTCAACCATTCTTGGGGCGTACCATTGATGATCCACACGACCACATCAAGAGATTCTTGCAACTCACTAACACGGTCAAGTTCAATGGTGTTCCACAAGAGGTTATCAGGTTACAACTTTTTCCCTTTTCTTTAGAAGGACAAGCCCGACATTGGCTTGCTAAGGAACCGCCACAGAGTATTCTCTCGTGGACGGATTTGGAGACTAAGTTTATCAATTACTTTTTCCCACCCTCTCGTACTACCGCTTTGCGGAATGAAATCATAAATTTTGAACAAAAGTACGATGAGTCGTTCAGTGAATCTTGGGATCGTTTTAAAGATCTTTTAAGAAAATGCCCACAACATGGTTTTACCAAAGTACATCAAATTAATACTTTTTACAATGGTTTAAGCATGAGTGACCAAGATTCACTAAACAGTGCCTCGGGGGGTAATCTTTTGGCTAAGACTTCCAATGCTGCTTGGGATATCATTGAGAACAAGTCTCGTGTGCAAACCAAGAGTGTTCGGACCAATGTCGCTAGTGCTAGCACTAGTGACAGCGACAAGCGACTGGATAAAATCACTACGCTTCTTGAATCGCTTGTTACCCACACCGTCAGCAACAACAACAGTAACAACGCTAAAAACGCTCAAGTCAATGCTGTTAGTCAACCTTGTGAGATATGCGGTGGTCCTCACTCTTACACCACTTGTACCTCCACCCAAGATTACCCTGCTGAGAATGTGAATGCAGCATATGGCACCTATCCTCAACCTGTTTATCAAGCTAGACCTCAAGGTGACCGTAATTTGCTTAGCTACCGCTCTAACAACTATCTTTCTCCACCTGGTTTTCCCCCAAACAACCCAAACCAACAACAAAACCTCAATCTCCCTCCTCAACAACAACAACAACCTCGACAACCATACATACCTCCTCACAAGCAACAACAACCACCTCAACGTAACAACCAAGTTTACCAACAACCTGCTTATCAACCACCCGCATACAATGCTCCCCCAAGCCAAACCCCCGCATTACACCAAGAGGTTGCAACCTACATGAGGACCAATGATGTGATCGTGGAAAATCTCCAACAGGAAGTGCGTAACTTGAAAGCAGACTTGGTCAAGCAAGGGAACGATTTGAGAGCCGACATAAGAAATACTATGGATAGTCAAACGAATGACTTAAGAAATATGATGGCTAGTTTCTTTAACGGTAATCAACCATCTTTTTTCGGGTACTCTTCCGAGTAACACCATTGCGAATCCAAGAAGGGAGATGAAAGCAATCACCACTCGAAGTGGCAAAGGTACCAAGGAACCCGAGCTTCCTATACCTCCACCGGTGGTTGTGACTAAGGAGAACGCGTCACCTGCTCCTATTCCTCATCCTTCTCCTTCCCCAATTCCTCCACCTCTTCCTTCTACCCCTCCTCCACCCAAGGATGTGAGTGATCATATTCTTCCAAAGCCTTCCTCTTCTTCCAATATACCTTATCCATCTAGGTTGAGGAAAGAGAAGCTCAAAAGCAAGGACGATATTCAGGTTTCGAACTTTCTTAAAATGTTTAAACAACTGATTTTCAACATCTCCTTCGCTGAGGCTCTCGCTCACATGCCTAAATATGCAAAAATGTTTAAAGATCTTCTGAGCGACAAGGAAAAGCTCCTCGATATTGCCAACACCCAACTTAATGAGAATTGCTCCGCAGTACTCTTAAGGAAATTGCCAATCAAGCTTGGTGATCCGAGTCGTTTCTTAATCCCTTGCAATTTCCCGGGAATAGAGAATTGCATGGCCCTAGCCGATCTAGGTGCCAGTATTAATCTTATGCCTCTAAGCGTTTGGAAGCAATTATCTCTCCCTGAGTTAGTCCCCACCAAAATGACTTTGGAATTAGCTAATCGTACGGTTGCTTATCCAGTGGGGATAGCCGAAGACGTCTTTGTAGGAGTCGACAAATTCACTTTTCCTGCCGATTTCGTCGTCGTCGACTACGAGATGGACCCTCGTGTTCCCTTGATCGTGGGTCGTCCATTCCTGAGGACCGGTCGCACTCTCATCGATGTTGAAGCCGGTGAGCTTATCATGAGAGTGGGTGACGATAAAATCGTCTTCAACATGGGAAAGTTGTCTAAACAACCTTATTCAAACGAGAGTGTTAATTGTATTGACGTTCTTGATGAGGCTTGTGAAGAACACTTCCAAAATGCTTGCAAAAGTATTCCTACCTCTCTTCCCAATGTTGAAACCGTTGCCTCTATCGATTCATCATTGTCTCTATTTGGAGATAGTGATCTGTTTTGGAACAATCTTGAAGACACCATGGGAGATGTGAATTTAGCTACTGATGATTCTCCCACCGATGGGGATGAAGACATGAATTTTTTTGACAATCTTCTCAACGAAGACAATCCTTCTCCTCCATCTCCCACGGTCATTGCTATCGATACTCCGACTTTGAACACGCCTCCCGTCGAAAATCCTCCGGATTTAGAACATAAGGAGTTGCCGCCCCATCTCGAGTATGTATTCCTTGAAGAAGAGAAGAAGTCGCCAGTCATCATTGCTAAGGACCTAAAGGAAGAAGAAAAAGCCCGACTTATCACCGTGTTGAAAAATCATAAGAAGGCTATTGCTTGGAAGATTTCTGATATTCGTGGAATTGAACCTCACTTCTGCACACACAAAATTCTCATGGAGGACGACTTTAAGCCCACAATTCAAAACCAACGAAGGGTGAATCCAAAAATACATGAAGTCATCAAAACAGAGGTTATCAAACTTCTTGATGCGGGTATGATTTACCTTATTTCGGATTCACCATGGGTTAGTCCAATCCATTGTGTGCCCAAGAAGGGCGGAATAACCGTTGTTCCCAATGAACACAACAAGTTGATTTCCACTCGTCTCGTTACTGGGTGGAGAGTTTGTATAGACTACCGCAAACTCAATGATGCCACGAGAAAGGATCATTTCCCTCTACCTTTTATGGACCAAATGCTTGAACGTTTAGCGGGTAATGAATATTACTGCTTTCTTGATGGTTTCTCGGGTTATTTCCAAATACCCATCGATCCCCAAGATCAAGAGAAAACAACATTCACTTGTCCCTATGGCACTTTTGCTTACAAAAGAATGCCTTTTGGCTTATGCAATGCCCCCGGGACTTTCCAAAGGTGCATGTTAGCTATCTTCCATGACATGGTTGAACAAACCATGGAAGTCTTCATGGATGATTTCTCGGTCTTCGGGGATTCCTTCTCTTCTTGCCTTGCCAATTTGGAACGTATGCTTAAGCGGTGCGAAGACACTCGCCTTGTTCTGAATTGGGAAAAATGCCATTTTATGGTAAAAGAAGGCATCGTGCTGGGACACAAGATTTCCAAAGCCGGTCTTGAAGTAGACCGTGCTAAAGTCGATGTTATCGCCAAGTTGCCTCCACCTTCAACCGTGAAGGGTGTGAGAAGTTTTCTGGGTCATGCGGGCTTCTACCATCGATTCATCAAAGATTTTTCTCAAATCGCTCGCCCGATGACCCACCTCTTGGAAAAAGATACTCCTTTTATCTTCTCCAAAGAGTGCCTTGAAGCCTTCAACTCGCTTAAGGATAAGCTAACTAAGGCACCCGTCTTGGTTACCCCTAATTGGGAGCTGCCCTTTGAGTTGATGTGCGATGCTAGTGATTTTGCTATTGGAGCGGTTCTTGGACAAAGAGTGAACAAACACTTCCAACCAATCCATTATGCTAGCAAGACAATGACGGGGGCACAATTGCATTATACGACAACCGAAAAAGAGCTTTTAGCTGTTGTCTATGCCTTTGAAAAATTTCGCCCCTATCTTGTCCTTTCCACCACTATCGTTTACACCGATCATTCCGCGCTGAAGTACTTGTTGACAAAGCAAGATTCCAAACCAAGACTTCTTCGCTGGGTTTTTCTTCTCCAAGAATTTAAAATCGAAATTCGCGATAAAAAAGGAGCTGAAAACCTAGCCGCGGATCATCTCAGTAGATTTGAGGATCCTTACCAGGGGGATCATCCGACCAAAGAAATCAATGATTCTTTTCCCTTGGAGACCTTAATGTCTATCAACTCGACTGCTGACGAAACCCCGTGGTTTGCGGACATTGCAAACTACTTGGCGGGTGGAATTCTCGTTGACGGGTTAACATCCCAGAAAAAGAAGAAGTTCTTTAACGACATTAAGACTTACTTTTGGGATGACCCTTACCTATTCAAACAATGTGCCGACCTGATTATTCGCTGATGTGTTGATGGACCGACAGCTTTGGAAATCCTTGATGCTTGCCACAAAGGACCCACCGGTGGTCACTTTGGTCCCAACTACACCGCCAAAAAAGTGTTTGATTCGGGATTTTACTGGCCCACCATCTACCGTGATGCTCACGAGATGGTTAAACGATGTGATGCTTGCCAAAAACAAGGCACGATCACACATAAAGACGAGATGCCTCAGAATTTCATACAAGAATGTTAAATCTTTGATGTTTGGGGTATCGACTTTATGGGGCCATTCCCTTCATCTAAAGGAAACAAATACATCCTTGTAGCCGTTGACTACGTTTCAAAGTGGGTTGAAGCCAAAGCTTTACCTACTAATGATGCAAGGGTGGTTTGTAACTTTTTGAAATCGCTGTTCGCTCGATTCAGCGTTCCTCGTACTATTATCAGTGACCGCGGGACTCATTTTTGCAACGATCAATTTGCAAGAGTCATGGCTAAGTATGGTGTCAATCACCGTCTTTCCACCGCCTATCATCCCCAAACCAATGGGCAGGCCGAGATATCAAACCGTGGATTGAAGCGAATTTTGGAGCGTACGGTGGGAGTGCATCGTGCCGCGTGGGCCGATAAGTTAGATGATGCTCTGTGGGCTTTCCGTACTGCTTACAAGACCCCGATCGGTTGTACACCTTATCGTCTTGTGTACGGAAAAGCATGCCACCTTCCCATCGAGCTGGAGCATAAGGCGCATTGGGCCTTGAAGTGGACTAACTTCGACATCAACAAAGCCGGTGATCATCGCAAGATTCAACTCAACGAGCTCAACGAACTGAGGAATGAAGCTTATGAGAACTCGCTGATCTACAAAGAGAAGACGAAGATCCTTCATGACGCAAAAATCAAGAACCGAGAGTTCCACGTTGGTGATCAAGTCTTACTTTTTAACTCTAGGTTGAAGATCTTCTCTGGCAAGTTGAAGAGCCGCTGGTCTGGTCCATTCACCGTCGATATGGGACCATTGAGCTTTCTCAGCCAAATGGGCCCAATTTCAAAGTGAATGGCCAGCGTCTGAAGCTGTACTTTGGTGAGGACATCTCTCAGGAGATGATTCCATCCCTCACCACGTTCCCCATGAACTAATTTTAGGTCGAGTCAGGCTCGTGACTCGGTTATCAAAAACAAGCGCTCCTCGGGAGGCAACCCGAGTATCTATCCTTTTATGTTTTAACCTCCTAAGTGTAGGGGGACCTGTATAGGTGTTTGTTTTTGTGTGGTGATGTGATTACAGGGATAAGTGCACTCTTGGAATCTCTGAAGAACCGTGCTCCCGTGTTATCCGAAATCCGGTTCTATCTCTCAACTATCGTGATTCAATTTTCTTCATACTCACATTTGAAATTGATCACTTTAGTCGTCTCTTCCTTAACTTGATTTAACCAACGTGCACAATGTCATAAGTGTAGGGGAGACTTTTCCCACATGCTTAAACATTGAGGACAATGTTTATCTTAAGTGTAGGGGGGACTTCTATCGAAGTTTTAAGTGGACTTTTCCATGAAAATGCCTTCATTAAACCGAAAAATCATCTTTGTCAACATTTTTCAAATTTTTTATTAACTTTGGCCATTTTGTAGTAATTTTTAAATTTTTATCGTTGCTTTCATATGTATATATCCCGCAATAAAGTCAAAAATATTAATAAAGTGGTGTAGCTAGTTTAGAAATCTTTGACATATTAGGCCCGTTGCGTTTATTTTGACTCAACCCGAATAGACTTATCCAAGTTTATTCTAGCTAGTATCCTTAACCATGTAGACCTTAATTGGTTTATTAGGCTAAGTATCCACGAGTCTCATTACTTGAGATTTTAAATTGTGGAGGACGAGAAATGATAGAGTCAATTATAAGTCGGTATTCTTGCACAAGCTCACTTGGCGTAATTATTTGCCTATTCTCCTATCACTTGCTAAATAATTTATCTGCAATAAGTAAGGTCGTACGATTTGAAAAGTTACTTAGCTTCTAGCCCAAGATCGTTTAAAAGTTGCTCGGTAATGATAAGAGTTCATAGCCAAGGCATAACTTATGAAGCGGGGCGCGAAGATTGGCGAGTCCGAAAAGGCCCTAACAAGGCATGAGGATTCCATTTTAATGCTAAAGATCCAAGGTGATGTGAAAAGCATTATTCCCAAAGTCAATATGAAGGATCAAGACTCACGACGAAAAGCAATCAACTCCCATAAAGATCATGGAGAAGTCTATCCGAAAAGACCCTAACAAGGTATGAGGATAAATAGATCCAAGTCCGAAAAGGAGGCGGATCGTTGTATCTCAAAATCCCAATTAGAGATTGAAGAAATAATCATGAAGTCGTGGTCAACAAAGTTGGAGTACCCCTCAAAAGTCTCCAAGTGAAGAAACTCTATTAACGATGAGAAGACCATTATCTCAAGAACGTCTCTCAAGATATGTAGTATGAAGTACATGCCAAATATCGGCCCGAGAAAGATCTCAAATCGTGAACCGAGTTATGCCAAGATATGAACTTTTTGATATCCCGAGAAGCAGTTTTAAGAGATTTTGTCCTTTAGCTAACTATTGATCAAATCATCCTACTTTGCTTTCAGCCTAATTAAACTATCGAAATAAGTCCAAAAATGCATCTTCATGATCATTCTAAGACAAAAATAAAATATAAGAGATACACCTAGGAATAAGGGAGTTTAAGCATTTAATTAAGCCATGTGTGTGAGTGTTTGAATTGCTAACTTATAATAGCAATGATCTCGTTTTTAAGCTTAGTTTGGGGAACGTGAAACTTGAGGGTGATAAATCTTCGCAGCACCGAAGCCCTAATGTAAGTCCTCGATCTCTTTACAAGTTATTTCCACGTAAACTATTTTCTATCCTCTTGTTTACTTTAAAGTTTTAATTTCTATTAGTACTTCCATTTTTGTTTAGTAGAATTTTAATAAGGCCAAAGTTGATTGATTATGAGAAAAGTGTAAATGTGCTTTGTCACTAAGCATTGCATGAGGGCATGGCACACTGCTATCGAGTATCAAAGGTATATTGAAAGGAAAAATGATCATGATTCAAGATATAAAACGCCAGCTTTCAAAACAGACCTACAAATGGAGAAAGAAGCTTGCAAGTTATTTACTAGAACCATTTTCTTCGATGTGCAAGATGAAATGTTTAATTCATACAAGTATTGTATTGCTATGTCTGTTGTGGAAAATGGCAACACTGAAAGATATTCTGTTCGTGATAGCCAGTATCATATCTTTAAGGGTTCAGATGAGTTTCCTATTTATCAGGTATGTTCATCTTTACTGCATTTCAGTGTATTTGTTTTCTGCAAATGTATTATTTTACTGCATTTCAGTGTATTTGTTTTCTGCAAATGTATTATTTTACTGCATTTCAGTTTATATATGATTGCAAAACAGTATATATGACTGCTAATACTTTTTTTTTATTATTATAGGTTGAGTTTTGTAAGTCTAAGATAAAGCTTGAGTGTAGCTGTAACCGTTACGAGTCGTACGGTCTTCTTTGTCGTCATGCATTCTATGTTCTCAGAATGAATGATGTAAAGGAGTTTCCACGAAATTTCTTACATAAACGGTGGTTAAAGAATGTAAAGCCTTCAAGTTCTGCTCGTCGCATGGTCAGTGGTGTATCAGATGCAGTGCAGACTGAAGTCACAGAATTGTATCATATTTTTGAATCTACTATTGATCGGTTGGTGCACAAGGTTGATAATTTGCATATTTTCAAAGATAAGATGAAAGAGTTGCTCAAGCAAGCAGAAATTGATGTACCAGTGGTCCCAAAAATGAATAACAAAGCTGCGATTTGTGCATTGCTGGGTGTCAATGAGCCTGAAAATGAGAATGATAAAGTTCTAAATCCAAATCTTAGGAGAGCGAGAGGTCCAGGATGCTTTTCTAGGTTGAAGCCTGTAACTGAAGTCACAGCTGAAGAACTTAGTAAGAGGAGGACTTGTGGTATATGTGGTGAAAAAGCAGGACACAATAAAAGAACTTGCACAGGTTTGTCTGAGAGAGCCAATCTTCAAGCTACTCCGAATCAACACATTTCTCCCAACAATCAAGCTGTTTTCCCTAGAAGATCTGGGTTGAGATCAAATACTCCAAAATAAGTACTCTATTTTTTTTAATATTTTTCATTTTAATAAATACTTCGGATCAAATTCTTCAAAATAAATTGTAAAAAAATGAGAATGAGATACAGGAAGTCTAGAAATAAATGCAAAGGTTTAGGTTTTTTCAAAAGTGTATTGTAATGCAGTTACTTTTACATTTTGATGCAATGACTTTTAATACTTGATGATTTACATTGTGATGTAGTTATTTTACATATAATTTATCTATTATACTACATTTCAGTATAATTTAATGCATTAAAACTAATGTATTATAGATAACTATGATGCAGTAAAAATATACAATATGATATCGTATGATACAGTTATATCTTTTACTGCATTGTGATGCAGTTAACGTCTACCGCATTTCAGTAGAGTTTTACCAAATCATATAGATAAATTTTTAATAAAATGTTGTATTTTTTGTAATCTATCAAGTAATGCTATAAAATTTCAAATATTAATGCAGTAAAAATAACTACTCATGACAACTTCCACTCCATTCATATGCTATAACTTTTTTTTTAACTTTACTGCATCTGATGTATTATAGCTAAACTATGATGCAGTAAAATATGCTCAGTAATGCATTAAAAATATACATTATGATATCTTATGATACAGTTAAATTTAACTTTACTGCATTTTAGTAGAATTTTATCAAATGATATAGAAAAACTATAATAAAATTTCAAATTTTAATACATTAAAACTAATCCCTCATGACAACTGCCACTCAATACATATTCCATAACTTTTTTATATAACTAAAATATGCAAAGTAATGCAGTAAAATATACACAGTAATGCAGTAAAAATATTCATTATGATATGGTAATTGGTAAAGAAAAACCTTCATGTTTACAAGTTATTGGAAGAAAAAACAATTAGAAATTCAATTCAAAAGATTTAAAACTGAGATCTCTATTTATCAAGTTTCTCGACGGTAGTATTGAATTTCTTCCACAAGGCTTTATCATATCTGACATCATGCTCCTTTATAATCTTTGAAATTTTTGGCTTCTTCCTGAAGTATGCTTGTGCTTCTTTCAACAAACTTGCTTTTTTGACATTAATGTCCATCAGAAGGATTTTGGCCAAGTACTTGGCACGAAGCATCTTCAATTGTGCTTTCTGAATTGTTCCTTCTTTCTTCAAAGGTTGTAAAAAGTTTCCTTTACCTAGATATGTTTCTAAATGCCTCATAAAAAATACACCACAATCGACATTATTGGATTTTGTTTTCCAATCAAAATCAATAATGCTAGGCTCAGAAACTAGAAAGTCAGCGCATTTTGGATGATGTTGTGTCTCCAAGTAATTTATAAAAGAATCAATCTGTGAAAATTTAAAATAAAATGTATGAGATACAGCATTGTAATGCACTATTTTAAAAAAAATGATGCAGTAAAATTATCAATATTATTCACAAGGTATAGGAAACAAATAAGTTTGATGTTTAAAAATAGCACCATAATGCTTTAAGTATTAGATAAAAGTAGACTTACCAGAGCATATGGGAAAGAACCATATATTGTTTCTATATCATCGATGCCATAATCTATGTTATCAATTATGTCTATTTCAGCGGTCTTCATATTGAAACAGATTACATAGAAATGGTTTGATGAATCTTCCGATATCTTTATTGCAGGAAAGAATACCTGTAGATATTTTTGTTATCATTAATCAACTTCATTCTATAGAACATCACAATTATATCATTTTATTCTCATAATTAATCTACTTACCAAATGAACATCGCTAAAATTCTTCCGTTTTGCTTCAGTTAAAACCAAACGAATATTTTGATCAAAAACTTCCATTCTTTCTTTAATAGTCTTCCCCGAATCAACAGTGTAATTAGACTGTTTTTAGTAAATGCAAAACGTTATGTGTATCATAATGTAAAACGTTATGTATAAAAAAAGTTATATAATTGAATTACTTACAAGCATTCCTGTATGACAATATACATTTCCATCGTCTGATAGCTTGTCTCTGTGTTGTTCCTCGTGATTTTGAACAATAGACCATAAGTCTAATATGAGTGAAGCAATTTCTATTTCAGGGTACAGGCTCAAGAAAAAAACACCTTCAACTCCAACTCTTTTATTCATCTTGAAAACATCCTCACTATACAATATTTCAGACAAGGTAATATATATAATGCTGTGATACCAAACCTACTGAATCAAACCTACGGAATCATCTAGAATCAGACAAATTAATCAGCGAATCTAGATGGTTTGTATGTTTAGTTTTTTAATGCTCATATGAATGATTTATTTTAGTTATTGGTCAAAGTTTAGATATTGTTCAAATTTTGTTTTAAAATTGATTTTTTATGTTTGATAAACACTGCTATGTGTTAAAAATTCAATATAATGCTCTAGATTTACACTTAAGTTCATATTTAAGATTAAATAAATAACTAACTGGTCTTAAGTTATAATTAATGCTATGTGTTAAATATAAACTATAATTCTCTAGAATTAGAATTAAGTTCATATAATGCTATGTGTTAAGAATTCACTATAATGCTCTAGAATTAGATTTAAGTTTCATATTTTAAGTTCATATAAGGCTATGTGTTAAAAATGCAATATAATGTTCTAAAATAAGACTTAAGTTCATATAATTCTATAGGTTAGCTGTTGATCAAAGTTTGTTTAAAAGTGACTTTTTATGCTTCAAAAATAACTACTATGTGATATAATTTAAATATAATTGATGCAGTAAATATATAATATTGATGCTGTGAAAAAAATATGTTATGTAATAATTAAGAACTTACCCTTCAGGTGTCTTATTACCCCATATGTATTCAGCAATCTTCTTTCCATCTTCTGATAGTGGTTGGCCCAATATGATTTTCCGTTGATAATATGGAGACACTAAAGAAGGAGGCAGCTTTACTTGACGTTTATCGTTTTCCATATCAACTGGTGGAGCAATACAGCTAATTGGTGATGCATGCATAATCATTTTTCTTGTTACAGGCTCAGGCTTATCTTTTTTCTATGTTATTTCTTTCAGCAATTAACAGATCTCCTTCTTTGTTGCCTTTATCTTCATCATTTGATTTTTCATTCATGCGTTGCAACTTTCCGACATTCTTTTTCATTAATTTATCCCTTATATCATCAAAAGTTGTTTTGTTTCCTTCAGTTCGTAGTTGACCAGATATCGGAATCTCTTTATATTCTTCATGTTATTCGGCAACAAACAATGGTGTTTTACCTTTAACCTCTCTTGCGTTGTTTTTCGGTAACCGCAATTTCATACTATGTAAACTTTTTATAATTCCCTTTTTCTGAATTTGTAGACATTTTGGTGGCTCGGCAATTAAGAAACTTTTTGACACACTCTCTTCTGATTCAGCTAAGAAAGGTAGTTTCGAAATGGAGTACTCAAAATACTCTTTGTTCACTTCTTCAATTGAAGGAAAATCGGTCATTAAACTCTTGATATTTTCCATTCCAATTGTAGGAAAGCCAGCTTCTTTGAGATTTTTAGAACCTGTTATTAAAAGAAGAAATTAAACAACAATTTTTTTGAAAAAAAATAGAATAACTTGTTTTACTACAGCATAGTTACTTCTTACTGCATCATAGTGTTTTTTTATCTAGTCATGCATTATAGTTAAACAGTGCATTACTAGTTTTAAATAACTATGATGCAGTGAAATTAATAATCAATATAAGAAAGTGTTTGTTTTTCATTTACTTTCATATGCTCCCAGGTTTTCATCTGGTAATTCAACATCTTGCATTCCACCTTTAGTGTCAAGTTCCATCTCTGCTTCTTCACTATCAACTTCCATCTCTTCTTCTTCACTTTCAAAGAATAGCGTTTGCGATTGATTTTCAAGGAATGAATCGTCATAAATGACAATAGATCTCTCGTTGACATCTTTATTGCACACTTCATAACATATTTCAGCATTTAAACAATCTGTTTTGACAGAAAATCAAATTAAAAAAAGAAAATAGCTGATTTAATATATTCTTTATAATCTAGTTTGCACTCTTTAGTTAAGTAGTATATCATAGAATATAATTCTATTTAGTTTATAAACATTATGATGCGATAAAATTGTTGCATAAAATGTAGTTATTACATATTACTTAAATATGTAACTAGATTAGAATATACTACAGACATTCAAGTTTTAAAGGTGTTCTAGTTATATTACAGACATTCAATATCCGAAACATACGATATAAGATAAAATATTAGTAGAAACCAGAGAAGTGTCATTGCTCATTTACTTTTAGAGGTTTTTCCTGCTTTAGTGGGCGATGCTTCTCCTGCTTTTCCTTTTGTTGTTTTTTTAGGGGCAATAGGTGGTTTATTTTTCCCCCCTTTAGCAGGTGATGCTGTTGCTGCTTTATCTTTGATTGTTGACCTTGTCCGCCTTTCATATTCTGGTGTTGAGTCTGGCGTAGAATTCCCTTCATCCGTTGCTACAGGCTCAACATTACCAGATTCATTGACGTCTATACCTTCATTCATTCCAACTTCCACATTCCCAACAGGCGCATTAATATTTGTCTCATCGGCGTCGTCACCTTCATTCATACCTTCTTCTACAGATTCATTCAAACCAACTTCATCCAATACATTATCTCTATCTGCATCAGTCTTATCTTGATGATTCAAAGGATCATCATCGTTATACATTCTCTTTAGGAATGTATTTCTTTTTTGAACAATCTCCATGAAGTTATCGTCAACTGGGTATTCATTCAATGCTATTTTTAGCTTCTCGTCATGATCTTCAAACATTTGAATAAGCTTTATGAGCTTATGATTCAAGAAAACCTTCATATCCTGTGTGTTTTTGAAAAAAAAAAATTAGTAAAACATAACTTTGATGCATTAAACTTTTTAACATATTTTAAATTATATATGCTTGTATTATTTTGAGAAATATAATATAATATATAATTAAATAAAATATATATATATATATATAAGCTATGATATGTTGAAATTTTAATCTTTATTGCAGTAAGATATGCTATTTTTAGGATTACAAACATTTCAATAAGCTTTATGAGGTTATCATTTTAGAAATCCTTCATATCCTGTTTGTTTTTCAAAAAAAAAGATAAATTGTTAGCTAAAGATAACATTGATGCATTAAACTTTTTCTGTTTTTTTTAAAAAAATATTTATATAGATAAAAAATGAGTTTGATGCATTAAACTTTTTAACTTTTATTCAGTAAAAATATGATGATTTATTTTTTGCAAAATAGTCTATGTTAACTAAAATTTAACTTTGATTCATTAAATTTCTAAACTAATGCATCAAGATATGGAACTTATATTTTAACTTAATAATACAAAAGCGACTTGATGATTACCTGGCTAGTTTTTTCTTTGAACTGTTGTAGATTCTCTTCTCGGCTAGTACTTCCACCCTTTGTTAACACAATGATCATTCCTAATATTAGAAATCATCATATGATTCCATATATCTATATTTTTTAATATAAGATTATAACTTACCTGGTAGATTATTTTGTTCTTTCCTTTTCTTCAATTTGATCTTTGGTGGTTGAATATATTCAAATTCTTTGAATATAGGAAGTTTACCAAAGCCTCCACTCCTTATTTCTTGTGCTTCTCTTTTTTTAGCAAGTCTGTACTCCAACCTTTGAATACAGGTGATGTTCTTTCCACTTTTTGATCAGGCGAATCTGTTGAACTACAGTATATAATCTAAAAAAGAAAAAATATATATTAGCATTATATTTCAAAATTTATTGCATCATAAGAAATAATACATTATTAGTTAATGCTGTAAAAAAACATACCGCCAATACTACTGTGGAAGCAGCAAAGGTTTTTCCTGGTTCCCAATCCTGGATCTCTGATCGAATACAGTCAAAAATATACTCGCACCAATCAAATTGTTGAAATTCTTCCATTCGTTTTACCGATGGTATGAATCTTTGATTTGCAGTGCCATCTTTGTTCCCTTCAGCTAGACAAGAGAAGAAAATAACCAAAAAGCCGACTTGGGAAGACCAATCTGTTTCAGTCAATCTAGCAACATGATCTTCAAGAAATGAAATATTTATCCTGTCTGCATCCTCTCCTGCAAAGGGTGTTGTTGCTCTCCAATCTATAGTTGTCTTATCTTCAGACGTTGTGCTAGGTAGAGAGATAACTTTCTTTTCACCCATCGGAACACCCAAAATGTCATAAATTAATTCCTTGGTTACTTTAATTCTTCTTTCATCCTCCATCTTTATAGTGTCCGTTTCAAGATCATAGTTTTGTACAATCCAAAATGTCATCTTGGTTAGCACCGACATATACTCAAAATTATTGATGAAATGTCCCAAACCCATTTCTTCTATAACCTTAAGCTGTCTTGTTGTGCATGCTTTTAACAAAAGATTCAAATGACGCACTGACATTCTTGTGACGATATTGGGAAATAATGCTTTGCCTTTTTTAGAAACTTTTTTTTCAGCATCTTCTTTTCCATCCACATTCTGTACCACTTTCTTTGATTTAATCCTCTGAATTCTCATCATCTTACCTTTTTCAGCTACCTTCTCTACAACTTCCTTCCCTATCACAGCAGTTGGAGCATCTGTCTTTGATGTCTCAACATTTTCTGATTGAAATTGTTCAGCATCGTCAAGTACCTCAGTTGAAACTGTAATATTTACTGCTTTGCCTTTTTTAGCAATTTCTTTTTCAGCAACTTCTTTTTCAGCTACCTTCTCTACCACTTTCTTCGCATTAATCCTCCGATTTTTCATCATCTTACCTTTTTCAGCTACCTTCTCTACCACTACCTTCTCTACCACAGCAGTTGGAGCATATGTCTTTGATGTATAAACATTGTCTGATTGAATTTGTTCAGCATCGACAAGTACCTCAGTTGAATCTGGAATATCAACTGCTGCAACCTTTTTCTTTTTTTTGTTTTGGCTTCTTCCTTCATCAGTTGGGATGTCATCAGCAGCTGCTCTTTTACCAGTAACTTTGTTTTTAGCACATATTTTTTTTCGTTTGGAAGATACTTCATTTGTATTAAATCCCTCTGGTTCTGAGAGTCTTTCATTGCTTTTACCTGTAAATAATTAACAATGTTATCCAACTTTTAAGAATTTAATGAATCATTACACGTCCATTTCATATATTGATACAGTAAAATATTAACACATCGTAGTGATTTTCAAACATTAAAAGTCACATTTAATCAAATATTGGACAACAGCCAACCTTAATAATGCATACAAACGTAACTCGGAATATAGAGCATTAGAGTTCAAATTTTAACACATGACACTGATTTTTAAGCATATAAACAATCATTTAATCAAAATTTGAACAATATCTAACCTAATACATTAATATACAACATTAGAGTACAAATTTTAACACATCGCAGTGATTTTCAAGCATGATAACTCACATTTAATCATACTTTAGACAATGGCTAACATAAACCATTCAAATGAACCTAAATCACATTCTAGAGCATTAGAGTATAATTTTAATCACATCAAACTGATTTTCAAGCATATAAACAATCATTTTATCAATATTTATGAACAATTTGTAACCTAATTCATTCATATGTACCTAACTCGGATTTTAGAGCATTAGAGTGCAAATTTTAACACATCAGAGTGATTTTCAAGTATGAAATCTCACATTTAATCATACCTTAGAGAATGGCTAACTTAAATCATTCATATGAATCTAACTAGCATTTTAGAGCATTAGAGTTCAAATTTTAACACATTATAGTGTTTTTCAAGCATGATAACTCACATTTAATCATACTTTACACAATACCTAACATAAACCATTCAAATGAACCTAAATCACATTCTAGAGCATTATAGTATAATTTTAATCACATCAAACTGATTTTCAAGCATACAAACAATCATTTTTTCAATATTTATGAATAATTTGTAACCTAATTCATTCATATGTTCCTAACTCGGATTTGAGAATATTATAGTACAAATTTTAACACATCGTAGTGATTATCAAGCATGAAAACCCACATTTAATCATAATTTAGGCAACAGCTAACCTAAATCATTCATATCATCATAACTTGGCTTTTAGAGCATTAGAGTGCAAATTTTAACACATCACAGTGATTTTCAAGTATGAAATCTCACATTTAATCATACTTTAGACAACGGCTAACTTAAGTCATTCATATGAATCTAACTAGCATTATAGAGCATTAGAGTTCAAATTTTAACACATTATAGTGTTTTTCAAGCATGATAACTCACATTTAATCATACTTTAGACAATGGCTAACATAAACCATTTAAATGAACCTAAATCACATTCTAGAGCATTAGAGTATAATTTTAATCACATCAAACTGATTTTCAAGCATATAAACAATCATTTTATCAATATTTATGAACAATTTGTAACCTAATTCATTCATCTGTACCTAACTCGGATTTTAGAACATTATAGTACAAATTTTAACACATCGTAGTGATTTTCAAGCATGAAAACTCACATTTAATCATAATTTAGGCAACAACTAACCTAAATCATTCATATCAACATAACTTGGATTTTAGAGCATTAGAGTGCAAGTTTTAACACATCACAGTGATTTTCAAGTATGAAATCTCACATTTAATCATACTTTAGACAACGGCTAACTTAAATCATTCATATGAATCTAACTAGCATTTTAGAGCATTAGACTTCAAATTTTAACACATTATAGTGTTTTTCAAGCATGATAACTAACATTTAATCATACTTTAGACAATGGCTAACATAAACCATTCAAATGAACCTAAATCACATTCTAGAGCATTAGAGTATAATTTTAATCACATCAAACTGATTTTCAAGCATATAAACAATCATTTATACAAAATATTTACAATATGTAACCTAATTCATTCATATGAATCTAACTAACATTTTAGAGCATTATAGTTCAAATTTTAACACATTATAGTGTTTTTCAAGCATGAAAACTCACATTTAATCATACTTTAGACAATGGTTAACGAAAACCATTCATATGAACATAAATCACATTCTAGAGCATTAGAGTATAAATTTAATCACATCAAACTGATTTTCAAGCATATAAACAATCATTTATACAAAATATTTACAATGTGTAACCTAATTCACTAATATCAACCTAACTCGGATTTTAGAGCATTACAGTACAAATTTTAACAAATTTCAGTTATTTTCAAGCATGAAAACTCAAATTTAACACATCACATTGAAATAAAGATGTAGAATAAATCACTTACTGCTTGATATAGTTATAGATTTTTCCGGCGACTTTTTTTTACCGTTTCCATAATCTACTCTTTGTTTTATCATCAGCCTAACACTTTTCCTATTTTCTAGATAGATGAAATGATAGTTGGAATCAGATTGTTATAAACATAAATAATAACGAAAATAAATAAATAGAGGTATTAATTTGCTTACGAGGAGGAGTACAGGATTTCAGATTGTTATTCACCATCTTTTTGGATTGATGCATTTCAAATTTTATTCATCGATCTGGTTTTGATCTTGTTTTGATCTACTGTGTGTAAACTTGGGGAGAGAGAAATATTGGAGATATTTTTAGTAAGTGATGAATATAAGAGATACGTGGCTGTTTATTCACCATAAATGAGACGCTCTCGGTTGGTTATTTACTAGTTTGCCCCTAAAGTTTGTAATATATACCAAATCAATATACAATTTTAATAGATTTTTCCAAATCAATATTTAATTTTAACAGATTAATACATATGTGGTCGTTTATTCATCATAAATGAGACATTCTAGAAAGGTTATAACTAATATTTACCAAATCAATATACAACTTTATCATATTTTACCAAATCAATATACAACTTTATCATACTTTAGCAAATCAATATATAAATTTATCATATTTTATCAAATCAATATACCATTTTATCAGATTTCTTTAAAAAAATATTAAATATAAAGGTATAATGCTTAAAAATCTTCTTATTTCCATTAGAAGTTTACCAAATCATAAAGGTTAATTACTGCATTACAGGAGAGGATAACCAAAATAAATATTAGGTAAATAGAGTGGCATTTACAATGTACTTAGGCCAAGCTGAAATAAAATTACAACAGAAACAAACTTTATGTTTTGGGTAAACTTTACATAATAAAATTCTTCAAAAGTTTATACATAATTTCATTAAACTTCATCCAAGGACTTTCTTCTTTATTCTTGCTTCAAACTTTCTCATGAGCCCAATATTAACTTTCACATTGAAACCACTTATAATCTTTTGTTTCTTTTGTTGCTTCTTCCAATGTTGGTCTGCCGCTTTGAGTAACTCATTTCTCCAAAGGTTACAAGGCAACAACAGAATCTTTGCTAAGTACTTTGCTCTAAGAGTGTGAATAGTTGATTTTTGATATCTATTTTCATCTGGCATTGTCATCAACCATATTTCTTTACCGACGTACATCTCCATATGCCTCATAGCAAATAGACCACAGTCGACATCATTTTTTTTTGTCCTCCAAGTCATCTTCAAGACTCTTGGGACGGTCTTCATGAATGCAGCATGTTTTGGATGATTTACACTTTCTAGGTAAGCAATGAATAATTTGATTTGTGAAAAGATACAAGATTGCTGTTAATGCTGTAAAATAATATGTAATGCAATAAAAAAAATTACCTGTTATATCTAAAAAAAATAATTTATAACAAAATTTTGAAGGTTATAAAAAAACTAATAATTTATAAAAAAACCTAGTATTTATTAATACATATCTATTTAGCCAAATGAGATTCATAAATCAAAAATTACCATTGTCATGGCATAAGGGTCATATCTGTCATCAAGATCCTCAGAATCATCATCAAGGTTGTCCATGATTTCTATTTCAGCAGATATCATATTGAAGCATAATAAATAGTAATGGTTTACAACACCTATCATCTGAATGCAAGGAATCATAACCTGTAGATAATTCAATAAAAAATTATTAACTAAAACATAGTAATGCTGTAAAAATTTAACTGTAATGCTGTAAATAATTTTTAAATAGTATTAGTAATAGATGTTATTTATGACTTACCATACTAATGTTATCCAAATTTGTTTTCTTTGAATTCTGTAAAACAGATTCAAAGTTATCATCAAAAACTTTTCTCAGGTGTTCTTCATCCATTTTCTGTTCAACCAGAACGGGAGGCTGTATATAATCACAAAAAAAATATAAAATATTTCAACCTATAGAAATTCAATTTTTAAGTATATATATAGACAAAAAAACTCACCAGCATTCCTGTACTGCAGTACAATTTTGAGTTAAATGAGGCGCTCGATTTGAATGTCTCCTCATACGCCAGAACAAGACTCTATAAGTCAATAATATTTGATGAAATTAGGATGTTTGGATAAAGACTCAAGAACCATATACATTCAATTATTACGCCCATTCCACTGAATATAAATTCCCTGCGCATTATAAAAATAATTCAGTTTTTTTTACCAAATCACAAACAAAAAAAAATATATCTATAATATGCAATTCAGTTACTTTATTAAAGGTTAATGCAGTAAAAACTAACCCTTCAGGACAACTGCCACTCCATATGTATTCTATAACCTTTATTTCATCTTCAGTAAATGGTATGGCTGGATGAATTTTCCTCTCGTGATATGCTGACAACTTTTCACTTGAGTCTATTCTATAAACCGCATCTTCTAATACTTCAGCGCCTCTTTTCATACTTTTAATAGGCCTTTTAAAATCACTTTCATTTGAGGATTCTGGAACTGCAATACTAACCACTTTCTCTTTGCCTTTTTCTGAATTCTTATCTGTAACACTACTTGTGAACATTGGCGTCTTAGTGTCTGTGTTTTGGACTGCATTAACAAGTATTGAAGCCATTCCAGCAATTTCAAGAATTTCAGTTGCTTCAGCCACTTCATTAGCTTTAACAGATGTTTTTGGAGGCAATTCAGCAACTTCATGAGCTTCAACACTTTTTTCTATGGCACTTGTATTTCCTTCATCCATTTTTCTTGCCTCAAAATGTTCTTCATTGTTTCGTACTACGCTTAATTTCATATTTCTTGATTTAGGACGAAAGGAAGGAGTGTTGAGATTTTGAAAAACATCTGAGGTACAAGTCCAAACATTATCGGTCATATTGTCAACCAAATCAAATGCATCCAACCCTGGTTGACCTACATCAAAATCAACAACTTTAGCACCCAAGATACCTAAATCATCTACAACATCAATCTTTCTTCGTTTGTTGATTTGATATCCTTTTTCGTCTTCCTTCGTTTGTGATAAAGGTTCTATTGTGGGAAGTATAGTGTTTAGATAACTCAACAAACTTTCATCGCTATCTTCTGAAGGTTCTTCTACGACATAAGCTATCTGAGCATTTTTATCAGTTTCATTTAAAGATTGTGTTTCTGGAGGAGTTGTATGAGTGAAATAAGTATAATCAAATGGTACAATGCCCATATTTTGCCCTGTAATCAGACTTTGAGGCCCCTCTCCAGCATTTTTACAATCATGCTCATCTTTCTTTTCCGCATTTACATCGTCATCACCTTTTTTATTCTTTTTTTCATCATCGCCATTATCTGCATATTTTTACATTGTTAGAATTTTTAAATTGCAAACCTTACCAAATTAACGTAATAATGTTATAGCATTGTAGTTATATTATTACCAAAAATAATTTTAGTAGAACATAAAAAATATAATTTGAAGGTTATAGACATACCATCATGTTGATCCTCAACATTTCCTTTTTTTGCATCATCATGTTGATCATCAACATTTCCCTTTACTGCATCATTATCATCATCTAATGCATCATCATCGTCATCTTCTTCGTCATCATCTAATCCATCATCATTGTCAGTTTCATCATCAATATCATCATCCTCATCTCCATTCCCGTCTTCGCTACCATCAATTTCATCATCCTCATCTCCATTCCCCTTTTCACTATCATCATTTTCATCTTCCATATCACCTTGCTTATGTTTATAATAAACCATGAAAACCTTATTTCTATGATTTACAAGTTTTTTAACCTTTTGGACTCGGGATAGTATCTAAAAGCAAGATCCAATTTTCTATCAGAATCTTCCATCAGCTTAATTGCTTGTTGTAGATACCTTTTACAGTATTGCACATTCCCTATAATATAAAAAATCATTTAAAGTTTAATGCATTAAATTGTTTTTTTGCCAAATCACTTTCATAACTTTTAAAAAATAACATCATAACTATCATTTTCAAACAACCGACTTCTCAATCCTCATTACAAAGAAGGAGTCTTCCCAATATGGGGAATCAAAAGGCTCCCACTAGGTTTTCGAGCTTGTTCCTAGTGAGCCACATGCATCAAATATTTTTTGATTGTGTGAGCCTTAAGACCGGAAAATTTACTGTATTTTAGTTATTTTTTTAACCAAATCATCTTACATAACATATATTTCATTCAAAATTATTACCTTAAAAGTTTTAGATGAAAAATCTTTAGCTTCTTCAAGTTCTTCTTCTGAAAACTCTTCTTCATCTTCTACAACATCAACAAAATAAATTATTATATAATAACAAAATTTCAAGAATATATTTATTTTATATTTTATGCATACCTGATAAATTCACTAATTTCTTTTTTTTGGTATCTTTCTTCTTTGACTCAATCCATTCTAAACCATCAACGATTTCTAAACGTCCAAAACCTCCTTTCTTAAGTTCAAGAGATTCTCTAGCTTTCATCAATTGATGATTCCATGCTTTAAACGCAGGGACTGTTTTTTCGACCTTTACCTTTTTACACACAGTTGAATTGCAATACACAAGCTGCACCAAAAAAATATTTTTTAGTAGTTAGCTGTTGAAAATTTATGTAAAATTTAATAAACTAAAAAGTAAATTTTTACAGCATTTTAAGTAAAAGATTTACAGCAGTTAAGACTAAAATTTACAGCATTTAAGTTTAAATTAGTACTTACTGTGAGTAAAATCAATGGTCCACTGAATGTGCTACTTGAATCAAAACTGGTGCATTCCTTCACCAAACATTCTAATACATATGAGCACCAATCCATTTTTTCAATCCTATCAGTGTTATTCCCAATAAATAGAATAAGCCTCTCATTTATCGTTCCATCTTTGTTACCTTCTCCGATTATTGAGAAGAACAGTGATAGGAAACCAACATCGAATACCCAATTGGCTTTTTCGTATTCAGACAAAAATGATTCCAATTTTGATACTCTGATTTTTTTATCATTACCGACAATATGCTTCACCTTTCTTCTCCATCTCTGAGTCGTAGGCTCTAATAGATTTTTTTCTTTTAGAGTTTCAACAGGGATATCACCCATTGGTATCCCAAGCATATCATGCACAAGTTGTTTGGTAAACTTTATCTTCCTACCATCTCCCATTCCTAGAGTGCATGTTTCTGAATCAAAATTGGTAGCTAAAAACAGACCTAAGGTTGATGGGATATAATATATGTTGAAGTTTTCAGGAAAATCACCAAATCCCATTTCTCGAACACGCTTGTCTTGTTGAGGGCTTAAGTTGTTTAGGACCCTTTGGAGATTTCTTGGTGACATTCTGTATTTTATGGTTTCCTGATCAGCCTTTTTTGGCTTCTTTTGTTGAATTGCTTGTGGATAACAAACAATCATATTATCTTTTGTTTTTGCCTTCTTTTTTGACTGAAAAAATACATCAGAATCATTTCTTACTGCAAGCCTTTTCCCCTTATCTTCCTTTTTTTCTATCTTATATTTATCGAAAGTATTTTCTTCAAAATCCGAATCACTGTTTTCCGTTGGATTTTTATTTTTTTTCTCATTGGTCTTTTTAACTGATGGAGATATACCTGAAAAAATCACACACTATATTCATTTACAGACAGTCTATATAAATCTTTCATTTGAACCTAACACAGAATCAAGAGCATTAGAATACAAATTTTAACACATCACTCTGATTTTCAAACATATAAACTCATATTTAATCAAACTATAAACAACATCTAACAGGAAACATTCATATGAACCTAACTTGGATTCTATAGCATTAGAATACAAATTTTAACACATCATAGTGATTTTTAAGTATGAAATCTCACATTTAATCATACTTTAGACAACGGCTAACTAAAATCATTCATATGAATCTAACTCGTATTTTAGAGCATTAGAGTTCAAATTTTAACACATTATAGTGTTTTTCAAGCATGATATCTCACGTTTAAGCAAACTTTAAACAACATCTAACAGGAAACATTCATAAGAACCTAACTCGGATTTTAGAACATTAGAATACAACTTTTAACACATCATACTGATTTTCAATCATATAAACTTACATTTAATCAAATTTTGAACAACATTAAAACTAAATCATTCAATTATACTTAACTCAGATTTTAGAGCATTAGAGTCAAAATTTTAACACATCGCATTGTTTTTCAGGCATGAAAACTCCCATTTAATCATACTTTAGACAACAAATAACCTAAATCATTCATATCAACATAAGTTGCATTTTAGAGCATTAGAGTACAAATTTTAACACATCACTCTGATTTTCAAACATATAAACTCACATTTAATGAAACTATAAAAAACAGTTAACATAAATCATTCAT
This sequence comes from Glebionis coronaria, assembly GCA_025667525.1. Classification (NCBI taxonomy): domain Eukaryota; kingdom Viridiplantae; phylum Streptophyta; class Magnoliopsida; order Asterales; family Asteraceae; genus Glebionis; species Glebionis coronaria. The sequence goes on from JANFOE010000171.1 coordinate 86,193, forward strand.
ATCAACATAACTTGGATTTTAGAGCATTAGAGTGCAAATTTTAACACATCACAGTGATTTTCAAGTATGAAATCTCACATTTAATCATACTTTAGACAACGGATAACTAAAATCATTCAAATGAATCTAACTAGCATTTTAGAGCATTAGAGTTCAAATTTTAATACATTATAGTTTTAATCAAGCATGATATATCACATTTAATCAAACTTTAAACAACAACTAACAGAAAACATACATATGAACCTTACTCTGATTTTAGAACATTAGAATATAAATTTTAACACATCGCATTGATTTTCAAACATGAAAACTCCCATTTAATCATACTTTAGACAACAACTAACCTAAATCATTCATATCAACATAACTTGGATTTTAGAGCATTAGAGTACAAATTTTAACACATCACTCTGATTTTCAAACATATAAACTCACATTTAATGAAACTATAAAAAACAGTTAACATAAATCATTCATATCAATATAACTTGGATTTTGGTGTATTATTGTGCAACTTTTAACACATCACAGTGATTTTCAAGTATGAAATCTCACATTTAATCATACTTTAGACAACGGCTAAGTAAAATCATTCATATGAATCTAACTAGTATTTTAGAGCATTAGAGTTCAAATTTTAACACATTATAGTGTTTTTCAAGCATGATATCTCACATTTAAGCAAACTTTAAACAACATCTAACAGGAAACATTCATAAGAACCTAACTCGGATTTTAGAACATTAGAATACAAATTTTAACACATCATACTGATTTTCAAACATATAAACTTACATTTAATCAAATTTTGAACAACATTTAACATAAATCATTCATATGAACTAAATTTAAATTCTAGAGAATTATAGTTAATTTTTAGCACATACCAATGATTTTGAAGCATTAAAAGCCACTTTTAAACAAATTTTAGTATAACATCTAACCTAAATCATTCATATGAACCTTAGTCTAATTCTAAAGCATTATAGTGCATTTTTAACACATAGCAGTGATTTTGAAGCTTAAAAAGTCATTTTTAAACAAATTTTGAACAACATCTATCCTAAATCATTTATAAGAACCTTAGTCTAATTCTAAAGCATTATAGTGTATTTTTAACACATAGCATTGATTTTGAAGCTTAAAAAGTCACTTTTAATCAAATTTTGAACAACATCTATCCTAAATCATTCATATGAACCTTAGTCTAATTCTAAAGCATTATAGTGCATTTTTAACACATAGCAGTGATTTTGAAGCTTAAAAAGTCATTTTTAAACAAATTTTGAACAACATCTATCCTAAATCATTTATATGAACCTTAGTCTAATTCTAAAGCATTATAGTGTATTTTTAACACATAGCATTGATTTTGAAGCTTAAAAAGTCACCTTTAATCAAATTTTGAACAACATATATCCTAAATCATTTATATGAACCTTAGTCTAATTCTAAAGCATTATAGTGCATTTTTAACACATAGCATTGATTTTGAAGCTTAAAAAGTCACTTTTAATCAAATTTTGAACAACATCTAATCTAATCATTCATATGAACTAAAGTCTAATTCTAGTGCATTAAACTGCATTTTTAACAAATAGCATTTATTTTCAAGCATAAAAAGTATCTTTAAACAAACTTTGAACATTAATTTAAAAATTAACAAATCTATTACCAGACTGAGAAGGCGGAGATAGTCCTATAAAGGTTCGAACCATCTTGATTGCCTCCTTAACTTTCTGATTCAAGATGATTCCAGTGTGAAATGTGAGTTTTTTGATCGGATTCACTGTGAGAAGTGTGTGTTTTTGATCGTTTTCACTCCGTTAACTGCGTGTTTATGGAGCGGTTTCAGTACCGTAACTGTGTGTTTTAATGAGCGGTTTTCATTGTGTGTTTTTGATCGATTTTAACTGCGTTATTTTGTGAACTATGTGCTTTGATCAGTTATGGGCGCGTTTAGTTTTTTTTTTCGAGAATTGCCCCTAAAGTTTCTTTTTTTACAAAAATACACCATTTTTTTTGTCAAAATTATCCGAGGGCTGAGATTTCACCTCATTTGTTTTATTATAGGATTTGTTTTATAATAACCCCACTATATATATATATATATATATATATATATATATATATATATATATATATATATATATATATATATATATATATATATATATATATATATATATACATATATATATATATATATATATATATATATATATATATATATATATATATATATATATATATATATATATATATATATATATATATATATATATATATATATATATATATATATATATATATATATATATATATATATATATATATATATATATATATATATATATATATATATATATATATATATATATATATATATATATATATATATATATATAGGGTGGGGATACAATAGAAAGGCCCTTAAAATAAAAAGTCTAGGAAGGAATATGGGCCCTTGGATTTGATTTTAATCATAAAAAAAGCGGAGTGGCACTTATGTAATTTCCTGGAAAGTTTGAGGGTAAATCGGTCATTTCCACCCCCTAACAACTTCCTCCTTATTTTAGGGTAAAAACCCCCAGCCGTTATCTCGTTCTTTTATACTAGGTTGTTTTCATTTCCGTCTCAAAAAAACACACACAACAAAAAAATCGCACCAAACCCTAATCTGTTTAATCAGTTTAATCGAGCAAATAATAGATCAAATCATCAAATCATCTATTCATCAAATTATCAAATCTTCAAATCCATCAGTGTAAGTGATTTTATATTCCATCTATTTTAATAGATTTGTTAAATTTTTGATTTTATATTAGATTTAATAATAGATTGATTTTGTAATTGATTTTATTTATTAATACATTGATTTAATGTATGTTTTATGCTGTTGCTAGTGGTGGTGATGCCGCGACGATAATTGGAGAAGTGGCTTCGAGTGGTGGGTAAGCGGTGGCTAGTGGTGGAGAGAAATATCGCTAGAAAACTCGATAAATATATCATCTAGTATGTGATTTTAATTAAATTGATCTATTATTTATATATATTTTGCACTTAGTTTTTACATGTTAGACTGTGATGCAGTATGTATATATTACGTGTGGGCTAAATTATGTTACGTGTACTAGTTTTACACTTTGATGCACTTAGTTTTAGGCTGTGATGTTTAGAACATTTTTAGAAATAATAGATAAAAGTTTGTTTAGGACAGTTGCACACTAGTGTGTTTAAGACAGCAGGCTTTTTGCGGGATTGATGCGGGCTTGATGCGGGCTTGATGCGGGCTTGCTGCGGGCTTGCAGCGGGCTTGCTGCGGGCTTGCTGCGGGCTTGCAGCCGGCTTGCAGCGGGCTTGCAGCGGGCTTGCAGCGGGCTTGCAGCGGGCTTGCTGCGGGCTTGCTGCGGGCTTGCAGCCGGCTTGCAGTGACTGTACTAAACACCTTGTGTGGAACTGTCCTAAACACACTATTATATATTATTTCTTAATCAAACTCAGAATATGGATATGATGCAGCACTTACTTTATGTATTGTAGAACATTAATGCAGTTATTGTGGTTTATGATGGTAGAATAGTTAAAAAACAATGAATTGATGCATTTTTTGTATAAAATTGATGCAACACTTTTTTTCTATTTTAGTTATTATGCTACTATTTTCTGCTATCACATATATATGCTTTGTAGTAACGTTAGTGAAATTTTGTGAATGAAATTTTATGATTTGATGCAGTTTTTATATGTGCTTTGATGCAGTGTTTATATGTGCTTTGTAGCAACATTTGTGAAATTTTGTGAATGAAGTTTTGTGAATGAAATTTGTCTTTATCAGATGTGAAATGATTTTGTTTATTATGAGAATATATGTTGTGCATTATGAAATGATTATGAATGAAATTGGTCGTTATCAGATGTGAAGTTGGTAGTTAACAGAATATATTTTGTGCATTCTAAGGTTAGATAAGTTTGTGTGATGATGTTTGTTTTTATTTATCTGAAATATCATTTTGATGCAGCTAATATTATACATTGATGCAGTTTTTATATGTGTTTTGTAGCAACGATAGTGAAATTTTGTGAATTAAATTTTGTGCTTTGATGCAGTTTTTATATGTGCTTTGATGCAGTTTTTATATGTGTTTTGTAGCAATGTTAGTGAAATTTTGTGAATGAAATGTTAGTAAAATGGATATGATGCACTTACTTTATGTATTCTAAAAACAATGATGTAGTTATTGTGGTTTATGAGGTTATAATAGTTAAAAAAAATAATGAATTGATGCATTTTTTTGTATAAAATTGATGCAACATTTTTTTTCTATTTTAGTTATTATGCTACTTTTTTTTGCTATGACATATATGTGCTTTGTAGCAACGTTAGTGAATTCGGTATTATCAAGTTTAATGTTATTTTCTATATGAGGTTTTGTGAATGAAATTGGTTGCTATCAGGATCTGCATATGAGATTTTAGGAATGAAGTTTTGTGAATGAAATTGGTCGTTATACGATGTGAAATGTCTTGATATGACCTGGTTCCGATCTGGTAGATTAAATGTTTATATATAGTATTTAATATTAGACATTGATGCGGTTTTAATATGATGTTTTAGGATTAATTTTTATATGAACTGTTAACTGTCTAAAAATGTCTTTGTCCTTGATGCAGTTGATGTAATGGATTGATGCAGGAGACAATTGGTTGGTAGTGGTTAGAAATGGTGAGGACGAATTTGAAGGATTTTTCTCCCTCAAGTAAATATTATTGAAAATCCTAATTATTTTTATTTTATGTTTATTAAATACTTATACAAATTTTAATTTAATTGATTTAGTAAAAAGAAAAAGTGCTAGACTGTGGTTGAAAAAAAAGTATTTTATGGGAATAATAAAGAAAAGTCGCCAGAAAACTCGATAACTATATCATCTAGTAAGTGATTTTGTTAAAATTGATCTATGATTTATATTTATTTTGCAATTAGTTTTTATATGGTAGACTGTTATGAAGTATTTGTATGATATATGTTGGCTAAATTATGTTAAGTGTACTAGTTATGCAATGTTTTGCAATTAGTTTTTATATGGTCTTGTTGCAGTCTTGATGCAGGCTTGATGCGGGCATGATGAGGGCTTGCTGCAGGCTTGCTGCGTGCTTGCTGCGTGCTTGCTGCGTGCTTGCTGCGGGCTTGCAGCGGGCTTGCATCGGGCTTGCAGCGGGCTTGCTATGGGATTGCTGCGGGCTTGCAGCGGCTTACGATTTTTTAAGATTGTATAACTTTATTCAGATCGTATAACTTTAATGTAGTGTTTTTATATGTGTTTTGTAGCAACCTTAGAAAAATTTGTGAGTGAAATTTTTTGTATTAAACTTTTTGTCATCTGGTCGATTAATCTGAACCGAAAGAAGATTTGTTTGGTCAAGGTCACTGATATGTATGGCTAAGTTTAGTGGCTGAATCTAGTTAAACATTGTACATTTTGCAGCCTTGAATTAGACGCATGTTTCAATTAGATTTACTGCATTTTAAACATTATGTTTGCTTGAGATGGAGTGTTTAGTTCTGGCTATTAGAAACTTGTTCTGGTGTATTAGATGATGGTTAGAATTGGTAAACGTCAACCATACATCTGTTCTCGTCTACGAAGTAGAATTAAACTAGCATATGATCCATAGCCAGTCTCATAAGGTTCCATGATAATATGATATGATGTAAACCTGTGTATAACGGGTCTTCATTTGTTAAGAGCATGGTTATAGTCTATCAATCAGGTTTGAGCTTTGTTTAAAAAGCTAGAGAACTCTACTGCTAAGGCAGGACTATTTTACTCAGTATCAAACACCTTGTGTGATGAGTATTGCTTAAGGCTCGAACCACTGAAATTACTGTAATGGATACACTAAAAATGTGATGGTTTTTAATTTTTTCAGTTTTTAGGTACCATGAACTCCTCTGTGTATGAAATATCATATATGTATTTTTTTAATGTAGTTTTTGTAATGAAGTAATGCAACAAGTACTTGTATGTGAAGTATAAGGTTAGTTTAGGATACATTCATTGTGTTTTAGGTGTCGAAAAGTGCATGTTTGCTTGTATACTTGACATAGTGGTTGTCATGACATAATACAGTAGTACTCGTTTGTACAATATAAAGTTATATTTGGTTACTCGTAGTGTGGTTTAGTTATAAAAAGAGTGTATATGTTTGTGTATTTGATGCAGTTTTTGTAATGTAGTAATGTAGTAAGTACTTGTATGTAAAGTATAAGGTCATATTAGGATACACTCATTATGTTTTAGGTGTCGAAAAGTGTCTGTTTGTTTATGTGTTTATGTGCTTGATGTAGTTTATGTCATGAAGTAATGCAGTAAGTACTCGTTTGTATAATATAAGATTCGATTTGGTTACGTGAAGTGGTGTATAAGGTTTGATTAGGTCATGTGTAGGTGGAATTATATGTCGAAATGTGATTGCTTAGGTGGTTGTATGAACTATGCAATTGGTTTTGAACTGTGATGTAGCAGGTCCTAAGTTATCATGTATTAGGATGAATAAGCGTAGGTATGCTATGCGTGAAACTTCTTTGTATTTGGTTGGTTGTTTAATGCGGTTATTTTTATATTGTGATACAGTTTACTGGGTTTTTGATGCAGGTATTTGGTTGCTTAATATTGTTGTTTTAAAACACACTTTGTTTTAAACTATAGTAATTTAGTTGTTCAATCCAGTTTTTTTATATTGTGATGCAACTCATGTTTCAAAATGCCAAGTTTAATCTAGTAGAACAGATTCACATTTTAGTTGTCAAAAAGTTTATTTTTGTGTGTGTGTTTATGTGCTATTACTCCAGTTGTTAGTTGTTGTAATAAAATGATGCAATAGGGAATAGCGTGTGGCGTATGAGTCTGGGTTCATTTACTCACAGATCTTTTAGTTCTCAAAAAATGTATTTTGCCATGTTTATGTGCTATTAATGCAGTTGGTTTAATGGAGTAATGCAATTGATATAATGAAGTAATGTAGGTAGTCTAATGAAGTAATACAACATACACTTGTCCATGGTATTTAATGTTAGGTTACATTAGTATGCTTGTAGTGTGTTTGACATGTCAAAAAGTGTTTGTTTTTTAGTAAAAGGATTATGCATTTTATCTGATGAAGTGATGCACTAGGTTATGTTTTGTGACAAAGAATGTTCTCTGTATGAATTTTAATTATTTTCTATGCATCAAACATTTTTATCACTGCATCACATATTTTTATCAATGCATCACTTCCTTGCTTTAATGCATCAGAGATAGATAACCCATGTTTATATCAAAATGTACAGGGAATATATTTACCAGACCAAAAAAGGAGTTGGTGTAGAAGGCGTTTTTTTCTTGAGCCTATACCCTGAGATACAAATTGCGTCACTCATACTAGACTTATGGTCTTTTGTATTAAATCATGAGGAACAACATCGAGACAAGCTTTCGGGCAATGGAAATGTATATTGTGATACGGGGATGCTTGTAAGTAATTCTAATATATAACTTATTTATTTTTGAATTATAAATTTTGTTATCATTAGTAATCATTTGACGTTAACTAAAATAGAATAATTATGTTGTTGAGTCGGGGAAGAATGTGCAAGAAAGGATGAAAGTTTTTGATGAAAATATTCAAAACGTTTTAACTCAAGCAAAACGGAAGAATTTTCTTGACGTCGACCTGGTAAGTATATTTATTATGAGAATTAAATGATTGTATTTGTGAGATTGTTTATAATAAATTTAAATAATTATAATAAATATATACAGGTATTTTTTCCTTGTGTAAAGATGACGAAATATACTTCGTCAAACCATTTCTATATCATTTGTTTTAATTTGAAGACTGCTGAGATCGACATCATAGACAACATAGATAACGACATTGATGATATAGAAAAGCGATATGGCGCTTTCCCATTTGCCCTCGTAAGTCTCATACTTAATGCATTATTGTGCTATTTTTCACTGCATCAAAGTATTATATCTCATGAATAGTGCATTACAAATGATATATAATTATTTTAAATAGAGGAAAACCCTTTATAAGACTATAACTGGATTTATAACATACTTGATGTTTTATGGTGCTATTTTTACAGTCCTATACCATATGAATAATATTGATAATATTACTGCATCATAGTATTAAAAAAACTGCATTACAATGTCATAACTGTTTATTTAAATTTACACAGATTGATTCCTTTACAAATTACCTGGAGAGACATAGACACCCAAAACACATTGCCATTTTGGTTGCTGAACCTAACATTGTTGATTTTAATTGGAAAACAAAATACAATGGTGTCGATTGTGGGGTATTTGTTATGCGGCATTTGGAAACATATATTGGAAGAGGAAACTTCTTACAACCATTGAAGAAATAAGGACCACCTCAGAAAACACAACTAAAGATGCTTCGTGCAAAGTACATGGCCAAAATCCTTCTAATGGATTTTAACACCAAAAAAGGAAAGTTGTTAAAGGACGCACAAGCATACTTCATGAAAAAGCCAAAAATTTCAAAGCTTATAACGGATGCTGATGTTAGATTTGATAAAGCTTTGTGGAAGAAATTTGGTGCTACCGTAAGCAAGACAATTGATGAATAAAGAGTTGCATCAAATTGTCATCGTCAATTGTCATCGTCAATTTCAATACTACCCTAGGAAGACAACTGTTAACTAAAAAGCTTGTTTTATTACTTTTTAATTGAAGTACTCATTGTGTTTTTTACAAACTACTTGTAAACATGAAGATTTTTACACAAATTTATTCACTTGTTAGTGTGTGTTACTATTTGTTGAAATTCAATGATTGTTTTTTTAACATATGAAATTAAAAAATATATATACTTCACTGCATCAAAATATATCTGTTATGCAAAATTTACTGCATCAAAATGCCACTATGTTAAAAAGGTGTAAAACTGCTATCTAAAAAGAAACAGCATCAATATGTGAAAAATAGCTGCATCAAATTGTCATTGAGACTCAAATCTCATTAAACTGAGTAGCATTAGGTGCCCAGACCTCACCCTTTGCATCATTAATCATAATAAACAAGCCAAATCAGGTCACCATTTCATCAGTTGGTTTTCTAGTTCTATCAGAGAACGATTGCATTGTATATCGGACGACTCATTATTTTCTTATTTTCATCACTCTAGCATTTTACTTAATTTGGTCACGTTTTTGTTCTTAAATAGCTTAATTCTTATTGATTTCATTTTTAATTTGTGTTTGTGGATTGTTTTACGCCTGGGTATTCAGTTTTTACAAAAAAAAAATTAAAAAAAAAGTTTTACCTAAAAAGACGTGGCCAGGACTCGAACCTGAGCCACTCCTCTCACAACACAACACACATACCGCTCTGTCCTTGGGTCTTTTACTGATATACTTTCAATTCAAACTCTATTTAAGGCGGTTTTGTTCTGATTATTAATAGTCTGGTCACGTTTTTTATTTTAAATAGTTTAATTCTTATTGATTTCATTTTTAATTTATGTTTGTGGATTGTTTTAAGCCTGGGTATTCAGTTTTTTTTTTTTAAAAAGTTTTACCAAAAAGGACGTGGCCAGGACTCGAACCTGCGCCACTCCTCTCACAACACAACACACATACCGCTGCCCTTGGGTCTTTTACTGATATACTTTCAATTCAAACTCTATTTAACACGGTTTTGTTCTGCTTATTAATAATCAATTCGAGATTTAAAAGCTCATTTCAAACTTATTTGTTAAGCAAACGTCAAGCTTTTCATTTTTCCTTTGTTATTCTAGTAGTTTAGGACTTTTTGGTACTAAGTTTTTATTTTTCACGTTTTTCAATTATTTTTTATAATTATTTTAATACCCGTTTTTTATAAAATAGTTTAAAAATAGATTAATTAGGTTTAAAAATTTACAAAAATTATTTTTAGGTTTTATATAAATAGATTTAGGTAAAAAATGCCACTATGTAAAAAAGGTGTACTTAAACTGCTATGTAAAAAGTAACTGCATCAATATGAGAAAGTAACTACATCAATATGCAAAAGTATCTGTCACAATTATTCAAAGTAGGTAAACAAGTATGTAAAAGCAACTGCATCAATATGTAAACAATAACTGCATCAATATGTAAAAAGTAGCTGCATCAATATGTAAAAAGTAGCTGCATCAATATGTAAAAAGTAGTTGCATCAAATTGTCATCATCAATTTCGCCTAGATCTGAGACCAGTTCTTGTCGCCGGCGCCTCCTGAGATGTTTTCTTGATTTTTTCAGATGGTTGCATTCTTTCGTTTGTACATGTTCTGGAATTATGACCTTCTTTATTCCCGCATTTACTACATGTCCTCCGCTTGTCACTTGATTTAGCTGCTTCTTTTTCAATCTCAGCTTTTGACTTCCAACTCGTATGAACACCGGATCCTTTATTTGAGCTCACGTCTGAATTATTTATAACATTTGAAGTTGAGGTTGGCTCCTTCACACCAAGCATTGCACTAATAATATCTTTCGAGTTAAGTTTTGGAACCGTTGGAACATCGATTTTAGCTTTATTCAACAACTCCATCATTTGCTCCTTATAAATCTTCAACATGCCAATGTCATGAACCAAGCGAACAATCGTAGATTCAAAAATCTCGTACAAATCAAAAACCTCACTTTGCAAAACCGAATCTGACCCACTGACTGTCCTAACTGTAGCGTTGAAAGGCTTAGCATCCATTGACCACCTTTTCTTCAAGTATTTCCGAGGAAACTCTTTCACATTGTTCATTCTCAACACGTAAAAAATGTGCCTACAAAGAAGACCATATGACTCGTAGTGTTTACAGCTACATTGAACTTCCATTTCAGATTTACAAAACTCCACCTGCATAACAGTTTTTAAAAATATTAAAATTTAAAAACACACTGCATCAGTGCTAAAAACTTACTGCATTATAGTTATAAACAATATAAGAACACATACCTGATAAACAACAAAGTTATTTTCACCCCTGATTTTGTTCTCAGCTTGCATATCACGGATTGAATATCTCTCACCATTATCAACTTGGGCAACATTTATCGACATGCAATGGGAATAAGAAGCATATATCTCATTTTGAACTTCCAAGAATATAGTTCGAGTATAAAGAGTACTTGCTTCTTTTTCAATCTGAAGATCAGTTTTGAGTTTAGGATTCTTATATCTTGAATCGTGATCGTTCTTACGCTCAATATACCTCTGGTACTCGATAGCCATCTCATAATGACTAAGAAATTCAACAAGTGTCAAATATTTACTTGTCCATTTACCAAGGAAATGGTTCTCGCTTTCGGACCTAGAGGTGGTACGCATGAGGCCTGCCATAAGCACATCACGCAAGTATGTCGGGATCCAGCTTTCCTATAGGTCAAACATATCTTGTAACCATTTGTTATCACCAAGTTGGAAATCCTCAATCATACGTTCCCACTCTGCTTCAAATTCAAAAGGCAAAATCTGATCGGTCCAAACTATATCACATATACGCCGTTTGAAATTTGTGTTTTTGCAGATTGAAGTCCCCACCTGAAAATTCATAAATTTATAAAACTACTGCATTAAAGTATAAATATAGTGCATTAATATGAAAAATTTCCAAACAACTCTAGCTCTAAAAACATGACTTTAAAGAAAAGTGCATCACAATGTAAAGATAGTGCATTAATTTGAAAAAAACAAATAAACAGTATAGATACTTTAAGAAACCAAAACAATTTTCCATGTTGATCACTGAGTCGCTTAAAACGTGCACGAGAAACAAAGCCAAAAAAGGTAAACTAGGACAGTAATGTTTTACAACAGACAAGTGAGAACATACCTTTGTAACCAACTTTTGCATGATATGCCACATACAAAAACGGTGTATAGTATTTGGGAAATATTCTGGTACTACGATCTTTATAGACGGGTCCTGATCGGTAATTACAACTTGTGGATCTGTACCAAACGCCTTTTTGAATTGTTCAAGTAGCCATTGGTAAGCACCAACCGATTCATCAGATAGTAAACCCGCAGCGAAGGTTATACAGCGGTTGTGATGATTAATGCCGGTAAAAGGGACGAACACCATCTTGTACCTACATTTTAATATACATAGAAATAAACTAAAATACTAAATAAAGCTGTAAAACATGATTAAATTTTTTGATAGAGAATTATGATAGAATATACTTGTTAGAACGAAAAGTAGCATCAAATGAGACGATATCACTGAAAACACCATAGTCCTTAATTGCTTGCTCATCAGCCCAAAAAAGACCAACCAATTTATCGTCAACACCTAAAAAAAAATTTTAAATAAGAAACTAATAGAAAATAAAATGTTGTATGAACTGTATCAAAACACAAAAATGAACTGCATTACCTGTTTTGTATTCAACATAGAATCCTGGCGAATGCAACTTTTTGCTCAAAAGTTTCTCAACGGCCATCTGTGCATCACGATCACGAAGAAACAAATTCACTTTCTTCTTCAAATTCTTATAGTCAACCACTGTAGCTCCAATTCGCTCGAAACCACCACACAACTGTTTCAACAATTTAAACCCCGTAGAAGGACCAAAATTAGCATTAGAAGCCTGAAACAGAAAATGTTGCTTTGTGAATCCCAATTCCCGAGAACTCTTCATGAATATCATATCCTTTTCGGCTACCAGAGGATGGTTGTGTCCTTCTATAAAAGTGTACACTCTATAAAGACCTCCTGGAATCTTCTTAATACGAATTTTAGCCAAACAACCACATCTACTAGAGCCTCGATTCCTTGTCTGCTTTACTTCAACATTCTCATCCATAGTAAAGTCACTAACGTCAGATATAACCTCCTTAGGCTTATTAGCAGCCTCTTTAGGTTCAGGATTGATACCTTCTTTTGAACATACAAACCACTTCAAGCTTGGTGGTTCACCATCTTTAGGTTTATAATGCCCACCCTTTCTAACATCAAAACCGGCCCTTTTACCATAATCCTTATAGAAATCATAAGCTTGATCAATAGACACAAACATAGCACCTTCCAAAGGTACAGCGCCAATATCTTTATCTGGAAACCACGTCCTATTTCCATCATCATCACAAGTATAATAGCCAACATGATCCTTGACATGAACAATCTCAAAATCTGTATGTTTAAAAACAAAATGAATAGTTAATGCATCAATGATATAAATTAAGTGCATCACAGTATAAACTTCTACACATAACATAATTTAGCCTAAACGTAACCTACACATAATCAACAACTATAAAGCCCGTTGGAAACTTTTTTAGAACAGTGGCTTATATCATCAACTATTAAGCCCGTTGCAAGCTCGCTGCAAGCCCGCTGCAAGCTCGCTGCAAGCCCGCTACAAGCTCGCTGCAAGTTAGCTGCAAGCCCGCTGCAAGCCTGCTGCAAACTCGCTGCAAGCCAGCTGCAAGCACGCTGCAAGTTCTAAGTATTATTGCATTTTACTAACAAAATAAGCAAATCTTAAGGGGTATTGGACCCTTTGTGTGACCTTATTCCGTTTGGATTATGCCGGCTTGTGATAGGATTCTAATTCTAGATAGGACGGTGGAGCTGTATATAGTTTTAGAATAATCTTATAAGAGGGAAATGCGGTCCACAAATGTAGATATCCATAGAGTACCCAATTACTAGCTTAAGCTTTCTGATGAGGCCTGCTATTTTTGTGCTGTTTGTTGCAGACTGATTTGAGGATGGAATGTAGTCAATGGCTGGTGAAGCTAATAAAATTAGTAATACGATACTATAGTGAAGCCTATTCGTCACTATACATGATGGGGGATGTCAATAGTATTGGTATATCCTTCCTAGTTGTATGGGTGAATTTAGGTGAACATGTGGCTCTGTGCTTCCTAGTACTGCATTTGATTTGTATAGTGGTTGTCTTGTAATCTGTATAAGCGTATAGGTCTGAATGACATCTTATAGAGGTGTGTGAGGAATATCCAAATCCTTTATATTGATGTGTGTAAATATTATATGTTTTGGAGCAATATACGTTTGCCAAAAAAAACTATATCCATGGTGGGACTTGGTATATAGTTGCAAACTGAGCGACTTATATTCCTAAATGTTCTCATAATCCTTACACCAAAACCCAAAGCAAACTTATCCGTATAGGTGCAATACTGCTCCAATTCAGTACACATATTAGTTCTAATACCCCAAAAGGCCAAAACCAAATTGCTCAATAAATCACACTGTCATTTAAGAAGATATATCAGTACTTCAGTAGGCAGAAAGATACAACTTATATGTAAACGGTGAAATAAAAACAGATACAAGACTACATGTTACAAAATAGTCCCTTAGAGTTTTAACAATATATTCAATGTTCCTCTAGAGGTATAATCTTATTAGCAATCGATAGCATTATTAACAAATCCTTGAATATGCAACTAATACTCCCGGTGTAAACTATAAGGCACTAAATTAGGCCCAAATCACGGCCTTAAACCTCCAAATCAACAAATCCCATTTATATTTATACCGGAGCTCACAGTTGACACCATATAAAAGTCCTAGGTACACCATTTATATTTTCACAACCAAAAGATTTTGTGAAAGTGTGAAGATATGTATGATATAGAGGCAATTCACATGCCCATGCTCTAAATTCCAAACAGATCGTCTAACTGTCCATTAAAACCTATCAAGATAAATCAACAAGTCTTCACATTAACAACTGCATTTCCAATTAAGAACAAAGTATAATAAACAAAATAAATTGGCCTTTATTATTGTTTAAGCTCTTACACCAAATCACATATCCTTATTGAAGATAGTTCTATGATACAACTGCAGCTCCATCGCCGTAGCAGACCATAGAAGCATCATCCAAGAGAACTACGCTTCCTGCTATAAAGACCTACCATGCCCATATATGGATACATTAACCATCTATATATCGGACATCATTCTCAAATTCAGAGCCCACCATCCCTATGACTCCCTATCACCATATTCCCAGTGCGTTAGTCACAAAAACTCAAAAAACCTGGCGACTCGTAATCCTTACTTTCCTAAAGTCCTCATAATCCTCACACAAAAACCCAAAGCAAACTCATCCGTATAAGTGTAAAATTACAATTCAGTGCACATACGATTTCTAATGTCCCCAAAACCAAATAATGCTATGTAGGCGTAGCAAAGGACATTGTAAAGCTAAGAAAACCCCAAACATGGTCCTAACAAGTTAAAGGCGCAAAAGTTACTTAAGAAAACCTGAAAATAATGTCCCAAATGCCCAATATTTCACTTGGATCTTACAGCATTAGCTGAAATCATGTCCTAAACAAGTTTAATCCACATTAGAATTCTTTCCCTCGAGATATAACAAACAGCATTTGCTAACACAACTCTCCTTACAACACTCCAAATAAAATTATTAGTGCATGGACTACTAGAATAATGATCAACAATTTCATCCCAACTGTCTGTTGTTTAGCTTATTAAGTCATCTACTGCATCAATTTGTTTAACTATATGCATCAATTATCAGAAAATCTATAAAAATCATAACAACGCCTAAACATCAAATGTAAACCGATCAAAAGCCTAACTAAACATTATAAACATACACAAAACTAAAAATATAACAAAAAACATGTAAAAAAATATACTGAATTAACTGAAAAATTAACATGTTACCCTCATTATCAGCTGCAATCGAATTAGATCGCTATGTAGAACAATTATTACTCGTTGATGTAGAACAATCATCAACGGTTGATGTAGAACAATTGTTATTGATAGTTGTACTAACATACATCTTATTTAATTGCCGGCGAGTGGTTATTAATGGTGGAGAAGCGGCGGTGAGTGGTGGTTAGTGGTGGAGAAGGGGCGGCGATTGGTTGTTAATGGTGGAGAAACAACGATGATTGGTTGTTAGGTTGTTACAGTGATCGTCGTCGAGGGAAAGAAAGAGACGAAGAAAAAAAAGAACAAAACAAGAATGAGATGGAATGTGTTTGTCTCGGGTATATATAGCCTTGTGTATTAAATGACGAAATTACCCCTGGCTATATAAATTAAAAAGTCGTTGGGGGTTGGACACGTGGCAGCATAGGAAGCCTTCTTAGACTTTTTATTTTAACAACCCTTCTCATTTTACCCCACCTATATATATATATATACATATATATATATATATATATATATATATATATATATATATATATATATATATATATATATATATATATATATATATATATAATATATATATATATATATATATATATATATATATATATATATATATATATATATATATATATATATATATATATATATATATATATATATATATATATATATATATATATATATATATAGAGAGAGAGAGAGAGAGAGAGAGAGAGAGAGAGAGAGAGATATGGGATCAATAGAAAACCTTCCCTTGGTAGAAAACCTAGAAAACAATGCAAATCCTTCTTTTTTTCGGAACCAAAACTACAGGGGGCCGAATGTTATTACTCAATTCTTATGGGTAAATTTTGCACACTTTTGAAACTTCCACCCCTCAGGTATTTAAGGCTCGTTTTTTTCTTCTTTTCCTTCTTTATCAGTTAATGTGTTTCTTCTCCGCAACCACCGTATACATCATCACCAGCGTTCATCTCCGGTGTCAGAAAAATAATGGATACATATCTAACGTCATGAACGGCGATGGAGATGATCTCCGACGTCGTGAATAGCGATGTTGATGATCTTCGACGTCCTGTAACTAGTCAGATTCATCATGTAGGTTTGGAAGTAATATTTTTTAAATGTAGTGTTATCATCAATTAGTGTTGAATGTATTTAGAATAATATTTTTTATATTTGTCTTTTTTGTTGATCTAAAGATGATAAAAGCATGCTTAATAGGATAACACACAAGGTGTTTGATCAAACGTATCAACTAAGATTTATATGTGTGATGCACTATTAATGATGCGAGGATTAGGTTGGGGTATTTGATTTACCTTATGAACCGGGCTTATGCAATTAGCGAACTTTGGAGAAGTATATAAGCTCTTTTTTATCGGTGCACGAGTTTGTTAAATTTAGCTTATGGCACGTGTAAGTCTATAAATGTTGAAGTTGATGAGCTCGTACGCGATACGCTGGTTGAATGAGCATATGGGCTTCTATGAAATTTAATAATGCTATAAGCCCGAAAATGAACTAAATGCAACACCTCCTAAGTACTCGTGTGATTGTTACATTGTTTTTAAGAGGTAAGCAATCCCAAACCTCTATTATTTATCCACCGCGGGCAGGTGACATATGCCCTCATCTGTTACTGAATTAGGATTCCACTTCTTATGCAGGATTAATATCCGAGAAAATATAATAGAGTAACTGCAGAAGAAGACCTTAACTGTAGTGAGTGAGCTGATGTGGGAGTTTGTTGTATCAACATTCAACAAACATGTTTGTTGTGTGGTAAACAATATAAGTTGTGTGTGTATCTGAATTAGGACTCGACTCCTAAGTACTTGTGTGATTGTTACTTGATTCATTGTATAGATGACTTATTTGAAGCATATTTATGAAACAAACTAATTGGAGTGATATTTACAAAACTACATATCAAGTGTTCTATCAAATGTATGAATGATATTCTTATGCCGGTTTTGAATTACAAGATTTGCAATCTTCTTATGCAGGTTCAGGGATTAATTCTTGATGGTCATAAAATAGATGTTGATATCTTTCAACTTTGAAAGTTTATTTAGGTGACTTTCGCCTGATAAAGTCCATATTTTAGCCCTTGGTGAATCTAGTAAAAAAGGTTCACACAAATGAATTAAATCTGTTGTTAAGATTTCGATCGCTCATGCTGGAAAACGGATTAGAAAAGGCAAAACAAATGGTTCGCGTAAAAAAGGGCAGGACTCAAGGACCACAAGTTTAACCACCGTCTGCTTAAAGTAAGTGACTTTATTGTGCTAGGACTTCTGTTATTTTTATTAGTTCCAAATTTGTTTAAGTTTCTGGATTCGTATGATACATTTATATATGTATGGATATGAGATTTATGTTATAGAATATAGATTCCATTTTAGTTTTCTAGTATGCAACCTACTGTTTGTAATGTCATTTAAGAAGATCTACCTGGGGACTTTCTTATCCTCATTCAATGCAGGAGAGAACATGTAACCTTCTTACCCGTTTCAAGTGGAACATCAATAGCAGCCGGATTACTTTCAGAATTTTCCTCATTGCCCTCGGGGTGCGTGTTCTCTCTGCTAGAAGTTGCACTTTAAACTCCCTTCATCATCAGGTCTTGCAGGTCTATCAGAAAAAATGGTTGGAAGCTGTTCAAAATCTTCAGCAAGCCATTAGAGGGTACCCTACGTCTGCTGATTTATGGAAGGTATGTACCCGGAAAAATTTCAGTTCTGTCCTATTATGATTTGTGT
Source organism: Glebionis coronaria (assembly GCA_025667525.1). NCBI lineage: Eukaryota > Viridiplantae > Streptophyta > Magnoliopsida > Asterales > Asteraceae > Glebionis > Glebionis coronaria. Next base: position 104,680 of record JANFOE010000171.1, read on the forward strand.
TACTTGGATTACTCCCTCATAATTGTCTTGTTTTGATACCTTCTAGGTATTAGGTCTTGCTTATCAACGATTAAGCATGTTCACAGCAGCAATTAAGGTACTTTATCCCTATAAATGTTGTTCAACTCTTACGAGTCCATTTTTGCAATGAGTTATGATGTTTTTTAGTTGCATCTGAAGCATCATTTGTGCACATGGTCTGTGAAAAGAAATATATTTTATTACAGTATTATTTTGGAAATTTATAGCGGCAAATGATATTTTGTTTTTGTTTTAATTTTATGAGCACTTCACCACGTTCTGCACATGTAGCCCTTGTGCGTACCATCACCGTTCCAGATGTTGGTAATAATTGGTCCACCCACCATTTTCAAGCCCATTGGCGTATGTCTTTTGATCTATATCCTTGTATCTATCTATCTTTATGAAAAGACTAAAACTGATAACTAAAACAGTGGATCTTACTACTGGAAGCAAACTTCGAGAAAAGAGCATATCAAGGTGAGAATGACATGCGTAGATTGATTTTTTTTTAAGATTAAAAAATAACAATAATAGGAGATTATGTATTTTTAAAACATGCCACTATTTGGTAATAGATTATAAGACCCAATATACAAACAGATGCCTTAATGCACTTCAAACGGATGCAGTGGATCTGATATTCTGGGTACAAGCCACGATCTGCTACTTTTTATGAAAAATGAAAGTTTTTTTTCTTTAGGGAATTCGATCGAAGATACTGAGGTTAGGTTCATACGGAGTATCTTGTATGCAATATCAGTTCATGATGAACATGCTATAGTAAGGATATAAAATAAGTAAGGAATTATAATGGGAGAAAAGGTTTTCTTATAATGATAGAAAGAATTGTTAAAATTCAGGTGTCTTTCACTTCTTGTATATATATTGTTTCATAATTTTATCTTTCTTCCAAATTAGCTTTTTCAAGCGGTAGCCATAGTATTTTCCTTAATTAAACTGAACGGCTTAGTCTTTGTGTAAGAGAATTGAGTGCAAGAAATCCCTTCTACCCTTTTTAATTCACGTACAAGTGATTGTAAAAGAATGAGTATTGTATACATGACACTATAAGTAGTATATTTCACAATATATGTAACATACAATTGCATAATTTGACATCCAGTTAGATATGGACAATGTTTTTGCGTTTGACAGTTAGTTTACACTTTAACAGTTAAATCTTTATTCATAGATATCTATGATGTACCTAATATGTTAGTCTTAGAAAGACGTTAATTCATTCTCCTTTTCAAATTAACTTATGTGGGTTCTGATTTGTGATTTAAGGTAGGCCCACGTTAGTAGACATCAGGTCAGGAAACTATGCAAAGATAGTATGGTCAGTGGGACTATTGAACATAGTAATATTGGGTTGGATGCGCAAAGGAAGAGGGGTGAGTGGATTAAAGCCAAAAACAATTGTCGAAGGCAGCACCACCACCAAAGCTACATCATCAAAAGAGAATGATGATGATTTTTTCCAATAGGGCAGGAAGAAAATTGAGCAACGGTTGTGAAAGGACCTTGCAAGAGTGAAGTCTATGTCTCAGTCTCTTATGAATTTATGTATTTTTAAAACATGACACTATTTGGAAATTGATTATAATACCCAATATACAAACAAATGCCCTGATGCAATCAAATGGATGCATTAAATCTGGTGACGCAGGTATACGCCGTGCGACCTTCCTACTTTTTTTGGAAAAGTGAAAAAATATTGATATTAATCCAGGACAATATAGAAATAGAGAATAAGGAAAATATATGAATTTGTTTTTTGAGGAAGGCGATCGGAGATGTTGCGTCTATCCTGTTTTTTGGGGAAGTTAATCGGTTAGTTCATACGAGGTATCCTGTATGCAATGTCCATATTCTTGTGTGCTTTCTTGTAAAGATTCTTATATTAACTTTCCACATTTTGTTTCTATGTAGTGAGCAGATATATGTTGAAGTGCATTTTGTTTATATGTTAAGATTCTTCAATGACCACCAATTCCATGATCAAAATGGGAAGCATACAACCACTTGTACAACTGCTGATATATAGAAGAACTGCAGGGTTGTTAATTCATAGTTATGTAGAAACTGTTATTTCCATAAAGTCTTGTAGGACCTCAATACAAATAAATGAATAAGTGTTCGTTTTTTACTCTTTATAAACTTGGTTTTTGTTGAAAGTTCTACTGCATTTTCGTCGTGTGTTTTATTGATGGTGTTATTGGTTGATGGGTCTGACAATATTCAATTTTATTGATGGTGTGATTGGTTGCTGGGTTTGAAAATATTCTACAACATGAGATGCCTTAATAATATGTTCACCGATGCCGTTATAATATATTTGTTGATGCACTAAAATATACATACGGACGCCCAATTACTAAATATACCTCAGCCATAGTAACATACTAATGGATGCTCAACAAATTTAAAATCTACTAATGGTAAATTTGTATATGTTATTTGGCTTAAATGAGTGTTTGTAGCCGTTTAGTTAGACTCCGTCCATGTTTTTTTATGTAATAACAAATTAATATGATGCAGACACCAGATCCATAGTAATAAAGTAACCCTATTACTTTTAAATCAACTCAACTATAATGAATAGCTACAACTTAAAAGCATCTATATATTCTTATATTACTGCTATTGTGGTTACAGATTATCAGATAAGCATTTTAAATAATCCATCCGATACACTTCCAAAACTGATAAATTTCACCACAACATTCAAATAAACAAGCCAAATTCCCTTCATAATCAATATCAGCAACCACCTTTGGCGAGTAGAATCCAATTCCCTTCATAATCTATTGTATTATGTGGACTGAAGATACGTTAGGCATTTGGTGTGCGTTTGAAATTAAAGAAAATTTTAAGACAGAAGTATACAAGTAATGCAGCCAAGCCCAACATCCAAGATCTTGCACAAATATTCAACTTCAAATCCTCGAAATTCTTGTAGTCCTGAACATGACACAGACCAACCACTTATCTGCAGAAAGTAGAGACAACCCCAGAGACGAGAATATACCCAACCACTTATCGTCAATCGTCAACACCATGATATTCACACAAGACGAAACTATACCCAACCACTTATCTTCAATCGTCAACACCATGATATTCACCCAAAATTTTATCCCTGATGACGTAAGATCATTCACTAGTCATAGATGTAGCAAAATGGACACTTCGTAGAATATCAAAACAGGCTGGGTTGGTTGGATCAAAACTAGTAAACATAAGCACGACCCTATGATAGACCAGACCTGGTTGTATTGACCTTCTAGCTTGTCAGTTCGCAACAACGTTTTATAATAACGTAAAGAACTGATGTGCACTAGATATAAACTTTGAAAAAGTTTCAACCTCTTTGCTTCCCTGTTTAGCAAAATTAAAAATCAAGATTTACTCGCAACATGTCAAATAGTCACAACCGAAATCAACCGATTCATCAATATATTGGTTAAAAGTTCTAATTTTCCATCTCTAATCGGTCTAAAATGAAAAAATAAGATCACTCTGTATGTGAAAAAATAGTCTCACTGCTCTGAAACAACTTTTTGAGATTCGATACAGACCAAAGGCCAAATCAGTCAAATGCGTAATACACCACTGATGGTCTTAATGCCTTGAAAAAAGTATGGTTCTATTAGAAAGTGAAAAACTAATATGCAAGTACTAACAATAACATACCTGAACAACGTCTTTAGAGTTGGCGAAGCTTTGTGAAGCTCAGTTTATGAATGATGTGCGATTGCTACACGAAATTGTATGCAATCCTTTGTGAGTTAACCCAACCTGACCAATTGCAATATAATATTAAAGGAGGAACAACATATAATATTTATAATTTTCTAACCCGGTTCACTCGAATGCTTTAGAAGCTCAACTAGCACTTGGTTTACTATCTGAAAATCCACTGGCAGAAAACGCAAATGGTGACAATCTTTGAGCACTTGTGCCAAACAATGGAAAGGAAGTTATATCTTTCTCTGAGGCAAACATTATCCATTTGCAAGGTCGCTTGTGGAAGCAAATTACTTTGTGTAATTGTAGTTAATGAAGGAGATGTAGGAAGTTTAACATTGAATCATTGTTCAGTAACAGAACCGCCAAAAATTAATAAACATATGCAACAAATTTGTCAACACAAATGCGACAACAAATTAATAAAGAGATGCAATAAATTTTGGTAAAACAGATGCAACAAAAAATTAATAAACATACGCAACAAATTTGTCAAAATAAATGCAACAAAATTTTAATTTAGAGATGCAATAATTTTTTAGTAAAACAGATGCAACAAAATATACCAAACGACAATAGACATATGCAACAAATGTATTAGAACAAATGCAACAAAATATTAATAAAGAGATGCAACAAAAAAAATAAAAATCACAAATTAAGAAAGTAGAGATGTCATAGATTTACCTGCTCTTGCGAGATGCATGCTTTATTCTTATAATATTGATCAATGCCACCAAATAGAACATCCACTAGAACCATTAAGCTTTCGTTAATACAACAAATAACCTGCGAAAAAAAGATGTAAATTAGATAACGCCTTTCTAATGAGTTATTATGATAACCTTTGTAACGATGTGATGTAATAACCCCGACAAAATTGTAACGCCATGATGTAATAACCTCGACAAAATGGCCAATAACTTTACCCCACAACATAATCCCTGAAATAAAATATGCAAGGATCAGGCCCTTTTAAGATAGCTTATTGTATCATATATTAATAACTCATGTGGAATACCTCAATCTTCTATAATAATTTACGCATAAACACACCGATACTACTTAATAGCCACTATATGAACCTGATTCGTACCAGATTAAACTGATGATCTAATACCCCGGTTCCTTAAAACATTTTAAAACAGATGCACTCAAATTGTTCTGAAATGATACTCTAAAGCAGTTTTAAACTCATGCCGAATACATTATTCAAGCTCATATCCTGATTTTTTTATTTCATTCTACAATATAATCAATTTTGCCCTATTTTTTTCAATTGTTGAACTAACCTTTACCTTCAATTCTTGATGCCTTACTATTTATACTGATCAAAGGAATCGTTGCTCCACCACTGCATCTTATCACTCGCCATAACCAAAAACGCAACCAAACATACCACCATCTCCAGAACTCTAAACCCTAACCACTCCACCATCACATCCTTCGTAGCTATCCTCCGTCACACACCACCACCACCAACCTCCCCCGCCTTCACCACTCTGGTTACCGCCTTGTCTCTCGTGGTTTGATTATAATCCGTCGTAACCATCATATGTAACCGATGTGATCGTAGTTGATGTTGTGGTTTACAGTCTAGATGGTGGCGACCGTCGAGATGGTGGCGACCGTCAAGATGGCGGTGACCGTCAAGATGGTAGCAACCGTCGAGATGGTGGCGATGGTCCAAATCGTGTGTTTTTTTACCAGATCGGTGATCTGCGTATTTTGGGGTGTAAAGATTAAGAATTTGATATTGGCAGTTTTGGTCCCTCCGCATTTAATTAATTTTCATTTTCTACCTTTTATTTTTGAATATTACAAAAGTCTCTTTTTATTTTGTTTTCTAGGTTTTCTACGAATGCATGGTTTTCTCTAGAACCCACCCCTATATATATACATATATATATATATATATATATATATATATATATATATATATATATATATATATATATATATATATATATATATATATATATATATATATATATATATATATATATATATATATATATATATATATATATATATATATATATATATATATATATATATATATATATATATATATATATATATATATATATATATATATATATATATATATATATATATATATATATATATATATATATATATAAATATATATATATATATATATATATATATATATATATATATATATATATATATATATATATATATATATATATATATAGATATATATATATATATATATATATATATATATATATATATATATATATATATATATATATATATATACTAGCGTCGTAACCCGCCCAACGGGCGGGGTCGTTTTTTTTCTTGTTCCAAAGGGTTTATAGTGTGTACGTTCTTACTTTTTTGAATTTGTGATTTAACCTTTAGTTATAGTTTACGCTTAAACAACGTTTATTTGTGTCAAATAGGCGGGGTTGTCTTTTTCCGCACACATTATTGACCAAAAGAAAAACCAATTTAACTTCATCTAGGGACCGTAGAATACCTCACTTAGTAGCCTAAACTATATCACTCAATGTAAACTTTGATCTTAGTTAGATTTTCCACATAAACAACTCTTCTTAACATCCCTCCCATAGCTGAAAATTTGATTAAAATTAGCAACATAAATAATAGTGTATGATTGCAACAATTGTAAGATAAGGCAAGTATAAGACATCTTGTATGTGAATTACACACATCTACATTTATATTTTCTCGATAGGAGATGTGATCATGTGAAAAGTGTGGAAAAATAAAAAAGTATGAAATGTAATAGAAGGGTGACAAGTGTCTTTTCCTTTTTCCTTCAAGTCTTTCTCTGATTTTATTTTGTAAAAATTGTGTGGACATAGCATTCCTCCTATTTTTTAGTCTCCCGTTTTATTTATTTTTGTCTTTTTTTCGTTTTCTTTCTCATTTTTACACAACAATATACATTTTTTTTCTTTTCTCAAATTTTAAAAATTTAAGTTACCTTTTTATTATTGAAAATTATTAATTTTTTGTTGATACACCACTTTTTTCATTGACGACCAACACAAGCTGGTTTCGTTGTTACAGTCATTTACATAAATTCAAAATTGGTCATTAAGTGTTCTTTTTTGTCTTTTCGGTTTGTAATAAGATGAAATCCTGTGATCAACAATTATATTACATATCACAGTGTAAATTAAGACTTGGGGTAACAGAAAGAACTCGAATTGATTTGCCCATTCTTCTTTTTGCATATTCCTTTTTAGATAGTTAATGTGTTACGAAAATTATAAATGTGTTCTATACTTTAAGAACCTAATGTGATTAATTTTCTTGTTGATGATACGAGAAGAGTACAACACTCAAATCCCATATCTAATACGCAGGGTGGTTTTAAACTAAAGGTGGTCGAGGATGAATTCACATACTCCCAGATTATAGTTATGGTTAACTTGACTAATAATCTGTTTAATAATATGTTACCAGAAATAATTTAAAGCCAGGTGGCCATACCTCTCGAATATCTAAAGTTGGCATATGATGAAAAAAATCATTGCCCACAAAAAAGCAAAGAAATACAAATCATCCACCAATTTTACCAGGTTGATCTCAAATGCATAACTTTTGATACTAGAGTATAGTGACTGCCGATTAAATTTTTTTGTGAAATTATTTGACCAAATATGATTCCGATTCTGAATATTCGTGGACACAATAATTGAATTTGAAGGAGCAGTATGGAGTTCTTATCCGAAAACTGGTTAGCGAGACAGACACAGAACTTAATCAGTAGCACTGAAGTTAACCATGTGATAATTTGATTATGTTTCTCCAAATCCTAATAATAAGTTTAAAAACATGCATCCAAACACCCGCTATATATATCAGAAAACTGGAATATGTGGCTTACCTATTATTATTTTGGTAGTGGCTTAACTATCATGTTGGCATGCACATAAATCATGAAACGTCGGGGTTCCTGTGCTTTCTGGTAATTTGAACCAGATTCAGGTGCTTCAGAAGGTTCATACTCTCCATCCTTTTTTCAACTCACAGTTTCCGAGGCAGAATAAAGTTAGATAATCTCTCGGGTCCTCTTCTAAGCCTTGTTCTTTTGGAACCTGTTAAGGATACCTTCAGGTCACATTTTTACAACGACCTAGACAGTGAATTTCTTTCCAGCCTTAATCTTGTTGTAGATTTTTAGAGAGTTTTTTAGAATTAAATACAATGCACCAATATCGTCAGATTGCCAAGCGAAAGAGCTTCCAAGAAAACATTGATTTTCAGTATAGATCAAGTTCTTTGCTTGGTGGATGGCATGAATATAAGCATCCTAAATACTTTGCTCAATGATGTTATCTTTTTCACTGACGAGAAACGACTTTGCTGCCTTTTCTGGTGTATCTAGAAAACCGAAAACAGCTCCACCATCAATAGACCTGAACAACACATCCTAAGCGATCGGTCCTTCAAGCTTTGGGTGAATTTCGCGCCATGGATCACGAGGTCCACCTTTGGTTATGACACCGCCATTGGGCATTGGCTCGTCCACCACTATAATCTTCCGGTGATGTGTGAAAATAGTCGATATTTGGAAATCTTGAATGAAACTTACTCCATCATCGGGGTTTCGTGCCTTTTTATAGCAACTCACCAAGTGTTTCATCACCTCCTTGTTTTGGCCTCCTCGAGTCCCTTAGCAAAGAAATTTCGGTGTAAACAGACCATTCAATAATATAAATAATATGTTCTGCATTAATGATTACATCAAAAACATCTTCCTTGAATAACATTTGCTTATACACACATATTATATTATTTGCCAATGGCTAGGCTTTGGATCTAAATAAGCTCGTTTCTACTCGTACAATGGTACTGTTGGGACCGGTAAAGAAGAATATAGTTAACTATAAAACCAAACTTCAAAAGTATAATTTGAAACCAATGTAATGTATAAGGAAAGAAATCTTATTCACCTTAGGCTTTAAGGCTTTTCAATCTCATGCGTACAATCCCTGTTGTTATGAGTCGATGAAGGAGCAACATAATGGTTTTGTTGCATAAGGCAAAGATCAGCATGTAGCTTTGTTTCATAAGGAAAAGATAAGCATAATGGCCTTGTTGCATCAGGAAAGAAAACTTCTTCTTTTTGCATATCGGCTGTTAGAGGTAAGAGGTAAGACATATTTCCCCGTCTCTTTTAGCCAGGCAGTGTTCCAGAGATCAAGAGAGAGCAGATAATATCACATAAGCAACGTTTGTATTTATGTACAAATATAAATCCACATTCATTGTTTTTACCACTATGTACAATTGTACATAAGCACCGTTGGGCGGGATATTTGTTTAACATATAATCAACTATGGTGTAAGGACCTGAAGCAATAATCTGGTCATATAGTACTTTAAATTCATGATCATGGTGATCGAGAAAACAATAACAAAAAGTTATAATACCTTATCTTTTATCCTATCGTACATATATATTAGCAAGTAATCTGTTCAGATCACAAGGCCTGACTACAAAGCTGCTTGGGAACCTTCTTTTATCAAGAGAGAGTTGTTGTACATCTGCTTCAACATTACATGTGATCCAATATGATTTTTGCATACCTGAAGAAGTCAAACTCGTCTAAGTGTCTTTGTGTACAAAGTTAATGTTAATATGGAAATACTATGCGACTAAGATGCTGCAACTATTACATTGAAGAATGGTCATGCAGAGTGGGATGGGAGTTAAAAGTTCGACTAATATTCATTTAAATGTTTTCAACGTTAATTACATAATTTTCCTTTGAATAGAAAACGAAACAAAAGAATCTTGTGGGGCTCTAATCAGTTTCAATTTACCGCCAGTATATTTCAATCCTTACTTTCTCATCAACAACTGGTGCCGAAAATGATTCCACATATTGATCAATATGATGCAGTTAACCAACTCTGATAACTCGGTGATTAAAGTTTCACAATTATTGGTAAAACCTACATGGATGACCAAAATCCAAGGGAAAGTAAATAAAAAAATTGATTACGAAGCGCCTGAGAGGTCAACCATGGTGGTTAGAGGTGAGTATTGCACAAGTCACCGGCCCAAAAAATTTATAAAAGATTGAAATCAGGTGATGTACAAAACAGGAAACACAATAAAAATAGATCTAAATAGAACATAGAACGCATAAAAAAAGGTTGTTGAAAAATATCGTTGGTTATTTTCAAAAGAAGATCAGCGGAGGTAATGATTAAGTTATAGTTGTGTTATTATGCGAGGATACTAATGGTAGGCACTTATTACTACTGTAAAACCACCTTAAACTTTATTACCGCATTGTTGAATTAGGTGGTATAAAGCACTTCACGATTTAGTTATCGAAAAAAACACTTACTGAAAAAGCAGTTGAGCTTTATAGTGAGCTACATAAGTGCAGTTGTTACAACTGATACCTGCAATGCCTCCGCAAATGCATCTTTGACCAGTGGGTTTGAACCTGCTACTCTCTGACAATAACTTCAAAGTCCTCGCCAGATCTGTCATAGCAAAAAGAAATCATAGGCAAACATGTTGGGACTTTATTTCAGCACTTACTGAGCCAAAGAAAGATTACCACACTTATTACCTCAGGCGATACTGCACACAACATGTAAAAGAGATTGAACATACCATCTTTCCAATGAAAAAATAACAGAATTTAAGTTGTGACTGCAGCACAGAGGACTGCAATACATGAAAAAAATCAGACCGTTTAGTATTTATTCAAATTTCATCAAAACTAATGTTAACCTCCCGTAGTTCTCGAAGAGAAGAGTATATTCGAGAAAGCTTCAATTGGTCGTTCAACAGCGAGAAACTGACATTCCACCAGTAGCCTTTCGATAAAAAACACATTGTAGTTGAGTATAGTTTGAAGACAATAGTCTTTATCTTGATCGCCAAGTACGTTCAATGCTGATAATTTAAGTAAATGTTAGACAGGTTGATGTAATGTTAATTCACTTTTTTTAAAAAGCCTAGTTCTATATTATAGAACAAACCTCAGAAATAATGACCCTTTCTTTGATTTTGCTAGAAGTTCTGCTGGTAATGGTCTTCTGAAATTGTTTCCTGTTAAGTTTCTACAAAAAAACACGATATAAGACCATTAGATAGTGTATACATTTTTTAAACATAGATTTACAACTACATAACTTGCAGAAGCTTCAAGTTATCATCATTCCAACTAAATACCAGGTCATAAGTGGTGTTTATAGTTGTAATGGCATTGCTCATGACTGTTGATGGTACTTTTCCTTTATCTGATAGTTCTACGATGATCCATCAAATGTCTACCTCCAACTAAGCCAAACTTATATAAGAATAAAGTAATGACATACGGTTTTTTTTTCTGGTGCAAGCAACTGTTTGCTAAGTGATGACTCCAGCATAGCAATATGTGTTCCCATGTCCCGCTTTACCTCATACTTCAGCATGATAGTCAAAGTTTGTGTAAGTGACGCGATTGAGCTATGGGAAAGGTATCAGGATAAGTCCGAGTAGGATTTCTAATTCTTTAATCACAAAAGCCAGGTGCTGATGACGAGTTCACTCCTGGTGGTGGTGGTGGTGGGGGGGGGGGCATTGAATGTGTGTCAAGGCTAAAAGGCTGCCCGTAAGGTCCCATGTCCACATCTCCAGGTAAATGAGAATCTGCTCGTCTACCATCGAAATAGGGTGGCCTTTGGTTTTGTTACATATTTTGTTCTGTTGGACCGGGATGACGTGAGACACTATGGTCATCTGGCGTCCCACGTGGTGCAGGTGCAGAAATTGAGTGGTGGTCCCAATGGCTCACCTTGAGACATCCTATAAATCCTGGTATGTGGCTCATAACCCTTATTATTGTTACCTAAATGCTCAGGATGGTAAGAGCCATGTTGATTTGGACGAGGTGGCTGCAGATACTCACCTGAATGAGGACCATGAGCCGAATAACCATGTTCTGAGGCGTCAAATGTCTTGGAGGTCGCCCAGGTTTCATTGGATCTCTGAGATTAAGATAACAAACACCATAAAAACTACAGTCAACCTAATTTCTCGGACAGGTAATTTACCAGGGACGAATAACCACCACGATGGTGGCGTATACTAACAGTAGACATCTCGTAATAGACCTTAAGTAATGCAACCTTTAATGCATCCCAAACACCAAGAAACTGATTATATGTTACTTAACCATTTGATCAGCTAATGAAACCTTGTTGTAGCCATTTTCCATTTAGTCCTTACACGCTACAGGATACTGTCTTTGAATAAATGAAAATGTGTATATTTTCTTTGTTACTTTTATTTGAGCAAAACATACATGGATCAACTAACGAAGTAGTACTTAGAGTTTATATTTTTTTTCCAATTTGACTATTAAAACTTAAGAGTCGCTTACCTGAACTTTGGTGGAAGGTACTCGTTGACGTTGAGGTGCTGCAGTCGTAGCCGCCACTTTAGATGCACGGGACTGAATGTCATCTTTCCTTGTTGCAATCATCTCGACAAACTCACCCCATATTTAGGCTAACCACTGCAATCATCTTTCCTTGTTGCTTAAAATGAACTTATATACATATAATGTAGTTGGTCAAAGTATATGCAAGTGTAGAATTAGTTCAAACACTTCCTATATTATCAGAAAATTATTGTGGTCTTGTGATAATGTATATAATATATTGTACTTGTGTGAATAATTTTCCTTTGAAAAGGTATTTTCTAAACTAACCGACAACATTAATATGTAGAAGACGCCCCTAATTTTGAGTAAAAGAATATAACCCTTGCAACGTCAAAGTAGGAGGTTTACCTTCGTTATGAGAAGAACTACAACCTGCTGTATTGCTACCACGCGTGTGTTTTTGTTTCTGACTACTAACAGCAGACGGAAGAACTTGTTGTGAACTCGAATTGCATGAAAGTTGTGGCCCACCGTTTCCAAATAGAACCCAAACCAGCACATCCATCGTATATATCCCAAAAAAATCTCATGGGATCCAGTGAGTTCCACAATATTAAGTTGGAGCAACTTTAGTTTATCCATTTTTTCAAGCGCATCCGTCTTGAGGCCTGTTGACTGAATTTAGCCTTTTGTTACTTATATCTAATAGATTCCGAAAGTTATGGATCAACTTCATGCAACTCGTTAAGAAATCAGATGACAGGTTACTGGTACTTGCTATTAGAGACTTTTATTACCTTTGAAATCTTGGAGCCTCAATAATCGTGTTAGTACCATACCTTAACTGGGTCATGTATAACATTTCACTTGAACTAAAAGAGAAATCCATCAATACAGATGTATAACAAGAAAACACAACACTAAAAGAATTTTAGATTACCATAAAGAAATCGTTTTTCATTAATCTCTTGTAGATGCTTATTCAGTTCAGGAATTTTCAACATATCATCATAATCCATGATCATCTATAAGTATGTCTATGTTGTCACAATGATATACCTTTGCGCGGTCGATTCTGTAAGGATCTTTCGCATTATGGTTGTTGATGAGAAAATCTACCACTGATGATCATAGTAGTGGATACATCTGGTAACGACAACAAATAGTTAACAATTTAACCATAACGGAAGTTCCAATAGAAGATTTAATTGAATTTATTTATACTTAAACGATAGTTAAAGAGAGTCCGCCTTGAGAGGTGTGGACACTCAAAATCCACGAATACCAAGGACTCCACCGGCAACATCAGCAAAGTTCTTCACATCATTGTAAAAAAACGATTGGTGCATAAGTAAACAGCCCATGAAATACGATTTAAATAAAATTTAGAATAATTGCATACATTCTGGATATAGAATTGTCAATATCATATATTAAAAAATAAAGTCAACGTAGTGTTATTATGACAGTAGATAGAGAACTCACATGTAATAGAGGATTTGAAATTCATATCTAGTGGTTGATAGTCATCGAAGTGGGATCTGATAGTAAGCGCTCATCCAAACACTTCTTGATGATGCATGGGTCTTTGACGCTGATCGCTAAACCAAACACTGACTTGTACCCATTAAAAGTGCAGTTGTTTCAGGACTCCCAAACACCATGAAAAACAACATTATTATTTTTTTGGTAAAAGGGTAACAATGACCCCGGTAAATAGAACCAAAAAAAGCGTTGAAGTACAAGGAATGTGGCTGAAATACCACATTAACCGCAAGCTACAGGCAGCTTGTTAAACAAAATGTTTATGACAGGCCATAAACATTAACTAGTCTAGAATACTAGAAATATATAAACTAGACAAAAACCAAGACGATAACATGAAGTTACGAAGAAAATAATAAAATATCAACATGGGATCAGCCAGTTGGAGTGCTTGCCCCAATATTAGTGTTGAGAAGATTCACCGATACATCAAAGACGACCTCGACTCCCTCCTCCTCCTCATTATCTTCGTCACTTCCTTGAACCCCTTCGTCAATACCAGGCATGGACAAAGTTGAAAATTTATTAGATGTAGAAACACTGCTCATTTGAGCTTTACCCTTGTTCGGACCATTAGGATTGCTAGACTGTTGCAACTGACCAGATTTAGTATTCAACTTCCTACTATTATTACCACTCGTACTTGTAGTATCCAAGTGAGTTTTTGGACGAAATGCAACCGTCTTACCTGTTTGGAAACCCTTGCTCAATGGAACACCTCTCGGAACTTGATTCCCTAAATTACCTTTGGACTTCTTCCTCTTGCTTTGCACTTGTTGAAATCCATCATTATCAACATGAGTTGTCACATTTTCAACCATTTTAGGGTTGACATTTTTTGGACAAGAATCAAAGGCATGACCAAAAATATTACAAGTATGACATCTAGGGGGTTTCCATTCGTATTCAACACGAATTAATTCCTTAGTACAACCAGAGCCTTCAAGATCAGGGACACCAATAGTAACGTTATCTATAAACTCCGAATCAGCACTCATCTCAATAAGACAACGAGAAAAACTACAACGACCCCAAGACTCTTTGCACATATTATCAGTATAATTATCCATCATAATAAGCTTACCAAGAACCGAAGCAATTAAACTAATACCTTCCTCTTCAAAAACCTGAAGCGGGACATCATGAAACTTGACCCATACCGGAATGCGGGTTAGTTCCTCCTTTAGAAGATTTGTTTTCATAGTCCATTTCTTAAGAAAAATTGGTGAATTACGAACCATCCACGGACCACCTTCCAGAACCGCATTAAGACCCTCACTAGACCCAAATTGAAAAAAGAAAAAACCTTTCTCATTCATCATGATACGCTTAAGACCATGTTTTGCCCAGTTATTCTTAGCAAAATACTCAACCACAGGAAATGCAATCCTTTTACCAAGAAAATAACCATATAAAGTGTTTTGGTAGCGAGTATTAACTTTTTCAACAACCTTCTTAGGAATAGAGATATTAACTCCTTCACAGACATTATCAGAATTAAACGAAGAAGAGACTGCATTAATACCTCCATTAGTAGACGTAACCATATCAGCTTCAAATTTGCAAAGTAACTCCAAAATTTCTTTAGCACGGTCATGTGAGATCAATTCCCACAAAAGATGTTTCTTCATTCTTAATTCATGCATAAATTCACCCGCATCACCAACCGTGCAAATCGTTACAAAAAATAATTTCAAAACCTCATGTAGATTACACGGTTGCATACCATTAATGGTTGCAGCCTTAGCTGCAAGGTCCAAAGATACATCACAAGAAGAGGAAACATTTAAATAGAGTCATCTGTTTCCTTAGCCATTTGTGCTGAGTGCACACTCGAACCACCTGAACTGAGTGAATAAGTTTTGCTAGTAAGATTCATATGACGTTCACACAAAACTTCATAATAAAGCATAGTGGTCTCCTTAGGTAAGGTAGACCATTTAGGAAATTTGTTTGCCTTAACACCATTTGCAAACACTTCAATGTCACGCACAGTATTCAAAGGGATAGAAAACAAACTGGATATCTCCTCTAACGTTACTAAAACCTTAAGATTAGACACCATATCCCTATCATTCCAACCTGTAAATAATGGCTTATCACTTTCATTGCTCGAATTCATGTTCAACAAACACAGCCCTAACCACGAAAAATAAACCCTAAACAAACAGTAACTTTTTTTTTACCGTAAAAACAAACAATAACCAAAACCCACTACCCAACTAAATAATAGATCGACTCTAAATAAACAAACAAACAATTGACGCACTACCCAACTAAACAATGAAAGAGACCCCACACGTTGTCAGCCTACAATCAATGATATGTCAGCCGACAACATCACTATAAATTAAAGACACTTGATTCAATTGATTATGATGGGGTCAACAATATAGTGCTGCAACGATATAATGAAGGACTAGATGTCAGCCGACCTTTGTGATAAGTCAGCCGACCTTTGACACGCTATTATGATGGGTCAACCGACAAGAACAAACAAGGACGATTTAATGCCAAGCGCACCCAAATTAATTCAAGCCAACCCTTGCACTGACACAGATTAATTAAATATCACCCCTAAAAACAATACTTTGCCGACACAATAAAACAAAAAGAAACCCTTGTTGCCAGTAACCACGTGAGAATCAAACCGACCTATATGCAACAAAAAAACAACCGATAAAGACCAAAACAATTGCAAAGTAGATGACGGCAGAAAAATAAATAAAAAAACCAATTTAATTCACCCTAAAACCAATCAACCAAATAAGGACTTTGTTAACTCAAGAATAATCAATGATTAATCGAGAAAACAGCATCATTATGAGGTATTCGGATTAAAGGGAAAAGAAAATCGGATTTTGAAAAGAAAGGATTTTTCTGGCAGCCATTGATGTTTAGAAACACACAAACACATTATTTAACGCATGTATCGACCATTGTAAAATGACTAAAACCCAGTTAATAAAAAACTTGAAATTATGCAAAAAGCGAGAGTATCTAAAACCCATTTGATATAAAAAAAAGTGGATGTATGCAGAAGGTGAAAACATGTGTGGTCCTCAGCTGCTTTGTTTCAACATATTGAATAGCGTGACTGCATCTCTCATTAATCCATGATATAAAATCCCAGGTCAAACTTTATTCTCTTTCAATCAGTATGAAATAAAATAATATTGTACTATACTACCAAAGTAAAGCATAAGAAGATGGTAGGGGTGAACTAACGTTTGCAAGAGATAGTTGATAAATCACCTCAATCCTGTCTCAGGAAAATCAAGTTCCTTGGCCCCAACAAGTTTATCTATCTTGTCCTTAAGATTGTTAGGATCTCTTAGATTACCAATAGATAGGTAACTGCACAGAAAAAAATTGACAAAACCTATTTAAATATGAACAATAAAGCCCAAGAATAAATAGTATCCAAGATTACTGACATTAAAACTGCTCGTGGAATCGCCAAATCATCTTCACCCGGATAACACTACATAGCCAACCACAAGAAGAGACACAGTTGCATCGATCAGGTAACAGAAAAGTAATAAAGGAGATGATCAAGTACCATTAAACTATGAGGTTTATAGTTATAAAGGGATAACTTCAACAACAGAGAAATACAGACAGAAAAAATCTAACCTTTCCCATAAAATTCACAAGAGTTGAAGCAAACCTATTTGGATTTCTACCCAATAAAAAGTGGAAACACACTCTAGCAATGTCCTAAAAAAGAACGCGTATTAGTACTTGCATTATTTCTAATAAAAACAATATTGTTTTTTAAGTCCATCATGGTAAATTATAAATCAAAACATGAACAACAAAATTATATAAAGCCAACATATCATGTAGTTTTGCAGATCCAAATTTACGTGGACTAGATTCTGAAGACCACCTGTGGAAAGGAGAAAACAATCAGACGATCAAATTTAAATGAGATCAAAACTCAAATCTTTCCCACAGACAATAAAAAAGAAAGTAGATCCGAAACTGTCAGTCCATCAAAAAAACATGTGTCACCCGGTATTAAGGCAGACCATTCAAAATTGTAGAAATTTGAGAAGACGCTAAACTGAATTACCTTATTATGAATAACATCTTATAATGATTCTACAATACCAGATTTCCATGAAAAACAGAAATCTTTACAAAAGATATTTACGAAAACACTTCCTTTGCAGGTTTCCACGGTGAGTGACTTGAAACTTTACTCTTCTTAGTGTCGTATTGATCTAGTGCATGTAAAATAGATAAAAACGTATTAGTAACAATGACAAACATAAATCTTTAAACATAATCCTTTTAACTGTCAAACATCACAGGCAACACTAATCATCTGTTTATGACACTTATAAACTAATAACGACCCATAATTCACATATTTCACCAACACTGCTAATTTTACTATTTGACTGCTTTACACTTGTTTTCATAGGATGTGGTTTCTGAAATCATTAGCTTTATTTGTTATCTATTGGAACAACACTCATAATCGAGCATCTTGATTATGAGTCCAGCTTCTTTCTTTGATTTCAGCCAAAAGCTTTGGCTGCAAGTGGTGGTGCAGTCTGCTCGCTCGTACAATATATCACCAGCCTAAAGTAAGACCTGAACAAACAGTAAACGCCTGAAGAAATGTTCCAAGCATTCGAAGTAAACATCACGAAATATATAGGTGACATAAGTGAACGGAAAGATTATGTTAAATTATTTAGTGGTGGTTATTTTTCAGGAACCTCATGTTTTGTAACAGAGTCTACACAAACCTGCTTGATATGTAAACAACGCTCTCCTAATGAACACATATATATTCAAGGTTTGCATCTCAAGCAACAATAAACTGCTTCAGTAAAGGAAAACACTATAACTTGCAGATTTCACATTACCAAATTCGCTACTTTAGAAAGTCTAACTTCTCTATTTTTTTATCCCTATCATGGCCTTGAAATATTCGTAATTATTCGCTACTTTTCTATAGAAAGTTTTAAATAAGACATTATTATGGTTCAAAAGAATGTATCACGAAGCGGTATAGTTGATTCACCCCTGGCATGGTAAAAAATTAGAAGCTCGATTCTCCGTTCTTCGTATCGAATAGTTCAATCAAGCTGCACCACCAGTTTATATGTAAAGTGATAATGAGTTCTATGTACATTCAAATCAATTTTGAAAGTAAAAAGATAATAGAGTTAGACGATAATATTGATTCCTTTACAAAAAGATAAACCTCATACCGAAAGAAAGTATACCATGTGCAATCAATCAAGTAAAAATTATAAAAATGAAGGCACACAAACCAAAACAAAGGACAAACTGTAGGAAACCACATGAAAAGAAAACAAAATATCTCCAAAAAACCTGTATATTGAGAAAACAAAACATCTATAGTGCCTGTTTGAATAAAATATCCCTGTGATATATAGCTTATCATAACAGTGATTATAGAAAAGATAGCAAGCTCTTAAGTGTTCGTATTGCCCCCTGCAATGCTCACTACACTCTTCATGCGAGATAAGCCACTCTTTCTGCCACTACGTCATACACTTCTGCCACTATTTCTCTTAACGCTAGACTTGTGGGGAATTTTGCTCATATGTTCCTTTTTTAACCATATAAGTAGTTTCAAGGGTTTGGGTAAAACTACATATATTCTTATTATTGGCACTTGTGACCCTTTCCTAAGCAGACAAACAATCCTAAACACCCATGTATATTGGAGAACACGAAATATGCAAAAACTTATAACTTGAAAAACTTATAGAAAAGATTAACATAGAAGATAGCGATAAAGTTACATGTGTTATAGCTGACGTGTGTCGTAAAGGCAACAAAAAAATATGGGTATTGGAAGGGCATCCTTCTGGCCTGCTTCAGTTACTACATTGGCCTCAATGTGTTCTTTGGAATTATATATACATAAAATCTTCAATAAATAGAAGCCATATTAGTCTTTTCTGAATTGGCAAAGTTTTGCAGCTTTTCCAGTTAAGTTAGAAATCTTTCTGGCTGCAGTAAATACACTTAAGGAAATTGACAATTTTTGTTCCGGCTTAATTATGTTACTATGTAAAAAGTTGAACAGAGACTAAAAAGGTTTTTGTGTGAGAGTTTACCTGCACAGTGTAAATTTCAGCAAAGCTGAAAATACTCAAAACACCTTTGTAGCGGCAAAGATCCAGTCATATTTAGAAGCCACCAAGTGAAACCAACTGACCGAAAACCTGGTTGGGTAAAGGGTTACAGGGTAAGATTTTCACGTGTTGGTTTATCCAAAGAGGCGGGTATTGATGCTATAGCCACCACTGCCACTTCCGCCTTAACTGACCGCACCAGATTTAGGATAAAGTTGTGGCGGTGTAGTTGATAAATTCCTCCCACCAGGACTGTGAAATTTAGAATCAAGATCATTAAAAGCTGGTAATCTTCCCCTAGCACGTGGTCGGTATTCTCTGGATCTGATATATTCCTAAATAAACACAGTAACGGGAGGTTATCCAATTCTCCTTAGTTAACATTCTCACAAATAAATAAACATTTTTTAAACATAATACGTTCATTTGTGATGCTTTCTCTTAATATGTTCATTTGTGTTAAAAAAATGACCATTATGCAAACAGTTTAAATATCCTACTGATATCTAATGTTAAGGGGTGTCTGGGAAAGCTAAAATAACGTTTACTCGTAAGTTACAAAAGAACAATTCGTTAGCTTATGGGATGTCAAAACAGAATTCATGAGATGGTGTTTGAAGCGGCTTATTAGCTGAAGCTTTTTCTAAATAAGCCGGTCTGAAACAGGCTAATAAAAGAAACTGAACTAAATCATAACCATAACCTATATAACCCTCTTTATACACTCGCATGTTACTGGATTGCTATATTCGTAAACGCAAACTATTGTAGGCTGAAGTTAGCATAAAATCAGCCAATTCAAAGTATGAGAAAGTCGTAGTCATGGTATAGCTTATAGGTAGGGGAAACTGGAGCAACAAATATTTTCCTAGACACCAAGTAAGAACAATAAAATTAGAGTATAGTAGGTCATTACCTCGCCAAGATACCGACATTCTTGGCTGAAACAATACATAACCCCTAAAAAATATAAATACAGAACCACATAAAACCACTTCTATTTACCTCTAAACAAATTCAGTTTTGAATTGCTACGGATGGCTAAGCAGATCAAATAAACCTAAAAGAATAATCACTGCTCAAATGAACTCTGATTCAGGGTGTTTTGTTGATCAGTTTAACCTTATGCCTGATCGAATATAATTAGGGTTTAAAAAATGGATCAAAGATCAAATACTATTAAAGATCAATTGAAATTGGAAAATGGATTAGGGTTTCAAAGATCAAATACTATTACCTGTGTTTAATACGATTTACCTGTATATAATACGATTAAAGATCAATCGAATACGATTAAAGATCAATTGAAACTAAAAAAATGGATTAGGGTTTCAAAGATCAAATACGATTAAAGATCAATCGAATGTTTTTATTAAGAAAGATCAAAGATCGAATAATTTTAGTGTGTTTTTTGGATTAAGATTTTGTATCCCGTTGATAAGAGAATGATGGATGGCGTGTGTGTGTTTTTTACCACGTCTTTATGTGTGGAAAATGGGAAAAAATAAATTCTATACCATTATTTATAGGCACGGTTTCAAAATGCGATTTTATAAAAACTGCGTTGTTAAAAATCGCTGCCCGCCCAAAAATGACGTGAATAAGGAAACTAATGAGATTTTTTAGCCAATTCTCAAATCTTATTGGTTAAAAGATGTGACTGGGATATGACTGAATTAAAAACTGTGGTTTCAAGTCATAATTATACCTATATATAATATAGAGATATATATATACGTATATATATATATATATATATATATATATATATATATATATATATATATATATATATATATATATATCTATATCTATATATATATATATATATATATATATATATATATATATATATATATTATGTATATATATATATATATATATATATATATATATATATATATATATATATATATATATATATACTACTATATAAAGTATTTGGGACCTTCTTAAAATAGCAAGACTAATAATTCAGACTTTTTTTCCTACTAAATAAAGCAAGTTGTTAATATCTTCATCAACATTATATACTATAACCTTTTTTAACAAACTTTTGTAACAAACTTTTGTAACAACCTACTTAAATAACATTTTTTCTTTTAAATTGAAAAATCTTTTATTATTTTTATAATCTAATTTCACCATATTTTCTAAAATTTTATCCTCTTTAATTCAATATCTATTTTTCTATATTTTATTAATTATTAAATTATTTTAAATTTAAAGGTTTTTTCGATTTTTTATAATTTTAACAATACAAACTTAATGAATAAAAATGATTATCAGTGTTCGCCGCCGCATTGCGTGGGTTAATGCTAGTATATATATATATATATATATATATATATATATATATATATATATATATATATATATATATATATATATATATATATATATATATATAGAGAGAGAGAGAGAGAGAGAGAGAGAGTTGGGGTAAAATAAAACAATTCTTATAATAGAATAAATAGAATAGAAGGGATGGATGTGGGAGTGACATGTGTCACAACATTATCACACATCACTTTTCTATATCATCTCCTTAATAAAAAAATTTCAAAAATTTTTTTTTTTCGAAATTTTTTTTTTTCAAAAATATTTTTTTTTTCGAAAATATTTTTTTTTCGAAAATATTTTTTTTCAAAAAAAAAAATTTTTCGAAAATATTTTATTTCAAAATTTTTTTTTTCGAAATTGAAAAAAAAAATTTATTTTTTCATAATTTTTTTTACCAAATTTTTTTTTTCGAAATACTTTTTTTTGGAAAATTTTTTCGAAATTAAAAAAAAATTTCGAATTGTTTTTTAAAACTATTATGGAAAAAAATATAGAGCATCACGGTTACATAATTTAGTGCATCACGAATAAGACACTAATTTATTATCTTTATGCACCATATTTATACTTTTGATGCACTGAAATTTGGAATGTGATGCGCTACAACAATTCAATAAAAATTCAGCACATCACAGTTATACGTTTTAGAGCATCATGTTTATAAGTTAATGCATCGCGGTTTTAAGTTATGGCATCATAATTCCTTCACAAAACTTATAACTATGGAGTAATTCTCATATATATGATGCAAGACATTTAAAACTACGATGTGTCAAATTATAACTATCATGCACAAAAAACACATGTGATTACTAATAATATAACATTGATTTTCTATATGCATAACTGTGATGCAGTAAGTAAAAATCATTATATTTTTAAGTTTTGTGCATCACGAATGATGGAGTAATTTATAACATTAATGCATCATAATTATAACAATTATACATTATAAGTAAATGCATTATAGTTATCCGTTAGAGAATACAAATATATCATTAGTATCACTTTTATTTTTGGTGCAATATAATAATTGTGTATCGCATTGTAATTATAAGTTTTGTGCATCACGAGTGATGTAGTAATTTATAACTTTAATGCATCATAATTATGACATTGATACATTATAAGTAACTGCATTATATTTTTCCGTTGGAGAATAAAAATTCTATCACTAGTCATCACTTGTATTATTAGTGCATTAATGTAATAGTTTACCGTATTGTAGTTATAATTTTTGTGCATCATAGATAAAACATTGGTGAATGCACTATAATGTAGTAATTAAAATTGTAATGCATTAATTTATAATCATGATGCACTAAACATGTAACTATAATGCAGTAAAAAATTATGAAAAAAACATTTTCGAAATTTTTGTTTTTCCAAAAAAATTATTCGAAAAAAGTATTTTGAAAAATAAAAATTACGAATTTTATTTTTCGAAATTTAACTTTGATGCAGTAAAACATGTAACTGTGATTCAGTAAAAAAATTTGAAAAAAATATCGGAAAAAATATTTCTGAAAAAAAAATTTTGAAAAAAAAATTTCGAAAAAAAATTTTCGAATTTATCTTTTTTCGAAATTTTTTTTTTTAAATTTCGAAAAAAAATTTAAGGAAATTTTTTTTTTCGAAATTTATTTTCAAAAAAATTCAATTTCTTTTGAGGTAAATGACATGATATGGCAATAGGATGTGGAATAATGATTTGAAAAGATGACATATGTCACCTCCACAATTCACCTTATTTATTGTATGATAAGATTTCTTGTAGAATAACCTCACTCTATATATATATATATATATATATATATATATATATATATATATATATATATATATATATATATATATATATATATATATATATATATATATATATATATATATATATATATATATATATATATATATATATATATATATATATATATATATATATATATATATATATATATATATATATATATATATATATATATATATATATATATATATATATATATATATATATATTTATATATATATATATATATATATAATCCAAGTTATATATATATTAAAATAACATTTCTCAGTCTGGCCTTGTCGGTAACTCGGGAATTCTTCGGCACCGTTATAGTCAAAATATTTTTAGACATTTTTAGAAAAATGTTTATAGTTAAAAAATTTGGAAATGTTTTATTCAAAACCTTGGTTTTAAAAATCTTTCGTTCTCTATAACGAGAGCTCTGATACCAAACTGTAACACCCCCAAATTTACACAATTCAATACAGCGGAAGACTCGTTGGTGTTACGGGATAGCACATTACTCACATCATAGACAACGCTTAAAAATCGCGTCGTTTAATAATAAAGCATTTCCATTCAATAAATATCAAAGTTACATAGGTCCCAAGTCATAGTATTTCATACAATTTTACAAAATATTTGAATGGAAATTGTTGTTTAAGTGCGGGCCATGACTTCTTGTTGTCTTCCTGAGAATTATCTTCAAGTATCTGAGATAAAACATGTTAAAAGAAAAGGTCAGCGAAAACGCCGAGTGAATTCATAGAGTTAAATGAATTCTTGTTGTTTAAGTGTGGTCCATGAATTCTTGTTGTGTAAATATTCTCATACATAAATTCGCTTACCAATCAATGTGGCACGACGGGGATCAACCGTCAAGGCGCGAACTGGGGTGATCGTCCCCAAATAGTACTATTATATGCATAAGCGGCTACCAAATCCCGGTAATTCACAATTCATGCTAATGGGACTTTTAGTGACATAACCTAACTTTAATAATCCATTTCATTTCATCTATCGGGTCATTTAATCATTCATCGGGTCATACAATCATTCGGGTCCAAATCAATAAACAGACAATCGGGACAACTAGTGTCCTATTTTATAAAAACTAACATGTTATCTCCCTCGCGGGTTTATAAAACATTTCATAAAAACATTTAAAAGAGTGCGAGGCTATGAACTCACGTTGATGTAGGAAAGCGGGTTATCGGCAATTCGGATGTACGGTATGTGCCTCAATCACGGAAACCTAGACAAATAATACTCGTCTTAGACTTTTGTCCAATGACTTTATCAAAATAACAATTATGTATATATGATAACTTTATACATATGATGATTATCAGGTGGGTTTATATATTTTCATTCACTCATTTTTGTGTTATGTGTTGACAACTTTTATATTAGTTTACTAGTTTTACCTATTTACATGTTTTAGGTCCAATAAGCCTTTTATAAGTCCTTTAACTTGTATTAATCCATTTTATGCTTGTATTATCAGTATTTATACTTTACATGTTGGGCCCAAATGGGTTAAGCCCAATAAGTAATTTTTATAAGTGTTTAACTTATTTAGTTAAATTATTAGTCTAATATGCTAACTTAGCTCGTTAATGTCCGTATGTCATATAGTTCGGGTTTTATCGGTTTTTACTTGTATTAGGTACTTATATATCAGTATATGACTTTTAAAAACTTTACATTAGACGGGTTTGATCGTCTAAGTTTTAATTGGCGAAAAACGTTAATTTTACGGTAATAGCCGAAAAAGTCGTAAAAATCATGTTTATAGTTTTTATAACTTATAAATCTTATTCAACTACCATTTTTATAAAGTGTCCATTTATTTAACCTTATACATATTTATATAAATGAAATTTATAAGTTAGTGGGTTTTAATTCACATTTTATACTATATTAGTTTTAGTGCTTATATAATACTATTAAACATTAATTCTTCAAAATCTGATTTTTAGTTTCATCTTTACCATTTTTATCATATCTTGAGTTCTATAAGGAGATAGAAGCTCATTTTTGGATGGCATAAACTTCATATTATGTGATACAAGTAAGTTAGTTATAGATACTTCTCATTTCATGTGTAACTATCATTAACAGTCCCTACAAAACAGACTATTCAGATTGGTGCACTCATCTTGTTTTGATCATATCTCACTCATTTTTATGATTCCATTGTATGGCCAACTCTCACATGTGTATAACACCTAATACTTACTGTATATTGATTCCACTTTACCATTTTATCAGTTTATCATTTGGTTACTTACTGTTTTTATACAGCCATCTTATTAAGCAAGATTTAACCATTTTTACATGTGGTTTTTCCATCTTTTTACCCATGTTTATCAAATCTATCAACACCAAATCCCCACATAATATTTTTAATCATCATTCATCGTCATATACATATACATAAATAAAGAAAATACAAGATTACATAATCAAAATAACAAGAGGATAGGAAGAACCATCTCTATACCACCAAGGTTGTGTAGTTTATGATCAAGGCTTGGATTTTTGATGGCAAAACTTGTGGTAGATCAACACCAATCATCAAGGCCACCAATACTTGTAAACTTCATGTAGAAATCAGCCCTTGTACATCACCAAATCTTCTCCTTGGATGTTAAAATCACCACCAATCAATAGAGCTTGAAAAGGGCTTCATCATATGTGTGAATAATATATGATTTCATGGTTAAATTTGATCAAATGAGGGTGTTTATGGTGGTTCTTGGACGAAATTTAGAGAGAGAGGGAGGAGAGTATGAGTGGTTTGCATGTATGTATTTAGGAGAAAATGGTTTGTGGTGAAGTGGTTTGTGGTTTTGTAGATTGTTCAGCTAAGTAAGGTTACCAAGTGTAACTTGTAAGCTACTAGTATGACACCTCATGGTGTTGTGGCTTATTTTAGCCAAGGGTTAGTAGGGCTGGGACAAGTGTCCCACTTGTCTCATCTCCACTAATTTACGGGTACTTCTCGATTCTAGTTTCCTCGATTTGCGTGCCCTCGGGTCGTTTTACGAAAAACATTTTTATAAATTATGAATCAACGACACAAAACGAATCTAATAAAAATTGTCTCATCAAAAACGGAGTTCGAAAACGTAAATACGTAATCCTAAGGTTTCCGGTTTAGTCGTAAAGGACGTTAAATTATAATCGTAAGTCCTAATCTCTTCTCGTAAATTTGTGAGTTTATGAACCAACACAAATTTAAAATTCCAAAATAATATTCACGGATAAATTTATTTCCTGAAATGTCGGACTGACACCAAAATGGTGTATGTGAACGTAAGCACGTAACGTAGAATCCTCCGGTTTAGACGTAGTCGATGCTACTTCAAGACGTAAATCCAAATTTCTTTCCAAGAATAAGTGAGTTCATAATATAACATTAAAATAATGTTTTTAAATAATATTTGAGAATAAAATATCAACCATAAATTGACGGATTGTCACATTTTGGGATTTTTAGAATTAATTTTTACTTTGTCACTTTTTAAGGTTTTACGTTTTATCGTCGTAGTGTAATTTTAACGTATCTGTCATTTCCATTTCTCAACTTTTCTTTCTCTCATATTAATACAAAATCATTACGAATTATTCACACACAAATTACCTCCTTGGGAAACGAACTTTCACCTTAGGGTCATTAGTGCACGGTTTTCCTAAACCGTCGTACTTAATACTTACCGCTTCTACGCCTTTTTCCTAAAAGGTCGTAATTTACCAAAATCATTTATATTACTATTCTGCAACATCATCTTCCAAACATCTATTTTATACAGTTTTTAAAAAATTATATTGTGTGCAGATTTGATTATGAGCGATGAGGAAAAGAAGAATGTTTGTTTGTTTTATATAGAAGAACTTATGCGATCCAGAGGAACTACTCTGCGTGCTTGGCCTGAGATGCCTTACCCGGATGACAGATACGTGACTGCAATTGGTAATCCCTATGATATATGATGAGACGGATTATAATCCTGCTGAGTTACAGTCTGAGTATGAAAGGTTATACGCTTCCTTAACAGCAGAACAAAAGGGCGTTTATGACACTATAATTGGTTCTGTTGAGGAGGCGTGTACTTTGTGTATGAATACGGTTGATTGCGGTAAAAATACGTCTTTTAGGAAAAAGAGCGTATATGAGCGATAAGTATTAAATACGACGGATTAGGAAAACCGTGTACTAATGACCCAAATAAGTTCGTTTCCCAAGGAGGTATATGTGTGTAACTAAAATGTAATGATATTTTAGGTTAATATTGAGAAAGAAGGGGATGAGAAAATAGAATCACGGATACGTGAAAATTATTACTACGACGACTAAATTAAAAACCGTAAAAGTGCTAAAATAAAAATTAATTCTAAAAATTCCCAACAAAAAAAATTACCAAAAATCAAATTAAATAAACTAAGAGTTTACTAATGATCAAAACTTTTTCAAACCTTTTAATTAATTAAATATTAATTTTTAAATGTTAATTAAAGCCCTAAAAATCAAAATAATTATTAAAAAGCTCAAATAAAGATTTTTCACTTTTTAAACCTCTTAAATGACTAAATAAGACTAAAGACTATTTTTATGAATTTTAAAACTAATTAAAACTATTTAAATTGATTAAAAACTATTAAAATCTTAAAATAATTCTAGAAATTAAGAAAATGATGATAAAATTAATCTAAGAGTTGCAAAAATCCTATTTTAATGTTTTAGACCTAAGAAAAATATAAAAAGTTGCAAAAATGTGAAAATTGAAATTTAATAATAAAATAATATTAAAAATCCAAAAAATTATAAAAAATTCTAAAAACTTATTTACTAGTTTATTTTAACCTAAATAAACAGAAAATGAAACCAAAATACCCCAAATGGGCTAAAAACTATGTAGAAACTAGAAGGGGGGGTTGAATAGTTTCTCTTCCATTGGTGACCAAATTAAAATTACTTTCAATTTGGTTTGTATCAAAACTATCTTTTACTTGAGGCTAAGTTGCATAATGATTAGGTTCAATTCAAATGCACTAGCAAAGATAATAGGTAAGTGTAATGATAATGAAATAAGTAAAGAGTAAGGAAGGAGACAACCTAGTGGGAAGACACCAAGATTTATAGTGGTTCGACAACGAGCCTCTATCCTCGTTTCTACTCCACTCCTCGAGTACACCTACTCGAGATTTCCACTATATCGACAAGCTCCCTTCTCGGCGAAGAAAACCTTACATCGTTGCTTACATTATTTTCCAACATTAAGCTAAATGTCGAGACCTAATCTTTAGCTAGGACCAATCTACACAACGTTGCCTACTTTACAATTTAACGACACAAGGCTAGATGTCGAGTTCTAATCTTAAGGTAGAACCAATCTTCACGATGTTGCCTACTTCACTATTTTACGACACAAGGCTAGATGTCGAGTTCTAATCGAAAGCTAGAACCAATCTTCACGACTCTTCACTTTGAAGCTAAGTGAGAACTTCACACAACACAACTACTAGTCACTTTATAGTTTAGTGAGAACTTACAAGACACAACCACATCACTTTATAGTTTAGTGAGAACTCCTAATCAAATCTATTACAACTCAACTAGACTTATCCAAGTACACACATGTAGCTTGGATTTACACAACACAAATCCAAGTAAACACATATGCAATGGATGTACACAACAAATCCAAGTATCCAAAAATAACTTGGATGAACACAACTAGTCCAAGTATTTATAAATACATTGGATTGACCTAAAACAAAAAAGGTATCATGATGAATATGACTAGCTCATAGATTCATCTTTATCACAACACTAATGAGTGAGTGATCTTCTCATTAGACAAGGTAAAGGAGGGGATCAAAAGGATAATCATATGTAAACATCCTTAACAATTTAAGTGATCATTTACTAATGATTATGCTATAGAAAATAGAAAGGGGGCTGAGAAAAACGTCCAAGAGGCTTACTGGAAAATGAGATTTGACCCACTATTTAAAGGAGACAAAGTATAACGGATCTATAACGGCTAGCTGTGCGCGGTACCTTATCTCACCCGACGGTTCCATATCGCTAAGGAACCGCGTAGGTACTTAAGGTACCGCCACTAGATTACGCTCCGTTTTTTGTCTTTTAGTGGGGTAGGAATATCTGAGGTATTTGAAGCCTTCAAAGGATATTCTAACAGCATTTGGAATATGCTATTTTCAAATTTTCATTTTCCATTTTAATAAAACATTTTCTAAAAAAGAAAGTTTATTAAAAAGTCTTTGTCATATTAACAAAAGTGAGTTTTAAGAATAATCATTTTGATGATCACTAAGTATGATTAAGAAAGGTTAGTGATATGATTATTACCTTGATGATAGTGTTAGTTAAATATTTCATTTTGTGTTTTACACTAAATGTGTTGTATGGTTTGTTGTGATCAAAACTAAGAAAGATTAGTTAACACTAATAATGTTTTTAGGCATCACTTGCATTAACAATCTCCCATTTTTTGATTACGACAAACGATAAGCTCATTTACATAGAAACACAAAATATCGAATTATTAACTAGTTTATCACTATCATTTCTCCCCCTTTGTCGTAGCAAAAAGGTTAGCACAAGTCTTCGAAGAACATCGAACTTTGCTAGTAGCTCCCCCTTGGTGGTTGCTCCCCCTTGCTTGGGGCACCAAGTTTGTGAGCTAAGGTGACATGCTACACAAAGGTTAGTAGAAAGGAAAGAAACACCAATGTATATATGATCACTACCTACTAAGTAACTTGAGAGGGAGAGAGAGAAGAAATCTCAAATTAGAAGTAAGTATTTTGCTAAGAATGTCCAAAGAGGTAATTGACAAAATCAAACTTCAATCCAATGAAGATGATAGGCTTGTCAATGGGTTAAAGTTTAGAACTGATGGAATCACCCATAAGCAATTGTAAAAATTAACCATGATCAACTCAAAATAGAATTAATGAAATAACACACAAACAACACAAAGGTTACATAAAAGAAAAGACACAACAAAGAAGATAGTCATACACACAATATGAGTATCTAAAAGCAATAAATATGAAAAATAAACCACTAAGCATAAGCTAGTCTAATAGTGATAGTTTTCCAAGATTGCAAAAAAAAAATAAAAGACTCTAAAAAGACGACGATGCATGATTCGAAGTTTTGTCCATCAGAACAAAAACTTGAAATAGGAGGTCGAGTGAGGAGGAATTCAAGAAAATTTAACTTCTCATACACATGAGCAAGTTCAATTTGTTGAAATCGACAACAAGCACACGAGGATCCATGATGCAATACAAAATCATTTGATGGGGGTATGGCATCAAACTTAGGGTTTGGTGGTGGTGGGGTAATGGGGTAGGAAATGTTTTCACAATGCCTTGTGAGGTTTGGGAAGGTTGAAAGGTCATTGAGTTGAGGGATATTGAAGGATTGTGGTGGTGAGGGAACATTTTCTTTAGCTCTGGTGATGGGGTTAATGGTATAAGTCTCATTCCAATACTTGATTGGAGAGAAGGTAGGGTTTTTGGGTGGTTTGGAGGAAGATGGTTCATTCTTCTTAACCCAAATAGGTCGAACCGAGATTTCGGTTTCTTTGAAAGCTTGGATGAGGAAGCTTTGGGTGAGTGGGGTTGTGACAAAGAAATGTCAAGGTTAGGAATGTAGGAGTTAGGCATTGTGAGAGTGTGAGAATAAAATCTCAAGGTTGTGTGAGAATGAATTCTCAAGGTTGGGAAGGTGTGAGAATGAAATCTCAAGGTTGTGTGAGAATGAATTCTCAAGGTTGGGAAGGTGTGAGAATGAAGTCTCAAGGTTAGGGTATAAGTAAAATGTAATCAAGGTAAGAATTTGAATACAAAATGTGAAGTTCAAGGAATGTTTAGTCAATTTGAGTAAACAAGGAATCTTGACAGGGTATAGGGTTTTAAAAGTTTTGACCAAAAAATTCGTCAAAACTGATTCTGCCCGCGGTACCTTAAAGGGACCGGCGGTTCCATATCGCTAGGGAACCGCGGGGCTTTAAGGATCCGCGACCAGTGGACTTGAAACCATGTTTTTCTAGGGTTTTGGGAAAAACTAAGACTTTTTCAAAAAGTTGCAAATCTTGGAATTTTACCTCTATTAATACTAAATTATGCTAGGGTTGCATAAAGCAACACATTCACAAAGAATGTCTTGAAAAAGGGTGAAAAAATAATTTAGATATCATTTTGAACCAATTTTAGTCAAGTTTTTAGAGGTTGTGATAGATTTAGGTTCAATTTTAATTTCAAATTAAACTTGATTAATGTGCACATAAGGATAGAAACACATAAAACTAAATCTATAGATCAACAACATGAAACACTCATGAAGGAAGCAAGTACAATGACAAATAAAACTAACTAATACATAGCTAGCTTAATATTAAATCTAGATGAGTTGTCTTCTTTGGCTTGGTTTTGTTGAAAACCATTTATTTAGAAAACTTCATCATTCATCTCCTAGGAGGAGGCATGGAGAACAAGGCAAGCAAGAACTCTTGCAACCTCCTATGTAGTCCAAACATATCCATCCTAAGGTTATGGATGATGTAGTGGTTGTAAAGACAACATGGACAACTAGGACCATGTGTTTGTTGAAACCCATAGTATGGATCACCCAAAAGGAGGGAAAGTGGAACACCCAAAATTGGAATGTTTGCGTTGGGTAAAGGTGGAGGAGGCATGTTCTCCAAGGGTGATGTGGGAGAGAGTGGAGGCATGTTCCCTAAAGGGGAAATGGGTGAGTGTGGAGGGGTAAATGGTGAAGTCACCAAAGTGTCATCAAAGTCATTCACAAAAGGAATGCTTTGGATTGTTTGGGGTTGTGTGGTCACATCCAAGGGTGCACTTGGAGTGAAGGGTGAAGAAAGCTCATTCATTCTTGAGTTGAATGAAGAGGAGGTAGAACCAACAGAGTGGTTAGTACCATGGGTGGATGATGTCTTGCATGGTGCAAGGGGTGGTGAAGGTGATGAAGAAATGAGGATAGGAACCATCTCATTCTTAGGTGTGTGGAAGGGTGAGGAGTTAGGCTTGGGTACCTTAATCCTTATTTTGAGTGTTTTCCTTGGGGTGGAGGTCTTGGAAGTGTTTGAGGTTTTGGTACAAACCATGGTTGTTTAAGGGTGGTTTAAGGGTTAGGGAAGGATGTTTTGATGTGTGAAGAACATGACTAACAAGGTGGGTTAAAATGGGTGAGGGGATGATCCAAACTAGTAATGGGTTAAAATCCTTTTAGGTGAATAATGAATTTAGGTAACCTAGTTTAGGAAATGTGCAGTTTATTACAGAAAATCATGCAGTGTACACAGATTTAAGAAAATAGTGTAAAGCAAAAGATGCTATCGTGCACAGTGGCGGCGGTTCCTTATCTAGGACCGGCGGTTCCTTATCGATAAGGAGCCGCGGGTTGATATGGAACCACGACCAGAGGGCTTTCAAAAATTTCAATACCAGTTTTTGATAAACCCAGATTTTTACCAAAGGATTCACAAGACAAAGTTAACTACAGATCATAATCTAATAAGCTAACTATCATAAGGCATGCACAAAGCTATGTAAATCACAAGCATAATGGCATAAACAACATTTAGGATCAAAATAAACAATAATCCAAACATGTATCATAAGTTAATACACAACCAAATGTAGGAAATAAAGTCAGGATATCATCCTAGATGAGTGTTGCAAGTAACCATGAGCATAACACCTAATTCCTTGATTCACTTCTGAGACGTTCTCGAAGAAGATGATTGAGATAAAATTGATAGTCGGAATCAACTTCATGGGAGGACAAAAGGGAGATTGAAGAGGACATGAAGTTATTGAAATTGGAGGGAGGGTTGCTAGAAGACTCTTCTTGAGAAGTATTTTCGACTTGACACGAGTTCACATTGATCTCGGGTGAAATGTTCCCTTGAATGGGAGACATGACACGATCAACAGAGTGATAAGGTGAAGAGAGAAGAGATGGAAAGTCAATAAGGACTCTTCTAAGAAGACGAGAGAGAAGCATTCCATAAGGAAGACTTGACTTAGACTCAAGAAGAACAAATCTAATTCTTCTAGCTATGAAAAATGCGAGATTGTAAGGAGTTGTAGTGGCAACACAATACAGCATATGTGCAAGACAAGCGGGTACTAAGTCCCGATTCCCATCTTGACACATTGCATTTTCCCTGATGATTTCGGCCCAAGGAATCATGAAATCATTAAGATCGCTAGTAATTAATTCCCAAGGGGAGAGAGTTCGAACAACTCCTTAAGATTTACCACGAATAGGATGTTCACGAGGTTTAGAAATGACATGAATAATGTCCGAAGATGATGGAAGCACAGTCACATAATGAGCATCAATAGGGGCCGATTCTAAAGAGTCAATACTCCAAGCATCGGTGAATCGACATTGACCATTAGATGGCACTCCAAGAATATTACCGAATTCTTCAAGAGTGTAAATAATGATTTTCCCCATTATGGAAAATCGTATAGATAAACCATTATTGATGTCTATCAATGTGAATGAGCTAAAGAACTCCATAAGAAACGAAGGAAATATTGGCTCATCAATATCAAGAAGACAGTCAAACCCAATAGACTTAAACATGAAGCGAATAAACTCATTTGAAAAATTGGAACAAACGATGCGTCCTTCATGGAAAAAACTATGTTCAAGAGACTTAAACGTGTTTTTGAGAGAGTGAGTTAGATGAGGGTACGGTGAATAGGGTATGTATGCTCGTGTTCGTTCATGATCTTTTTGATATCTTGAAGACATGACAAGTACCTAAACATGAAAATATCTTTCCAATCACTCATATGAAAAATGAAATCAAAGATCAAAAATATGAGAATGTGTTATATCAATTTCTTGAATAACAAAGGATTGAATCCGTATCATTCTCATACTCACAATGTAGCTATTCCATTATTTACCAAGAACATATGAACTATGTTGGATCAACAATGGACTTAGAACATTGGTTTTTCAAAACAAGGTTTTTAGGTAAGCATTAACAATGTCATTACCTACTTGTTCATGGGTTCATCTCAAATCTATCTTTTAACCAAAATCATTTAGCCTAAATTCGGATTTGTTCTACAAGTGGGTTTTAGTGAAATCTTAATGAATATGAACCTAAGGAATCATAGTAAAATAACCATGTCAACCCACATTCCTATTAAGGTTTTAATTCAATTTCAATTTTAAAAATCCCCAATTATGAAAGGATGAACCCTAGAACAAAATAGATGAAATTGAAAGAAAATACTTACATTTAATTGATGTTAGATGAAGGATGAGTGAAACCCACAACTTAAAATCAATTAATTTGAGTGATTGAAGGTTTTGGAAGCTTCAATAATGGTGGAAAAAGGGTAACCGTCAGCTGTGTATTTTTGGGAGAGAGAGGGTTTGGTTTGAAAAAGAATAAAATAATCAAACTGGCGCTCTGACAAAAGTTACTGCCCGCGGTACCTTATCGATAAGGAACCGCGGGTTTGAGCCGCTGAGATAAAGAACCGCCTACAGAGGCTAGTTTTTATCAATGAAAAATGCCAAATTTCAAAAACCAAGTTTTTTTAAAATACTTAAAGTTATATCATGAGCCTTTTAGAATGTCAGTGGATCATCATAACACTAAGCAATATGCCTTAATGAAGGATTACGAGTTAAATCGAGATCGAAAAGAACCGAAACGGACAAACGACTACTCGTAGCAAAACGGCAAAGTGGAGAGAAGTCAAGGGAAGTGAATCAAGACTAGGACCAATGCTCAAGGGATTAATGACAATCTTCAATTAGTGGTAACGAAGAGCTTGTGTCATATATAGTGGTTTAAAACGTGCCTTTCCAGCGAAACGTTAAACGGCTTTGGTAATGAATAAATATAGAGCAACTATTCATGTATAGACTAAGATCACTTTCAATAATAGTCTTAGTCTAAACCAAAATATGAGCAAGGTATTAATTCACTTTCTCTCCCACAAAGGGCCTACTAACCGTATGGGTGCAAACCATGGAAATCATGCTTGATACTTTAAGCTACTACTAACTCACTCTACATCACCATAGTGAGTCAAGTATCCAAGCAATGAAGGTTTGAGAGGATAAAAGGAAAGAATCACAAATCACAAACAAATGTCAAGGCAAGGATGCCAAGAACAAGAACATAGTCAAGTAATGATCAAGAGAATGATCAAAGGGCGTGTGGAAGAACGAAAGCGTACCTTGGCCACAAAAAGCAATCCATCAAGGAATCAATGCTATGCCCAATCAATGACTATGATGAGTACTAAGTCTTCAAGGACTAGTATCATTCCCAATCATCTTGGTATCATCATTCAAAGATGTTGAAGATCAATGAAGATGAGTCTTATACAAGTGCAAGTAACTCAATCCACAACCAATTAAGTGATTGATCTTCATGAGTACCTACACAAGGCAAGATGCAAACTAGTAGATACATTTCAAGAGTATATCTAAAATGCATAAAGGCTACTAATCTTAAGTGGGAGCAATATTATCAATTAAAGGTGATGAGACTGCTTTTATACATAGTCTCATCTTCCAAATAGGGCTTAAAAAGCATTAAATATCATCAAAATACCCAAATATATGCTTGTGTTTGTTGCTTGTGTATTTTAGGTACGGATATTGAGAAAATGACAAAAGATCACAAGAATCAGTCAAAAACGAACACGGGAAACGAAGCCGCACGATGAACCAAGCCCTAATGAAGAATTTTCCAAAGAAAACCCTTGAAGATTTGAAGAATTTTGAAGAAGGGTCCTCCAATATGGAAGAATTGACACTTTATACCCTTGTATGTTCATAATTACAAGTTTGGTCCCTAAAGTTTGTCAAAATTACAAAAAGGACCCTTAACTTTGAAGAATTGGCAAATTTAGTCCCTCAACAAAACTAAATTGTCAATATTGGTCCTCCAAGAAGTCAAAAAACAAGTCAAACCTAGAAGAATGAAGAACATGCCAAAATCAGTCCTTCAAATATCATCAAATTGCATGTTTAGTCCTTGAAACAAGTTTAAAAACTTGTTGTGCCAAAAATGCCAAGATGCCAAAGTTATTATCAAAGGGAATTAGTTTTGTTGCTGATTATTACAAGATGAAGAAACAAAGAGAGTCAAGGGGGGCATTCTGCCAAACATCTAAACATACCACCACCAATCATCCTTCCACCTCACCTCCAACAGCCAACCACAAACCTCCACCTCATCTCACCCCCCACGTCAGACTTCCACCACCAGGTTTATTTATTAAACCTGGTCAAAACCAAGGTCAAACCCAATTTTTCCCACCAAACAACGTTTTTAAATTAAACACTCCCTTTTTCAGATTAAATTCACACTAATCACCAACATAAACCCTAATAATCCCCAGGATGAACATTAATTAAAACAAAGGGTTTATGGTTAATATTCTCCAGATCTTTGATTAACCCTTTTGTCATCACTTCCCACACCAAAAACATGAACCTAGACCATCCCATGTGAGTGTAGGACCACCCCTGCACCCGTCCCTTTCCCTCAAAACCCTAAAACCGACAAGACCAATGGATGGATCACACTACTTCGACCCCAAGCTCAAATAAATGCTCATGATCAACAAACAACAGCTGTATCATCACATGTTAGCATCTTGACCAGATTCCAGTCAAAACTCACGGGCATTTTTGGATTTTCAAACCATTAGGTTTTTAGCTTGTATTATTTTATTCAGAGTATCTAGATAGTTCTATCTTGGCCTTTATAAGGAGGATGCGAGTTGTGCATGCCCCTTGTTCCTTATTTTTTTCCTGAGATCACAAACTTGTAAATCCCATTTTTATGAATGAAATTGGTTAAGTGTTTTTGATGAAAAGAATCCAGGCTCCACTTTACTTTCTGCTATTTTGATTTTGCATTTCAGTCTTGTTTGGTGGTTGTTTAAGTGACAAAGTTTTAAAAATCAGTTTTTCAAAATTGTCTGTTTTCAAAGATTTTCTCAAAATCTTTTTCTCTTTTTATCATTAACTGTTTACTGCATCAAAAGCTTCAAGCTTGTAGCTTGAAGCTCTTGATTCTTGGAGTTTTCTTTTTGGGTTGTTGTGGTGTGCAGGAAACAAGAAGCAAGCAAGAACCACTTTTACCCATTTTCTTTGTCAAACATCTCAGCAAAGATCTGCACAGACCCGAGTCTGTATGGAGGTGACTTTTCAGTCACTGTTGGGCCTGGATGTAGGCCCAACAAGGTAGCACTCTTGTTATAAGTTTCAGTTTTCAAAAGTGTATGATTTTTCAGAAATTTGGTGTTTATATGATTTATGCATGAAAATTGTTTATGTGTGTTTAAATGTTTTGATTTGAGTTTATTTTGGTATAAAATGCATGTGGGTAGTGATTAGAATCAATTTGGTAAGGGTTTAAATAGATTTGCTTTGAAAAATTGATTTTCAAAAATATAAAGGGGTGTTTGGATCTAGTATTTTCTTGAGTTTGTTTAAACATTCTTGGCTTATTAACTGGACTAGCTCACTTCTTTGGTGCTTGTTATGTGATATATGCACTAAGGTTTCAGTTTGGTAGGATATTGAACAATTTGCATGTTAAAAAATGACAAATAGCACATAAATCAGAAAGTCATCTTAGGGACTGTTTTTGTGTAAATTTGATCACCAAATCTTGGTGAATGTTAGATTCTAGGTTTACTTAGGGATTGTGATCATTTATATGTCATTTGGTTGATCATTGTTCAAGTTCTTAGCATTTGAAATTCATTTTTTTTGTGCATGTAAAAGGAGTGTTGTTCATCAGACTTGTGTATGCCATATCAGTAACTTTTTGGTGATCTTTGTGGTTGATTTTTGTATTTGCTTGAGTGTTTTTGTGCATTTACTTGACTCCCTATACTCAACTGAGTATAGGGGTGCCCCTTTTGTCCATCAAAAACATCAGCAAAATCAAGAACAAGTCCTCTTGTTTCAATTCTTCACAAGTGAAGAAGCAACTTTGAGTTCATCAGTTTTGTTTCTTATCTTGGCACGTTTTTGGTTTTCTAGGTTTTGATTCTAGTTCATTTGGATTGGATTTGTGTTTTTGAAGTTTAAGTAGTGACTGTGTTTGTGTTAGAGTTTAAAAAAATATAAAAGGCA
Organism: Glebionis coronaria; assembly: GCA_025667525.1. NCBI lineage: Eukaryota > Viridiplantae > Streptophyta > Magnoliopsida > Asterales > Asteraceae > Glebionis > Glebionis coronaria. The sequence goes on from JANFOE010000171.1 coordinate 143,872, forward strand.
AAAAGGACGTGGCCAGGACTCGAACCTGCGCCACTCCTCTCACAACACACACAACTTACCAGCGTGCCCTTGGGTCTTTTACTGCTAAGTTCTCAAACCATTATCCATTTAAGTAGTGTTTGTTTTTTGGCTTATTTAACAATCAGCTTAATATTAAGCTGATTTCAGCTTATTCCTTTAGGCTTTTTCCCAGTTAGTATTTTTCTTTTGTTTTTATTTAGTTTTAGGACTTTTTAGTGCAAAAAGTTTATTTTTCTCGTATTTAATTAATTTTCTAGGATTATTTTAAGTTTAAATTTTAGAAAGTGAATAAAAATAGGAAAAAGTATTTTAAAAATCTGAAAAAATAGTTTTTATGTTTTTACTTATATTTTTGAGGTTTACATCACTTTAAGTTTTCAAAAAGTCTTATTTTTGATTTTATAGGATCTTAGGGTTTTTAACCAACTTTAAAATTTAATATAAAATTATTAAATAAGTTTTAGAAACTTTTAATTGCATTTTTATCTTAGTTACATTATTTTAGATTTTTGGTAATTTTTTAGAATTTTTTTATGAATTTTGAATTTTTTTGAATATTTTAATATTATTTTATTATTAAAAATTGAAAGTTTGATTTTTTAAGTTTTTACATTTTTCCTAGATTGAAGACACTTAATTAGGAGTTTTGTAACTTTCCAAATATTTTTAGGGCTTTTTAGTTATTTTCTAGAATTAATTTAAGTTTTAATTGATTTTAATAGTTTTTAAGTGTTTAAAAATAGTTTTATTTGGTTTTAAAATTTTAAAAAATACTTTTTAGCTTAATTAGGACATTTTTGAGGTTTACAAACTTTAAAATCTTGTTTAGGGCTTTTTAATAATTAATTGTGATTTTTAGGGCTTTAATTAGCATTAAAAAGTCATTATTTAATTAATTAAAAGGTTTTAGCAAGTTTGGATTTTTTGTAAACTCTTGGAATATTATTTTGGATTTTTAGGAACTTTTAGGTTAAAATTTTAATTTTTGCACTATTTACGGTTTTGCGTGATCGCCTTTTTCGTCTTAGTTTAATCCGTCTTCGTAACCGTCTTCCTTTTCTTAACCTCATTTCTTTCTTTCTTTTTCAATCACATAATCACAAATCAAAATCATCTCTTAACACAACGCACTAGCCTCCTCGAGAACGAACTTGGACTTATTTGGTCATTAGTGCTCGGTTTTCCTAAACCGACACTTACTACTTGCCACTTTTGCCCTCCTTTTCCTAAAGGGGTAATTTTACAACTATCATTTTGGCGCCGCTGCCGGGGAGGCGTGTTGTGTTTTGGTTGAACAATTGTTGTTTTTATATATAGCCAAAATAGTATTTGTATTAGTAGCACTCTACTAATACGTATTATCGTTTTTCGTTTTTTGTGAATACTATTAATATATTGTATACGTAGAACAATAAATTTACAAGTACTCCAAATACGTGAGAAATCACAACCTTGACTTGGGAGGTCATTACCCAATCATTGTATTCGAATCTCAAACCAAAGAAAAAAGGAAAAAATAGATAAATACTTTCGAGAAGCTCGATTTTGAAAAATACAAACTATAAGGTGGGTATAAGGCGGTTGTATTTCACGACCTAAAGGAAAAAGGCTCTTCAGTGCTTCGCGCCGCCTCGTTTCCTCCGCTTGCTTGTGCGTATTTTGAGATTGAGAGCTAATCGAGGGTTTTGCCGCCCAAAGTATTACTTAAGTATCATATATTTTCTTGGTTTCTATTGATTAAACCCTCTTGAACGATTTGGTGTTCTACCATCGTTCTAAAGTCATCGAAGGCGTTCACTTCACGTGATCGTTTTCATTCCTTGAGGCTTCTTTAATCGAGAGATTTGATTAAGGAGGAGATTTGTAGATTTTGGTCTACCTAATACATTCCAAAAATCCAAAAAAGTAAAAACAATCAAAAACCACAAAAAATTGAAAAAGTAAAAACACCAAAAAGAATCTTCTTTGCTCACCTTCTCGTTGTACGTGACGTTTATGCAAACTCGCTCCAAAGCAAGACGTGCTCGTAAACGAAGAAACAAATTAATCACTCCTTCTAGTGAGGAGTCTCCTATTGACGAACCCATTGTAGTGAAAGAAGCACCCATGGCTAATCGAACTATGATGGAGTTGCTTCAAGCACCCACCGAGGGTTATGGAGAAGCGATTGTGATTCCCGCTATCCTTGCGGAGAATTTTGAGGTTAAGACGGGTTTGTTGTCCATGATTCAAAACAACAAGTTTCGAGGTGACGAAAAGGACAACCCTCATAACCACATTCGCCAATTTAATCGTCTCACCGCCACTTGCAAGTTTAAGGACGTCTCTAACGACTCGATTAAGATGATGCTTTTTCCGTATTCCTTAGCGGGGCCCGCAAAAATTTGGTTAGAGAAAGAGCCACCCAATTCTATATTGACGTGGAAGGAACTCGTTTCAAAATTCGTGAACCAATTTTTTCCGCCCTCTAAGACTACGCATTTGAAAAACGAGATTTCAAAGTTTTCACAAGAGTATAATGAGAGTTTTTCAACGGCTTGGAATAGGTTTAAGGAAATGTTGCACGAATGTCCTCATCATGGTTTTTCCGACTTGCATCAAATTGACACGTTTTACTATGGCTTGAACGATCATGAGCGTGATTATCTTAATGCCGCCACGGGTGGTAAATTTTTGTGTAAAACGGTCGAGGAAGCATTGTTAATCATTGAGAATAGGTCTAAGGTCTATAGTCCTCTTAGCACGTCGAGTGTTCGTAAGACTTCGTCTTCGCCTTCGCCTTCATTGTCACACACTGTTGATGCTTGCCAAATCGAGGCTAATTTGGAGAACAAGATTTTTGATAAGCTTAAGGGATTGTTAATTGAGTTTAAAGTTGGTGAACAACCCACTCCCGCTACGGCTAAAGCGGTTGAGGTTTCTTGTATGTATTGTGGTGGAGCTCACGATTATTCCGAGTGCATTACCAACGGTGGTAACACTTCGAGTGCCTTCGCGGCCGCGGGAACTTATAACCAAAACGGTCAAGTTCCTCGCACTAATCAATTGACTCCACCGGGTTTTCCACCAAATCAAAATGCTAACAATTATCAAAACAATCAAGTTGGTTACCAAAACAATCAAAGGAACAATTACAAGGGTAATAACAACTATGGGAATCAAGGAAGTAGTAGCCAATTGCAAAATCAAAACCAAAACCGTAATTTTCAAAACACGAGTCAAGGTCTTCAAAATGTTTACACTAAAGAACTTCCAATGGACTTTTTGAATTACGCTACGGCAAATGATAAGATTTTGGAAAACATTCAAGAGCAATTGGCTAGTCAAGCTAGGGACACGACTAAAAACACCAAGGAGTTAGCTAATTTTGTGAAGGAAAATCTTAACATGAGAAATGAGTTGAAAAATGATTTTGCTAATCAAATTAGAGGTTAAAATAATAAAATTGAACAAAGTCATGCTAGGCTTGAACAAAGAATTGACCAAAGAGCCGCTAGTCAAGATGTTAAGTTTAATAGTCAAGATGTTAAGCTCAATGCCATTTTAGAAGCCGTCATGGGGAACAAAGCCTCTACTTCGGGAAGTTTGCCTAGTAATACCATTTCAAACCCGAAGGGAGAGATGAAAGTGATTACCACACGAAGTGGTAAGGCACTTAAAGAACTGACTCCTCAACCAATTACTCCAACGGTGGAGGAAATTGAGGAAGAACCCGAGGTGGTGGTCGAAAAGGAGCATATCTCAAGCCCACAAAGTACCGCTCATGCCACACCTACGGTCGACCCTTTACCAACATTGGAACCCGAGATTCCAAAGGCTATGCCTATGCCCCAACCCACACCACCCTTGCCTTACCCATCGAGACTTAGGAAGGAGAAACGACAAGAGCGTGACAATTACCAATTTGAGCTTTTTATGAAAATGTTTCGTGAGTTGCACCTTAATGTGAGTTTCGCCGATGCTTTGGTCATGATGCCTCGATTTGCCGCTAACTTTAAGAGTATGTTGAACAACAAGGAGAAATTGCACCAATTGTCTAGTTGTTCGTCGGTTTATCTTAATCGCATACCTCAAAAAGTCGGTGATCCCGGTGAATTTTTGATCCCTTGTGCAATTCAAGATATGGAAGAATGCTATGCCTTGGCCGATCTTGGTGCTAGCATTAATTTGATGCCACTTGCAATCTTCAATTCGCTCAATCTTCCTAATCTTACTCCTTCACTAATGTCTATCGAGATGGCCGACCATTCCACGATTCGTGCATGTGGTTTGGCGGAAGACGTTTTTGTGAAAGTGGGGAAGTTCTACTATCCCGTAGACTTTATCGTTGTTGATAACCCCACGGATCCTCAAGTTCCTCTTATTTTAGGTCGTTCGTTTTTAGATACGTCTATGGCTTTGATTGATGTGCATGCTAGAAAGATCACCTTACGTTTCAACGACGAGGAACTTGTTATAAACGCAACTCAAAGTTCTCAACTTTCTCATGTTTATTCCGTTGCTACCATAAACCTCGTTGATATGATCGACGTGGTTTGCGAGGAATTTTCACAAGAAGTTTTAGGGTTTGGTGATGAAGAAACTAGTGGCAATCCCACTATGTTAGATCCAATTCTTGATAATTCGACACCAACCTTCACTCTATTTGAAGGTGGTGGTTTTACGTTGGAAGAATGCAATGTTCCACGTACTTGTGACGAAGACCTCGACAACGATGAGGACTTCTCGATTATCAAGGATTTTCTTAACGATTTCCCATTTCCTGCACCCGAGGAGGTTATGAGTATCGAGCCCAAATCTTCACTTGAGGAACCACCTATCCTCGAGTTGAAAGATTTACCTCCTCACCTCGAATATGTCTATTTGGAGGAGGACGACAAGTTGCCGGTTATTATTGCGAAGGAACTTTCAAATGATGAAAAAACCGCACTTGTCGATGTTCTAAAGGATCACAAAGGGGCGATTGCGTGGAAGTTATCCGACATTAAGGGAATCGATCCCAAGTTTTGTACCCACAAAATCTTAATGGAGGAAGATTTCAAGCCCACAATCCAAAGTCAAAGGAGGGTGAACCCCAAAATTCACGACGTCATCAAAAAGGAGGTCCTTAAACTCCTTGATGCGGGAATGATTTACCCTATTTCCGATAGCCCTTGGGTGAGTCCTATTCATTGTGTCCCTAAAAAGGGAGGGATGACCGTTGTGCCAAACGATGCCAACGAGTTGATTCCCACTAGACTCGTGACCGGATGGAGAGTGTGCATTGACTATCGAAAGTTGAATGAAGCCACTCGAAAAGACCATTTTCCCTTGCCCTTCATGGACCAAATGTTGGAGCGTCTTGCGGGAAACGATTTTTATTGCTTTTTAGATGGTTTTTCCGGTTACTTCCAAATTCCCATCGATCCTCGTGATCAAGAAAAAACTACGTTTACGTGTCCATATGGAACGTTTGCCTATCGTAGAATGTCATTCGAACTTTGCAATGCACCGGGAACCTTTCAAAGGTTCATGATGGCTATTTTTCATGATATGATCGAGAAGACGATGGAAGTCTTCATGGATGACTTTTCCGTGTTTGGTAATTCGTTAACTTCGTGTTTGTCGAATCTAGAGAGAATGTTGAAACGTTGTGAGGAAACCAACCTTGTGCTCAATTGGGAAAAGTGTCATTTTATGGTTAAGAGTGGAATCGTCTTAGGGCACAAGGTCTCGAAAGCTGGGATTGAGGTAGATCAAGCTAAGGTAGACGTCATCGCCAAATTACCTCATCCCAAAACCGTCAAGGGAGTTAGGAGTTTCCTAGGCCACACGGGCTTTTATCGTCGATTCATCAAGGATTTTTCGAAGATTTCTCGACCCATTACACATCTTCTTGAAAAAGAGGCACGTTTTGTCTTTGACGAAGATTGTGTACGAGCCTTTGAAATCCTTAAGAGGAAAGTTACCGAAGCTCCCATTCTTGTTGCTCCAAATTGGAACCTCCCCTTTGAGCTTATGTGTGATGCTAGTGATTACGCTATAGGGGCCGTTTTGGGGCAACGTCATGATAAGCACTTCTTGCCTATTCACTATGCTAGCAAGACGATGACCGAGGCTCAACTTAAATACACTACAACGGAAAAGGAGTTCCTTGTCGTGGTGTATGCATTTGAGAAGTTTCGACCTTATCTCGTCTTGACGAAATGCATAGTGTATACGGACCATTCGGCTATCAAGTATCTCATGGCAAAGCAAGATGCTAAGCCTAGATTACTTCGTTGGATTCTCCTCCTTCAAGAATTTGATCACACCATTGTTGACAAAAAAAGGAGCCGAGAATCTAGCGGCCGATCATCTTTCTCGTTTGGAAGATCCTCACCAAAGTGTTTACGAGCCCAAGGAAATCATCGAAACATTTCCGCTCGAGACACTTGGTGTAGTGAATTCTAAGCTTGATTCTTCCACCCCATGGTTTGCGGATTTTACAAATTACCATGCGGGTAACTTCATCATTAAGGGTATGACGACTCAAGAAAAACGAAAATTCTTTCGTGACGTCAAGTTCTACTTTTGGAACGACCCTTACTTGTTTCAAACTTGTGCGGATCAAATCATCCGCTGTTGTGTATTTGGGACCGAAGCTTCTAACATCCTTAGAGCTTGTCACGAGGGACCCACGGGTGGTCACCACGGTGCTAATCTCACGGCTAAGAAGGTGTTTGATGCCGGCTTCTTTTGGCCTACTATTTACCGAGATGCACAAGATCTTGTGAAGTCGTGTGATGCATGCCAACGACAAGGAAAAGCCTCACAAAAAGATGAAATGGCACAAAATATCATCCAAGTGTGTGAGATCTTTGACGTTTGGGGTATAGACTTTATGGGGCCGTTCCCATCATCTCGTGGTAATAAGTACATTCTCGTTGCGTTTGACTACCTTTCTAAGTGGGTGGAGGCAAAGGCCTTGCCCACCAATGATGCTCGTGTGGTAGTCAAGTTTTTGAAGCAATTGTTTTCTCGGTTTGGAACCCCTCGTGCTATCATAAGCGATCGTGGAACCCATTTTTGTAACGACCAATTTGAAAGGGTTCTAAGGAAATATGGGGTTACACATCGGCTTTCTACAGCTTATCACCCACAAACGAGTGGCCAAGTCGAGGTTTCAAACCGAGCGTTGAAAAGAGTCTTGGAGAGATCCGTTGGGGAAAACCGACAAACTTGGTCGGATAAGTTGGACGATGCTTTATGGGCCTTTAGGACCGCTCATAAGACGCCCATTGGGTGCACTCCCTATAAGCTTGTGTATGGAAAGAATTGTCATTTGCCTATCGAATTAGAACACAAGGCTTATTGGGCCCTAAAGCATTGTAATGATGATATGGAGACCGCGGGAAAACACCGGAAAATGCAATTGAATGAATTAGATGAATTAAGAGATATTGCTTATGAAAATTCATTGATTTGTAAAGAAAAGACTAAAAAGTTGCATGATTCTAAAATTAAAAACCGGGTTTTTAACATTGGGGATCAAGTTTTTCTTTTTAAATCAAGATTAAAAATCTTTTCCGGTAAATTGAAATCCCGTTGGTCCGGTCCAATCACCGTGACTCAAGTGTTTCCGTATGGGACCATCGAGCTAGCTCAAGATGATGGTCCTAACTTCAAGGTGAATGGACATAGGTTGAAGCACTACTTTGGCGGGGAAGTTCCATCCTTGAACTACCTCGACCAAGTCACCTTCCCCAATGATAATTAGTATTGAGGGGATCGAGTCGAGCTCATGACTCGGTAATCAAAAACGAGGTGCCTCGTGGGGGAGTCCCATGCTTATCCTATGTACATATTATCGCTTTCTAATGTAGCTTACGTGTGGGGATTTGTGCCCTTCCAACCTTTGTTCCGTGGTTGTTTGTGAATTGTGGTTTTTAGATCATGATCTTCACGATTGGAGCCTCTCGTGTTCGTTTTATGGGAGCACTCGATCGTTTACTTTGAAGACTTTCTCAATATCCAAATGATATATCCTTTGATGTTCTAACCTTAGGTTTTTAGCACACTTCATAAACGGCTATTAATTTATTGGTTACACCCATTCCATGCTAGATTAGGCATTCGACTACGTCTCTAGTATGGGGGTGTTTGCACCCCTAGACTTGAAACATTGAGGACAATGTTTAACTTTAGTATGGGGGGGGTGAATAGATACTTGCCTTGCCAAACCTTCACGCTTTCCAAAGTTTATCTTTTTGTTTATCGTCTTGTTGCAAAATAAGGCTAAAAATGGCCAAATTTTAAATTTTTCTCATGTTTTATAAGTGTTTGAAGACACGAATGTAGGTTTTCCGATGGCGAGAATAAGAGTAATTTTTGACTCGACCGTGCGTGTTGAGCACTTAGCTTTGATTCCTTAACTACACATTAGGCTAAGTGTCTTAAATGAGGACGAGAAATGATAGAGTTAATTATAAGTTACTATGCTAAACGTAGAGTACTCGTATTCTTTCAAAAACTCATGTGTTCTCGTTATTTGCTTATTCTCCTTTCGCATGTAAATATTTTTTGCTTAATAAATATTGACTTAGCGGTTTAGTTAGGATTGTTGGGTTTCTAGCCTTTTCTAGTAGCTTCCGTGTAATTAAATTGGGAAGACATTAAGGTATCGCCAGCGTCACGGTTTTGAAGTATTGGCACCCGAATAATCGAAAGCTTCACCCAATAATAAGATTTCAAGTGCTCACCTAAATCTAGCAAACAATTTGAAGCCCCACAAGGCCGAAAAATCTATGCAAAATTGAAAGTGAATCAAGCCTTAATCTTCAAAGCTTTAAAGATCCAAAATTCGCTTTAGCGTGAGGATATACGTCTTTGGCTAATAAAACCACCGATGAGGCGGATAATAAAAGGCAAGGCAAGACCGAAGTCATAATAAAAGCTTCATGGCGAAGTTGAATAAAAGATGGAGGTAAACCAAAGATAATAAGGCCCTTCCGTAGGGGCGTATAAAAGTCTTGGTAATAAGTCTCATGTTCAAAACCGTTATAAAACCGTGTTTATCGATTCTTCTTGTCAACTTAATTTTTTAACATCGTTGTCTATTAGGAGGGGTTATTGATTTGATGGTCTTAGTTACACCGTTAGGACTCTATTTTTAGACCTAAATCTCTATTATCGCATAAGTCAACAATGTATCCTCGTGAGACATTCAAGACATAATAAAATATAAGAGATACAACTTAGGAATAATGGGAGAATAAGTACGTGATTAGGACATATGAGTAGTGTTAGCATTACTAACTTATAATGACAATGATATCGTTGCACGCTTGGCATGGAATTGGAGTGAAAATCGAGGACGACGAAATTATTTCTAACGAAGCATTCACGTGTTCTTATTCTATGAACCTAAACGTCCCATTTTGCGATGAAAATCATACATTATGTCTAAAACGCAAGTAGTAGTAATAGTAGTAGTATAGCTAGTTTATCGTTCAATAAAGTGAATAAAAATGAATTTTGGAGATGCTACGATACTTAATTCTAGCATTGCGTGAGGGCACGGCAATGGTTTAGTATGGGGGAGTGATGAGACTGCTTTTATACATAGTCTCATCTTCCAAATAGGGCTTAAAATGCATTAAATATCATCAAAATACCCAAATATATGCTTGTGTTTGTTGCTTGTGTATTTTAGGTACGGATATTGAGAAAATGACAAAAGATCACAAGAATTAGTCAAAAACGAACACGGGAAACGAAGCCGCACGATGAACCAAGCCCTAATGAAGAATTTTCCAAAGAAAACCCTTGAAGATTTGAAGAATTTTGAAGAAGGGTCCTCCAATATGGAAGAATTGACACTTTATACCCTTGTATCTTCATAATTACAAGTTTGGTCCCTAAAGTTTGTCAAAATTACAAAAAGGACCCTTAACTTTGAAGAATTGGCAAATTTAGTCCCTCAACAAAACTAAATTGTCAATATTGGTCCTCCAAGAAGTCAACAAACAAGTCAAACCTTGAAGAATGAAGAACATGCCAAAATTAGTCCTTCAAATATCATCAAATTGCATGTTTAGTCCTTGAAACAAGTTTAAAAACTTGTTGTGCCAAAAATGCCAAGATGCCAAAGTTAATATCAAAGGGAATTAGTTTTGTTGCTGATTATTACAAGATGAAGAAACAAAGAGAGTCAAGGGGGCCATTCTGCCAAACATCTAAACATACCACCACCAATCATCCTTCCACCTCACCTCCAACAGCCAACCACAAACCTCCACCTCATCTCACCCCCCACGTCAGACTTCCACCACCAGGTTTATTTATTAAACCTGGTCAAAACCAAGGTCAAACCCAATTTTTCCCACCAAACAACGTTTTTAAATTAAACACTCCCTTTTTCAGATTAAACTCACACTAATCACCAACATAAACCCTAATAATCCCCAGGATGAACATTAATTAAAACAAAGGGTTTATGGTTAATATTCTCCAAATCTTTGATTAACCCTTTTGTCATCACTTCCCACACCAAAAACATGAACCTAGACCATCCCATTTAGTGTAGGACCACCCCTGCACCCGTCCCTTTCCCTCAAAACCCTAAAACCGACAAGACCAACGGATGGATCACACTACTTGGACCCCAAGCTCAAATAAACGCTCATGATCAACAAACAACAGCTGTATCATCACATGTTAGCATCTTGACCAGATTCCAGTCAAAACTCAAGGGCATTTTTGGATTTTTAAACCATTAGGTTTTAGCTTGTATTATTTTATTCAGAGTATCTAGATAGTTCTATCTTGGCCTATATAAGGAGGATGCGAGTTGTGCATGCCCCTTGTTCCTGATTTTTTTCCTGAGATCACAAACTTGTAAATCCCATTTTTATGGGTGAATAGATACTTGCCTTGCCAAACCTTCACGCTTTCCAAAGTTTATCTTTTTGTTTATCGTTTTGTTACAAAATAAGGCTAAAAATGGCCAAATTTTAAATTTTTCTCATGTTTTATAAGTGTTTGAAGACACGAATGTAGGTTTTCCGATGGCGAGAATAAGAGTAATTTTTGACTCGACCGTGCGTGTTGAGCACTTAGCTTTGATTCCTTAACTACACATTAGGCTAAGTCTCTTAAATGAGGACGAGAAATGATAGAGTTAATTATAAGTTACTATGCTAAACGTAGAGTACTCGTATTCTTTCAAAAACTCATGTGTTCTCTTTTTTTTGGTAAAAGGGTAACAATGACCCCGGTAAATAGAACCAAAAAAAACGTTGAAGTACAAGGAATGTGGCTGAAATGCCACATTAACCGCAAGCTACAGGCAGCTTGTTAAACAAAATGTTTATGACAGGCCATAAACATTAACTAGTCTAGAATACTGGAAATAAATAAACTAGACAAGAACCAAGATGATAACATAAAGTTACGAGAAACATAATAAAATATCAACATGGGATCAGCCAGTAGGAGTGCTTGCCCCAAAATTAGTGTTGAGAAGATTCACCGATTCATCAAAGACAACCTCGACTCCCTCCTCATTATCTTCCTCGCTTAGTTGAACCCCTTCATCAATACCAGGCATGGACAACGATGAAAATTTATTAGATGTAGAAACACTGCTCATTTGAGCTGTACCCTTGTTCGGACCATTAGGATTACTAGTCTGCTGCAACTGACCAGATGTAGTATTCAACTTTCTACTATTATCACCACTCGTACTTGTAGTATCCAAGCGAGTTTTTGGACGAAAAACAACCGTCTTTCCTATTTGGGAACCCTTACTCAATGGAACACCTCTCGGAACTTGATTCCCTAAATTACCTTTGTACTTCTTCCTCTTACTTTGCACTTGTTGGAATCCATCATTATCAACATGAAAAACTCATGTGTTCTCGTTATTTGCTTATTCTCCCTTCGCATGTAAATATTTTTTTCTTAATAAATATTGACTTAGCGGTTTAGTTAGGATTGTTGGGTTTCTAGTCTTTTCTAGTAGCTTCCGTGTAATTAAATTGGGAAGACATTAAGGTATCGCCAGCGTCACGGTTTTGAAGTATTGGCACCCGAATAATCGAAAGCTTCACCCAATAATAAGATTTCAAGTGCTCACCTAAATCTAGCAAACAATTTGAAGCCCCACAAGGCCGAAAAATCTATGCAAAATTGAAAGTGAATCAAGCCTTAATCTTTGAAGCTTTAAAGATCCAAAATTCACTTTAGCGTGAGGATATACGTCTTTGGCTAATAAAACCACCGATGAGGCGGATAATAAAAGGCAAGGCAAGACCGAAGTCATAATAAAAGCTTCATGGCGAAGTTGAATAAAAGATGGAGGTAAACCAAAGATAATAAGGCCCTTCCGTTAGGGGGCGTATAAGTCTTGGTAATAAGTCTCATGTTCAAAACCGTTATAAAACCGTGTTTATCGATTCTTCTTGTCAACTTAATTTTTTAACATCGTTGTCTATTAGGAGGGGTTATTGATTTGATGGTCTTAGTTACACCGTTAGGACTCTATTTTTAGACCTAAATCTCTATTATCGCATAAGTCAACAATGTATCCTCGTGAGACATTCAAGACATATTAAAATATAAGAGATATAACTTAGGAATAATGGGAGAATAAGTACGTGATTAGGGAATATGAGTAGTGTTAGCATTACTAACTTATAATGACAATGATCTCGTTGCACGCTTGGCATGGAATTGGAGTGAAAATCAAGGACGACGAAATTATTTCTAACGAAGCATTCACGTGTTCTTATTCTATGAACCTAAACGTCCCATTTTGCGATGAAAATCATACATTATGTCTAAAACGCAAGTAGTAGTAATAGTAGTAGTATAGCTAGTTTATCGTTCAATAAAGTGAATAAAAATGAATTTTGGAGATGCTACGATACTTAATTCTAGCATTGCGTGAGGGCACGGCAATGGTTTAGTATGGGGGAGTGATGAGACTGCTTTTATACATAGTCTCATCTTCTAAATAGGGCTTAAAATGCATTAAATATAATCAAAATACCAAAATATATGCTTGTGTTTGTTGCTTGTGTATTTTAGGTACGAATATTGAGAAAATGACAAAAGATCACAAGAATTAGTCAAAAACGAACACGGGAAACGAAGCCGCACGATGAACCAAGCTCTAATGAAGAATTTTCCAAAGAAAACCCTTGAAGATTTAAAGAATTTTGAAGACGGGTCCTCCAATATGGAAGAATTGACACTTTATACCCTTGTATCTTCATAATTACAAGTTTGGTCCCTAAAGTTTGTCAAAATTACAAAAAGGACCCTTAACTTTGAAGAATTGGCAAATTTAGTCCCTCAACAAAACTATATTGTCAATATTGGTCCTCCAAGAAGTCAACAAACAAGTCAAACCTTGAAGAATGAAGAACATGCCAAAATCAGTCCTTCAAATATCATCAAATTGCATGTTTAGTCCTTGAAACAAGTTTAAAAACTTGTTGTGCCAAAAATGCCAAGATGCCAAAGTTATTATCAAAGGGAATTAGTTTTGTTGCTGATTATTACAAGATGAAGAAACAAAGAGAGTCAAGGGGGCCATTCTGCCAAACATCTAAACATACCACCACCAATCATCCTTCCACCTCACCTCCAACAGCCAACCACAAACCTCCACCTCATCTCACCCCCCACGTCAGACTTCCACCACCAGGTTTATTTATTAAACCTGGTCAAAACCAAGGTCAAACCCAATTTTTCCCACCAAACAACGTTTTTAAATTAAACACTCCCTTTTTCAGATTAAACTCACACTAATCACCAACATAAACCCTAATAATCCCCAGGATGAACATTAATTAAAACAAAGGGTTTATGGTTAATATTCTCCAGATCTTTGATTAACCCTTTTGTCATCACTTCCCACACCAAAAACATGAACCTAGACCATCCCATGTGAGTGTAGGACCACCCCTGCACCCGTCCCTTTCCCTCAAAACCCTAAAACCGACAAGACCAACGGATGGATCACACTACTTGGACCCCAAGCTCAAATAAACGCTCATGATCAACAAACAACAGCTGTATCATCACATGTTAGCATCTTGACCAGATTCCAGTCAAAACTCAAGGGCATTTTTGGATTTTCAAACCATTAGGGTTTTAGCTTGTATTATTTTATTTAGAGTATCTAGATAGTTCTATCTTGGCCTATATAAGGAGGATGCGAGTTGTGCATGCCCCTTGTTCCTGATTTTTTTCCTGAGATCACAAACTTGTAAATCCCATTTTTATGGGTGAATAGATACTTGCCTTGTCAAACCTTCACGCTTTCCAAAGTTTATCTTTTTGTTTATCGTTTTGTTGCAAAATAAGGCTAAAAATGGCCAAATTTTAAATTTTTCTCATGTTTTATAAGTGTTTGAAGACACGAATGTAGGTTTTCCGATGGCGAGAATAAGAGTAATTTTTGACTCGACCGTGCGTGTTGAGCACTTAGCTTTGATTCCTTAACTACACATTAGGCTATGTCTCTTAAATGAGGACGAGAAATGATAGAGTTAATTATAAGTTACTATGCTAAACGTAGAGTACTCGTATTCTTTCAAAAACTCATGTGTTCTCGTTATTTGCTTATTCTCCCTTCGCATGTAAATATTTTTTGCTTAATAAATATTGACTTAGCGGTTTAGTTAGGATTGTTGGGTTTCTAGTCTTTTCTAGTAGCTTCCGTGTAATTAAATTGGGAAGACATTAAGGTATCGCCAGCGTCACGGTTTTGAAGTATTGGCACCCGAATAATCGAAAGCTTCACCCAATAATAAGATTTCAAGTGCTCACCTAAATCTAGCAAACAATTTGAAGCCCCACAAGGCCGAAAAATCTATGCAAAATTGAAAGTGAATCAAGCCTTAATCTTCGAAGCTTTAAAGATCCAAAATTCGCTTTAGCGTGAGGATATACGTCTTTGGCTAATAAAACCACCGATGAGGCGGATAATAAAAGGCAAGGCAAGACCGAAGTCATAATAAAAGCTTCATGGCGAAGTTGAATAAAAGATGGAGGTAAACCAAAGATAATAAGGCCCTTCCGTTAGGGGGCGTATAAAAGTCTTGGTAATAAGTCTCATGTTCAAAACCGTTATAAAACCGTGTTTATCGATTCTTCTTGTCAACTTAATTTTTTAAAATCGTTGTCTATTAGGAGGGGTTATTGATTTGATGGTCTTAGTTACACCGTTAGGACTCTATTTTTAGACCTAAATCTCTATTATCGCATAAGTCAACAATGTATCCTCGTGAGACATTCAAGACATATTAAAATATAAGAGATACAACTTAGGAATAATGGGAGAATAAGTACGTGATTAGGGCATATGAGTAGTGTTAGCATTACTAACTTATAATGACAATGATCTCATTGCACGCTTGGCATGGAATTGGAGTGAAAATCGAGGACGACGAAATTATTTCTAACGAAGCATTCACGTGTTCTTATTCTATGAACCTAAACGTCCCATTTTGCGATGAAAATCATACATTATGTCTAAAACGCAAGTAGTAGTAATAGTAGTAGTATAGCTAGTTTATCGTTCAATAAAGTGAATAAAAATGAATTTTGGAGATGCTACGATACTTAATTCTAGCATTGCATGAGGGCACGGCAATGGTTTAGTATGGGGGAGTGACGAGACTGCTTTTATACATAGTCTCATCTTCCAAATAGGGCTTAAAATGCATTAAATATCATCAAAATACCCAAATATATGCTTGTGTTTGTTGCTTGTGTATTTTAGGTACGGATATTGAGAAAATGACAAAAGATCACAAGAATTAGTCAAAAACGAACACGGGAAACGAAGCCGTACGATGAACCAAGCCCTAATGAAGAATTTTCCAAAGAAAACCCTTGAATATTTGAAGAATTTTGAAGAAGGGTCCTCCAATATGAAAGAATTGACACTTTATACCCTTGTATCTTCATAATTACAAGTTTGGTCCCTAAAGTTTGTCAAAATTACAAAAAGGACCCTTAACTTTGAAGAATTAGCAAATTTAGTCCCTCAACAAAACTAAATTGTCAATATTGGTCCTCCAAGAAGTCAACAAACAAGTCAAATATTGAAGAATGAAGAACATGCCAAAATCAGTCCTTCAAATATCATAAAATTGCATGTTTAGTCCTTGAAACAAGTTTAAAAACTTGTTGTGCCAAAAATGCCAAGATGCCAAAGTTATTATCAAAGGGAATTAGTTTTGTTGCTGATTATTACAAGATGAAGAAACAAAGAGAGTCTAGGGGGCCATTCTGCCAAACATCTAAACATACCACCACCAATCATCCTTCCACCTCACCTCCAACAGCCAACCACAAACCTCCACCTCATCTCACCCCCCACGTCAGACTTCCACCACCAGGTTTATTTATTAAACCTGGTCAAAACCAAGGTCAAACCCAATTTTTCCCACCAAACAACGTTTTTAAATTAAACACTCCCTTTTTCAGATTAAACTCACACTAATCACCAACATAAACCCTAATAATCCCCAGGATCATTAATTAAAACAAATGGTTTATGGTTAATATTCTCCAGATCTTTGATTAACCCTTTTGTGATCATTTCCCACACCAAAAACATGAACCTAGACCATCCCATGTGAGTGTAGGTCCACCCCTGCACCCGTCCCTTTCCCTCAAAACCCTAAAACCGACAAGACCAACGGATGGATCACACTACTTGGACCTCAAGCTCAAATAAACGCTCATGATCAACAAACAACAGCTGTATCATCACATGTTAGCATCTTGACCAGATTCCAGTCAAAACTCAAGGGCATTTTTGGATTTTCAAACCATTAGGGTTTTAGCTTGTATTATTTTATTTAGAGTATCTAGATAGTTCTATCTTGGCCTATATAAGGAGGATGCGAGTTGTGCATGCCCCTTGTTCCTGATTTTTTTCCTGAGATCACAAACTTGTAAATCCCATTTTTATGAATGAAATTGGTTAAGTGTTGTTGATGAAAAGAATCCAGGCTCCACTTTACTTTCTGCTATTTTGATTTTGCATTTCAGTCTTGTTTGGTGGTTGTTTAAGTGACAAAGTTTTAAAAATCAGTTTTTCAAAATTGTCTGTTTTCAAAGATTTTCTCAAAATCTTTTTCTCTTTTTATCATTAACTGTTTACTGCATCAAAAGCTTCAAGCTTGTAGCTTGAAGCTCTTGATTCTTGGAGTTTTCTTTTTGGGTTGTTGTGGTGTGCAGGAAACAAGAAGCAAGCAAGAACCACTTTTACCCATTTTCTTTGTCAAACATCTCAGCAAAGATCTGCACAGACCCGAGTCTATATGGAGGTGACTTTTCAGTCACTATTGGGCCTGGATGTAGGCCCAACAAGGTAGCACTCTTGTTATAAGTTTCAGTTTTCAAAAGTGTATGATTTTTCAGAAATTTGGTGTTTATATGATTTATGCATGAAAATTGTTTATGTGTGTTTAAATGTTTTGATTTGAGTTTATTTTGGTATAAAATGCATGTGGGTAGTGATTAGAATCAATTTGGTAAGGGTTTAAATAGATTTGCTTTGAAAAATTGATTTTCAGAAATATAAAGGGGTGTTTGGATTTAGTATTTTCTTGAGTTTGTTTAAACATTCTTGGCTTATTAACTGGTCTAGCTCACTTCTTTGGTGCTTGTTATGTGATATATGCACTAAGGTTTCAGTTTGGTAGGATATTGAGCAATTTGCATGTTAAAAAATGACAAATAGCACATAAATCAGAAAGTCATCTTAGGGACTGTTTTTGTGTAAATTTGATCATCAAATCTTGGTGAATGTTGGATTCTAGATTTACTTAGGGATTGTGATCATTTATATGTCATTTGGTTGATCATTGTTCAAGTTCTTAGCATTTGAAATTCATTTTTTTTGTGCATATAAAAGGAGTGCTGTTCATCAGACTTGTGTATGCCATATCAGTAACTTTTTGGTGATCTTTGTGGTTGATTTTTGTATTTACTTGAGTGTTTTTGTGCATTTACTTGACTCCCTATACTCAACTGAGTATAGGGGTGCCCCTTTTGTCCATCAAAAACATCAGCAAAATCAAGAACAAGTCCTCTTGTTTCAATTCTTCACAAGTGAAGAAGCAACTTTGAGTTCATCAGTTTTGTTTCTTATCTGGGCACGTTTTTGGTTTTCTAAGTTTTGATTCTAGTTCATTTGGATTGGATTTGTGTTTTTGAAGTTTAAGTAGTGACTGTGTTTGTGTTTTCAGAGTTTAAAAAAAAATATAAAAGGCAAAAAGGACGTGGCCAGGACTCGAACCTGCGCCACTCCTCTCACAACACACACAACTTACCAGCGTGCCCTTGGGTCTTTTACTGCTAAGTTCTCAAACCATTATCCATTTAAGTAGTGTTTGTTTTTTGGCTTATTTAACAATCAGCTTAATATTAAGCTGATTTCAGCTTATTCCTTTAGGCTTTTTCCCAGCTAGTATTTTTCTTTTGTTTCTATTTAGTTTTAGGACTTTTTAGTGCAAAAAGTTTATTTTTCCCGTATTTAATTAATTTTCTAGGATTATTTTAAGTTTAAATTTTAGAAAGTGAATAAAAAATAGGAAAAAGTATTTTAAAAATCTGAAAAAATAGTTTTTAGGTTTTTACTTATATTTTTGAGGTTTACATCACTTTAAGTTTTCAAAAAGTCTTATTTTTTATTTTATAGGATTTTAGGGTTTTTAACCAACTTTAAAATTTAATATAAAATTATTAAATAAGTTTTAGAAACTTTTAATTGCATTTTTATCTTAGTTACATTATTTTAGATTTTTGGTAATTTTTTAGAATTTTTTTATGAACTTTGAATTTTTTTTGAATATTTTAATATTATTTTATTATTAAAAATTGAAAGTTTGATTTTTTAAGTTTTTACATTTTCCTAGATTGAAGACACTTAATTAGGAGTTTTGTAACTTTCCAAATATTTTTAGGGCTTTTTAGTTATTTTCTAGAATTAATTTAAGTTTTAATTGATTTTAATAGTTTTTAAGTGTTTAAAAATAGTTTTATTTGGTTTTAAAATTTTAAAAAATACTTTTTAGCTTAATTAGGACATTTTTGAGGTTTAGAAACTTTAAAATCTTGTTTAGGGCTTTTTAATAATTAATTGTGATTTTTAGGGCTTTAATTAGCATTAAAAAGTCATTATTTAATTAATTAAAAGGTTTTAGCAAGTTTGGATTTTTTGTAAACTCTTAGAATATTATTGTGGATTTTTAGTAATTTTTAGTAATTTTTAGGAATTTTTAGGTTAAAATTTTAATTTTTGCACTATTTACGGTTTTGTGTGATCGCCTTTTTCGTCTTAGTTTAATCCGTCTTCGTAACCGTCTTCCTTTTCTTAACCTCATTTCTTTATTTCTTTTTCAATCACATAATCACAAATGAAAATCATCTCTTAACACAACGCACTAGCCTCCTCGAGAACGAACTTGGACTTATTTGGTCATTAGTGCTCGGTTTTCCTAAACCGACACTTAATACTTGCCACGTTTGCCCTCCTTTTCCTAAAGGGGTAATTTTACAACTATCAAAAGGACCTATTTTTCAAGAACAAAATAGTTTTGACCAAAGAGAAACTTTAGTACAACTTGACCTTCTAATTTGAGGAGACAATGGATCGATCCAAGTTTCAAAGTACTTCAAAGATCTTGAGTGACCATCGCTCTGATACCAATTGTAGAAACTAGAAGGGGGGGGGGGTTGAATAGTTTTACTTTGATTGGTGACCAAATTAAAATTACTTTCAATTTGGTTTGTATCAAAACTATCTTTTACTTGAGGATAAGTTGCATAATGATTAGATTCAATTCAAATGCACTAGCAAAGATAATAGGTAAGTATAATGATAATGAAATAAGTAAAGATAAGGAAGGAGACAACCTAGTGGGAAGACACCAAGATTTATAGTGGTTCGACAACGAGGCTCTATCCTCGTTTCTACTCCACTCCTCGAGTACACCTACTCGAGATTTCCACTATATCGACAAGCTCCCTTCTCGGCGGATAAAACCTTACATCGTTGCTTACATTATTTTCCGACACTAAGCTAAATGTCGAGACCTAATCTTTAGCTAGGACCAATCTACACAACGTTGCCTACTTCACAATTTAACGACACAAGGCTAGATGTCGAGTTCTAATCTTAAGGTAGAACCAATCTTCACGACGTTGCCTACTTCACCATTTTACGACACAAGGCTAGATGTCGAGTTCTAATAGAAAGCTAGAACCAATCTTCACGACTCTTCACTTTGAAGCTAAGTGAGAACTTCACACAACACAACTACTAGTCACTTTATAGTTTAGTGAGAACTTACAAGACACAACCACATCACTTTATAGTTTAGTGAGAATTCCTAATCAAATATATTACAACTCAACTAGACTTATCCAAGTACACACATGTAGCTTGGATTTACACAACACAAATCCAAGCAAACACATATGCAATGGATGTACACAACAAATCCAAGTATCCACAAATAACTTGGATGAACACAACTAGTCCAAGTATTCATAAATACATTGGATTGACCTAAAACAAAAAAGGTATCATGATGAATATGACTAGCTCATAGATTCATCTTTATCACAACACTAATGAGTGAGTGATCTTCTCATTGGACAAGGTAAAGGAGGGGATCAAGAGGATAATCATATGTAAACATCCTTAACAATTTAAGTGATCATTTACTAATGATTATGCTATAGAAAATAGAAAGGGGGCTGAGAAAAACGTCCAAGAGGCTTACTGGAAAATGAGATTTGACCCACTATTTAAAGGAGACAAAGTATAACGGATCTATAACGGCTAGCTGTGCGCGGTACCTTATCTCACCCGACGGTTCCATATCGCTAAGGAACCGCGTAGGTACTTAAGGTACCGCCACTAGATTACGCTCCGTTTTTTGTCTTTTAGTGGGTAGGAATATCTGAGGTATTTGAAGCCTTCAAAGGATATTCTAACAGCATTTGGAATATGCTATTTTCAAATTTTCATTTTCCATTTTAATAAAACATTTTCTAAAAAAGAAAGTTTATTAAAAAGTATTTTGTCATATTAACAAAAGTGAGTTTTAAGAATAATCATTCTGATGATCACTAAGTATGATTCAGAAAGGTTAGTGATATGATTATTACCTTGATGATAGTGTTAGTTAAATAATTCATTTTGTGTTTTACACTAAATGTGTTGTATGGTTTGTTGTGATCAAAACTAAGAAAGATTAGTTAACACTAATAATGTTTTTAGGCATCACTTGCATTAACAAACTAAAACAGTCCAATTAAATGGGCTTAATGGCCCAAAAAGTTCAACTAGACCCAAACGACCTGAAAAAGCCCTATCTGACTCAAAATTTGATTCTGAACACAAAAGTCTGAAGGCCCAAAAGCTGGTTTTGAGCTTATCACAGCTTAATGGTATAACAACTTATCCTTATTGGGCCAATAAGCCCATTAAGCAATAAGCCAATGCCATAAGCTCATATTTGACACACAACCCTCTTTTGAGATGCCTAAGAGATCTGTGAAAAGAAATTTTGAAAAAGCAAACTCAATAAGCCAGAAATAAGCAAAGTAGAATTTTACTAAAAGACAAAATAGTCGGGTTAGAGTTCTAGGACGTTTCAGAAGCTGATTCTTTTTGCAAAAGCTCACAAATAGCTTAACTAAGAATAATCAACAAGAAAAATCACAAAAAGCCAAGTAGAATAAGTTGTGGAAGCAAATAAGCTGGCTGAAAAAACAAAATAAGCTAGTTTCCTAGCAAAAGCTTATCCAAAAGACTTGTAACTTCTCAAATATGATATTAAGCTGAGAGAAGTGACACCTATCACAAAAACCAAGTTGTTGCATGTGCCAATAAGCAGTTCTGAAAAATAAGCAAAATTGTGCTTATTTGACCAAAAGTCAAAGTCCACCAAAAGTTACCAAATGATTAGGGATTGATTATAAGCTTCCTTTAAGCAATTTTTGTGAAGAACTCAAGGTTGAGCCCTTGTGAATCAAGTGGTCAGTTGACCAAACCTTGACAGATTTTTGCAAAATTAAGCCAATAAGCCAATTAGCTTATAAGCCAGCAATTAAGCAAACCAAATAGCAAGAATCACTCACAAGCAACACAATAATAAGATTCAAGCAGTTAAACAACTTGGCATACACTAAAATAACAAATGCAAGCCTACAATGAGTGGTCACTTTGCTGATGCAAATGACCACTTTGGCCAACTTTGATAAGCTCTAGTACCCATAATAAGCCACCAAATTCAACAAACAGATATTTCACAGATAGCTTATCACCTAAACTCTTCCCAAACCAGATTTCAGACCCTAGATCCAACAAACAAAGATTTTATTGGATCTTATGTGTTTGACCAATTTTAAACCAATATTTTCAGATTTTTCCAAAACTTTGAAATCCTTTTCTAAACCACTTGAAACTTAACCAAGGACCAAAACCAGTTACCAATGACTTGTTTAGACTATCCAAACCCTTAGAACCAAGGGCACAAGACCACAAGGCCTTATGATCCTAAACACCAAACAACCTTGTTTTAGCCCCTTTTCAAACAAACTTTTGATTCCAACACACAACCTATTAATTTTATGGTTCAAATACCTTACCTAGGTGACAACTAACAGAAACAAACAATAAAACACAAAGCACAAACACAAGAACACCAAATCACATGGCAAAATTCATAACAGATATTAACATGAAAAGTTTTTAGAGGAAATTTAAAGAGAGCTTATACCTATCCCTCACAACATCCTAGGGAGATCAGCTATGCTCCTTGGACCACTCTCAACAGCTAGAGAGTGACCAAGGTCCTTGAACAAAGAAGGATCAAGGTCTGCTGATGGTTCAAAGTAGAACCATACCTTGATATGTATGATCTTCAACACAAGGCAACAAACAGCCTAACCAAAGGCTCAAACCCCTTCACAAGCTTGGTGTCAACAAGCTTGTAAGAGCTTAGGGCTTTTGGTTAAGGGTTAGTACAAGTAAAATATCAAAACAGATCATTGATTTCAAGCTTTTTTCAAACTTGAAAACCTTACCAAACATAAATGTGCTTTAACCACAAGATCAAAGCACCTTTATAACATCAAATGGAACTCAGAATCACTCTTAAACAACACCAACTTTTAAAAACATAAAAAGGAATTACATTTTTTTCAAAATACCAAACTTTTATAAATT
Source organism: Glebionis coronaria (assembly GCA_025667525.1). NCBI lineage: Eukaryota > Viridiplantae > Streptophyta > Magnoliopsida > Asterales > Asteraceae > Glebionis > Glebionis coronaria. The sequence continues at coordinate 167,123 of JANFOE010000171.1, forward strand.
TTAAAAAGGAATTACAATGTTTAAAGAGTAAAACTGGAACAAGGCTCTCTCTCACATGTTGAGGAGTCCTTATATAGGCCACAAGGGCTGAGATTACAATGAAAACCCTAGCTAAGAAGTACCTAAAATGCCCTTGAATCCTTCTAGATGTTTGTTGTTGTTGAGCTGACCAAATGCATCCAAGTCGTTCATTTTAGCTTTGTAACCAAGCAAGGAGTGTGGGTTGTTGATTTGGCCACGTGTCATTCCTTGGAGAGGAAGTTGGATTTTGATTGGTGGACGGGTTGATTGGTGGGGTCACATAGTGAGTGGAATTAAGGGTTTTTGGTGTGGGATGGGTTTCTGGGCGTGTGAATTAAGCATGCGCCAAGGTAATTGGAATTAACCCCTTGTTTTAAGTGAAGGTAATTCTGGGTTCATATGGGTAAATAGTAACTCGTTTGATCCGAAAAGGGGGTGGTAAGTTGTTTGGCGCGTGTTTGTTGGTTTGAACTTTCAGAATGGCAAAAGTAGCCCTTGTGTTTTGGGAAAACTTGTAAAACTTGTTTTTCAGCCATGAAACTCGTTTCCCTTTGTTAATGAACTTCTTCTTTTCACACTTTTGCCCCAAAACGTTGGTGTAAAGGTTTTAAGGGTTTGTTTTGCCAATTTTGGATAATTCAAGGACTGATCTTAGACATTTCTCATCTTTGGAGGTCTTCATTGGATGTTGACTTCATGAGGGACCATTGTTGACAATTTAGAATTGTTGAGGGACTAATCTTGCCAAATCTTCAAAGTTGAAGGACCTTTTTGTAATTTTGACAAACTTAAGGGACCAAACTTGTAATTATGAATATACAAGGGTATTAAGTGTCATTTCTTCATAGATGAGGGATCAATATTGTACATCTTCAAGTCTTCAAGGGTTTTTCTTTGAAAAATCATGAATTAGGGCCCGGTTCTTTGTACGGCTTCGTTTCTCGTGTCCGTTTTTCCTTTTTCTTGATATCTTTTGTCTTTTTCACGATATTCATACCTAAAATACACAAGTAAACAAACACAAGCATATATATGGTATTTTTATGACATTTTATGCATTTAAAGCCCGAAAAGAATGATGAGATTATGTATAAATTTCATCTCATCACTCCCCCATACTAAGCCATTGTCGTGCCCTCACGCAATGCTAGAATAAAGTATCTTAGCTTTACCAAAATTCAATTTTATTACCCTTTATAGAAAAGTAAAAGACTTGCAACAATACTACGAAGATGTGTAAAGACATAATGTATGATTTTCATTACGTGTGTGACTTTTAGGGTCAATGAATAAAAAAAAGTGAATGTTCCATAGAGTAAAGTTCGTCATCCTTGATTGTCATACATTCCATGCTAAGTGCAAAAACGAGATCATTGTTGGTACAAGTCACAATGCTAACACTACTCATACGTCCAAATTGTGTAATACTTTTTCTCCCCGCAATCCTAGTTATTATGAAAGGAAATGGGTTTCTAGAATTTTTTAACTATTTGTCATGGATCACAAGTGATTCATATTGACTTATTTGAGTATTTATTAGTCCAAAAGTAAGGTAACACGATTTAATCGATAGTTAGCCGAAGGACAAAATCTTTTAAAACGGCTTCTCGTGTATCTCCTTAAGTTCATATCTTGACATAACTCGTTTCACGATTTGAGACCTTTCTCGGACCGATATTTTGCATGTACTTCATACTTCAAATCTTGGGAAGACGTTCTTGAAATTATGGTCTTCTCTTCATATTTTGGAATTTCTTCACTTGACGTTTTTTGAGAGATTCTTCATACTTGGACCACGACTTCATCATTTTTCTTCAATCTTTATTTTGGACTTTGATATACAACGATCCGCCTCCTTTTAGGACTTGGATATATTTATCCTCATACCTTGTTAGGGTCTTTTTGGATGGATTTTCTCCATGATCGTTAGGGGAGTAATGGCTTTTCGTCGAATGTCTCGATCCTTCATATTGATTTAGGAATAATGATACTTCACATCATCTTGGATCTTTAGCAACAAAATAGAGATCCTCATGCCTTGTTAGGGCCTTTTTGGATCTTCACCAATCTTCGCATCTCGCTTCAATAAGTTATGCCTTGGATATGAACTCTATTCAACCCTGAGCAACTTTTAAACGATCTTGTGCTAGAAGCTAAGTAACCTTTCAAATCGTACGACCTTACTTATTGCAATTCTTTTTATTCCTAATGCATTGATCTTATGGGATAAAAAGCCACAATTAAAAACATATGAGTTTTTAAAAGAACATTTTCATGTTCTATGTTTAGCATGATCACTTGTCTAACTCTATCATTTCTCGATCTTCACTATTTAAAGACCTCTAATTAAAGAGACTCGTGAATACTTAGCCATGCAAGTCAAAATTAAGCCAAATTTGGATTAGCTTTCATTAAGACTATATCAAATCAGAGTTTTGGGTTTTCAAGCCACCTATAGGATCTTGTACTTTCTTGGACTTTTTCAAGTTTAGAGAATGCGTTTTATAGTTCCCTTGATAAGTGACTTTCTAGGATCAGTTATAGGAACTTGCGAAAAGTTCTTGTTCTTAGCCCAAATGAACTAAGACCTTCGTGTTTTAAAGTTCCCTATATAAAAGTCTAGCAAAACTTGATTTGAGCGGGTTAAGGAATGTAAAGGGCTCCAAGTGCCCATCAAGTCAAAAATTAGCTCTTATTCTACCCATCGGAAAATATACATTCGTGTCTTAAAAACACTTATGAAACTAAGAACAATTTTAAAATTTGGCCATTTTTAGCCTTATTAGCAACAAAACAAAACAAAATATTGAAAGTTGGAAAACGTGAGGGCGTAGCAAAGCAAGTATCTATTCACCCCCCCCCCCCCCATACTAAAATTAAACATTGTCCTCAATTTTTCGAGTCTAAAGGTGGAGCACCCCCATACTAGAGACGAAGAGTCGAATGCTTAGGATCTATCATGGAAAGGGTGATCAACAACATATCTAAAGCCGTTTATTAATTATGCTAAAAGATAATTGTTAGAACAATAAAGGATATGTCATGGATTCGTGAAAAACACTTCAAGCAAACGATCGAGGCTCACGTAAACGAATACGAGAGTCTTCAATCGTAGTGATGATGATAATCTAGATAACACATTTACAAACAACCAGGAGACAACGAGTTGGAAGGGCACAAATCCTTTAACACCCCATTTTGGTAAATGGAATGTCACGCGTGATTATGGCGTGTCATCAAAGCATGCAAGGTAATATGTAGTAAAACATACATGACCCTAGGGAAAACCGGAATCAAACATCGGTTCCCAAACATAAGCCCAAAACATAATAAAGTAAAGGAAATGAGAAATGACTAAACAAGCATAGGTATATGAAGGCAAAGGAAGAAGTATGTGACAGCTTCCATCATATGCACGTCCTCCACATGCTCGAGTCCTGGGTACCTGCCATTTTGGAAACATGAAAGGAAAACTGCTGAACATAACGCTCAGTGCACGAATATACAAGCATGTAATGAATAATATAAGCATGTAAAACATATAGCAGCGGAATTGATTAAGTCCTGGAAAACCTGGTAATACTTAGTAAAACTGGTTTTATAGTTTGAAAAGCCTTATGTTTATCTTATAAAAACTGTTTAACATGTTAACCATTAGCCAATATAGGTCATGAAATATCAACGTGCATGAATACATGGAGGGGTGACCTCGTCATGCAAATTAGAGGGGTTGCCTCTAATTTAATATAACTGTTTGGGTAGGAGGGATCAGCTCCTTGTGAAGGATGCAAGGCACACACCACATTCACCTGAATAATCTGCTAAAAACATGTAAACTAGGATGCACCCATACGCCCCACCTGATAATAATAATATGGCCAAAGGCTGAAGGGACGCCACGAGCTATCACTCCGTCGTGGTGGAGTCATAACACTGGTGCCTCCAGTGTTATGGTTATGGTACCTCCATAACTAGGTGAAACTGGTCATGCATGTATATGGCTTTAGGTATCTAATTAAACATAAGCAATTCAAAAACATATAAAACATATACTGGGGAAAACAGTTGGCTGCATACGGGGAATCCTAATAAGGAAGAATGTCCATACTGAAAGGACGGAGAATCCGTACCTTGTGTCCAGTGAACGAAGAAGACGAACGGAAGGGAGTCCTACTTCGATATCACTAATGCTACATAAATAATATACGTGTATAAGTATTTTGATTACTGAGTACGTAACTAGTTTATATCATGTCTTAGCTTGTTTTATATGTTCATGTCATGTTTTACTGATTTTAACGTTATGTTGTGTTTATCATGTATTTTGTCTATTCTGATTAAGTATTACTTGTATTTCTTGTATTATTATACTTGTTGTGTAATAATAAGTAACTTTCTAAAAATAGCAGGTTTCCTAAAATAGAAAGTTTCCAAAAATAGAAAGTTTCCAAAAATAGATTGTTTCCAAAAATAGAAAGTTTCCAAAAATAGTAAGTTTCTATAAATAGATTAGCTGCCTTAAATAAATAAGTTTCTAAAAATAGAAAGTTTCCATAAATAGATTGGCTGCCTTAAATAAATAAGTTTCTAAAAATAGAAAGTTTCCATAAATAGAAATAAGCTGGATTATTAAGCTAATAATATATAAGCTTAAGTTTCACTGAATAATATTCTAAATCATGTGATAAATAGTATAGTTTATTAATTATTACATGTAAATTAAATAAACTATAGGTTATAAGATTTAATTAAATATAACATGATTTAATCAAATAAAAGGTAATAATACTTAGGTTTAAACATGTATTAATATCTATTATTAATATAACCTAAGTCATGAAAAATTAATTAATTATAAGTCATGTTTTAATAATTAATTAATTTCTTAGTCTAAATTAACTAATAAAATACTTAGGTTAAAATCATGTATTATTAATAATATAACCTAAGTCATGTCCAAATTAAATTAATTACATAGCACGTTAAATTAATTTAATAAATCTTGTAATTATTCAACTTGTAAAAATAAATAATTAATCTTGAAAAATAACCCGTGAACCGAACCCGTGTCTTAAAACTAAACATGTCATGAACCGGACCGGTTTAACCCTTGAACCGGCCTACAACCCTTAACCATGGCAAACCAGCACCGGCCTAAACCGGTGGTGCGTGTGGTGTTCCAACACGTGTTCTATTTATTTACGTGTTCTCGTGTCGTGTTTACGTGATTTAATTATTAATCGTTCGTGTCGTAAAATATATTTATACGTAATCATAATAAATATACGTAGATACATAATAATAGGTTCGTGTTTATTTACGTTCATGATTTTCATGTTCGTGATTATAACTATTTTCGATAATTATTATCGTGTCTTAATACGTAATAATTACTTATCGTGTAATAACACGTACGTAATACTTGTAAATTCTTATTCGTGAAACGTAACCGTGCTAAATAAGGAAATTTCTAATCATGTACGTACGAGTGTATGTTTACTGTTCATGGTAAAAGCGTGCGGGTTTTACAAGTCTTCCCCCTTAAAAAGAATAATTCGTCCCTGAATTATAGATAACGTAAACTGAAAGAGAAACATACCCGAATCAAACTGAGAGGGTATGTAAGATAAAAGGATCTGAATGTGACATGGTAGAAAGGAACGTGGAACGTGACATGTCTTGAAGGGACATGGAACGTGATGTGACGGAAAGAACGTATCTAATCGATAATAGAAAAACGGATAAGAAGTCCGGATGAACTTGTCCGTTTCCAAGTGGCTTCCCTCTTGGAAAGGTTCCTTCTTAAGATCTTGACACAATGATAAATCTTGGTCCTCCTTACCTTGACTTGAAAACACGAAGAGTTCATTGTCATCTACGTAAGATAGACAGAAATAACATGCAAGGGGAACTGAAACATTACGATACAAAATAATCTAACCTAACTGATAATTAGCAACGATGCGCGAGACATATTGAAACGTAGTACGTGAAAAATTTTGAACGTGATACGTGAAAAATTTTGAACGTGATACGTGGAGATATGGTGAGTGTAGTATGAGCAAACATATCGTGATCCATGATACGTGTAACATATCGTGAACGTGATATGAGGAACGTGGGATGAACATGACATGTGAAACATATCGTGAACATGGAATAAAACTGCGGTAACGCCAAACGTTATAAGGTGAAACGTGGAATGTGACGTGAAACGTCTGTCTGAGGATAGGGAGTTATACTAAACTTGAGTCTGGTCTCTCAAGTTCCTGCAAAACCTCCAGAACGAAAACGTACGTACAATCATAAGCCAGGATACAGTTATTAACGTGAATAGTGTCATGAACGTGAGCGTGAAAGCAAGTCGTGGAATTAGAATGAGGACGTGAACGTAAATGAGGAGCACAATGGGAACCTTTGTCTGGCCCGATAGCTGAGGGATTACCAAGTGATCTGATGAGCCTTGGCTGGAATATGTCTGATCAATCTGTTGGTTCTGAAATCCTTACGGATGTACGGATTTTGCAGACTTGATCAAACTGTTGGCGATAACCCAGATAGCATCTTGTTTCTTCTGAGTTTGCGTTAATCTGGTAACCAAAATCCATGGAGATCTTGTCCCATTTCTATTCACAGTTTCAGATGATGGAAGAACATCCTAGTCTGTTGGTGTTCTATCTTAACCTGTTGGTATGTCCGGTACATAGATATGAACGTAACAGTATCTTGCTTCGTAGAAACTTGATACATAGAAGTTTGCGAAACTCTGTGTCTCCGAAATCAGACTTCTCTTAGCGTAGATTTTCTGGAACACGTAATGTAGTGTAGGGTTCTCACCTTTACGCATAAGTTGAGTCATGGTAAGATTAACCTTGAGAATCCATGTGATTCAGCGTGTCATTGTAATCAACCAGAATTTATATTGGAAAATTTCAAGGTGAAATTTGTGACAATCCGTCAATTTATGGTTGATATTTTATTCACAATATTTATTTGAAAATATTATTTTATGAACTCACTTATTTTTGGGAAGTAATTTGGATTTACGTCTTGAAGTAGCATCGACTACGTCTAAACCGGAGGATTCGACGTTACGTGCTTACGTTTACATACACCGTTTTGGTGACAGTCCGATATTTCAGAAAATAAATTTATCCGTGAATATTATTTTGGAGTTTTAAATTTGTGTTGGTTCATAAACTCACAAATTTACGAGAAGAGATTAGGACTTACGATTATATTTAAGGTCCTTTACGACTAAACCGGAAACCTTAGGATTACGTATTTACGTTTTCGAACTCCGTTTTTGATGAGACAATTTTTATTGGATTCGTTTTGTGCCGTTGATTCATAATTTATAAAAACGTTTTTCGTAAAACGACCCGAGGACACGCAAATCAAGGAAACTAGAATCGAGGAGTACCCGTAAATTAGTGGGATGGGACAAGTTTTACACTTGCCCACCCCACAAATGGGTGGCCAAAAAGCATAGCCAACACACATTTGAGGTGTCAACTATACACCATAACTAAGACACTTGTCTTAGTATGCATCAAAACCATTTACAACAAAAACCACTAGCCTCTCTCTCACACACACACACACTCATGCAATGTTAATCCAAATTTCACCAAAACTCTCTCTTCCTCCCCCTTATTTCCGTCCCTATACATCCCCAAATCATCATCATACACCAAAAATTCCATCACAAATCTTATGTATATGTTACATATGATAAAAGCCTTTTGAAGACATAAAGATTGGAGGTGATCTTAACCTATGAAAAGGAGTTTTCATGAGGTTCAAGGGCTGATTCCATGGAGGTTTTCATCCATTTTAAGGACCCAAGAAGTTGTCTTGCTAAAGTTGAAGATTTGATAACAAGAACCAAGTCTTGTTCATCAAAAACCTCATCTTTTCATCACTAATGGTGGTATAGAGATTGTTCTTCCTATCATTTTATTATTTTGAATATGTAATCTTGTATTTTCTTTATTTATGTATATGTATATGATGATGAATGATGATAAAAATATTATGTGGGGATTTGGTGTTGATAATCATGGGTAAAAAGATGAAAAACTATATGTAAAAATGGTTAATCTTGCTTAAAAATGATGGCTGTATGAAACAGTAAAGAACCATGTCATTAACTGATAAAATGGCATAGATTAATGGATATACAGTAATTAATATGTCTTGTACACATGTGAGAGTTGACCATGCAATGGAATCATTAGGATGAGTGAGATATGATCAAAACAAGTTTAGAGTACAAATCTGAGTTCACTGTTTTGGACGATTTTTAGAAAATACTTAGAGGCTGATTCAACAGTAGCTATACAAGTGTTAAATGGAGCACATATCATGTAGTTTATATCATAAAAATTTGAGCTTCTATCTCCATATAGAACTCTAGATATGGCAGTTTTGGTGAAGATGAAAATAAAAATCAGATTTTGAGAATTAATGTTTATTATTATTATATAAGCACTCAAAATTATATTGTATAAAATGTAAAATAAAAACCCACTAACTTATGGATTTTATTTATATAAATATGTAAAAGTTTAAATAAGTGTATAAATTATAAAAATGGTAGTGGAATAATACTTATAAGTAATAAAAACTATAAACTTGATTTTTACGACTTTTTCGGCTATTACCGTAAAATGAACGTTTTTCGCCAATTAAAACTTAGACGATCAAACCCGTCTAATGTAAAGTTTTTAAAAGTCATATAATGATATATAAGTAACTAGTACAAGTAAAAACCGATAAAACCCGAACTATAGGACATACGGATATTAACGAGCTAACTAAGCATATTGGACTAATAATTGGACTAAATAAGATAAATACTTATAAAAAGAACTTATTGGGCTTAACCAATTTAGGCCCAACATGGGAAGTATAGATACTGATAATATAAGTATAAAATGGATTAAAACAAGTTAAAGAACTTATAATAAGTTTATTGGACCTAAAACACGTAAATAGGTAAAACTAGTAAACTAGTATAAAAGTTATCGACACATAACACTAAAACGAATAAATGAGAATATGTAAACCCACTTGATCATCATATATATAAAATCATCATATGTATACATAATTGTTATTTTTATAAAGTCATTGGACATGAGTCTAAGACGAATATTATTTGTCTAGGTTTCCGTGATTGAAGCACGTACCGTACGTCCAAATTGCCGATAACCCGCCTTCCCACATCAACGTGAGTTCATAGGCTCACACTCTTTTAAATGTTTTTATAAATGTTTTATAAACCCGCGAGGGAGATAACATGTTAGTTTTTATAAAATAGGACACCATTTGTCCCGAATGTTTGTTTATTGGTTTGGACCCGAATGATTGTATGACCCGATTGTATGACCCGATAAATGATTAAAGGACCCGATAGATGAAATTAAATGGATTATTAAAGTTAGGTTATGTCACTAAAAGTCCCATTAGCATGAATTGTGAACTACCGGGATTTGGTAGACGCTTATGCATTTAATAGTACTATTTGGGGACGATCACCCCAGTTCGCGCCTTGACGGTTGATCCCCGTCGTGCCACATTGATTGGTAAGCGAATTTATGTATGAGAAGATTTCCATAGCGTGACCTTTGTGACGACACGCTACTTTAGATGGGCAAATTGAGTATCGGGTTAGCTACCCGTTGTTGGTTTAGTATGGTAACAATGTCATGCGGCTTATAATAATCCAGTTAACGAAATACTACTAGACGCACCGAATTATGATGTATTGCATGACTAGCAATACAGGGTCATACTATTGATATTATGTTCGTGTTTTGGTTTTCATAACCATATTCATATAACGGTTTTTATTTAATCTATACAACGTTGTAAAACGTATTGTATGATGTTTTTACGACATTGGCTCGTATAATGATTTTTAAGGCAAACGCCTATATTATGATTTTGATGAAGATTTGTATAAAATGACTTTGGCTATTTTATGGCCTATTAAAATCATTTGTACAAAACGATTTTCAGTAATAATTTTATACTGATATTATATTGATGGATTTTATTAAACTCTATGAATTCACTCGGCGTTATCGCTGACCTTTTCTTTTAACATGTTTTATCTCAGGTACTTGAAGGTAATTCTCGGGAAGACGACAAGAATTCATGGCCCGCACCTAAATACTTATTTCCATTCAAATGCTTTGTAAAACCTGTATTAAATATAATGACTTGGGACCTATGTAACTTTGATATTTATGAATGGAAATGCTTTAATATTAAACGACGCGATTTTTAAGCGTTGTCTATGATGTGAGTAATGTGCTATCCCGTAACACCAACTAGTCTTCCGTTGTATCGAGTTGTATAAATTTGGGGGTGTTACAGTTTGGTACCAGAGCTCTCGTTATAGAGAACGAAAGATTTTTAAAACCAAGGTTTTGAATAAAACATTTCAAAATCTTTTAACTATAAACATTTTTCTAAAAATGTCTAAAAATCTTTTGACTATAACGGTGCCGAAGAATTCCCGAGTTACCGACAAGGCCAGACTGAGAAGTGTTATTTTAATATATATATATATAACTTGGATTATATATATATACGTGATATAATATTATTACATGATTGTTTGATGATTATTTTGATTTTTATACGAGGTATTTATACGACGTAGATTGTCACAAGTAACCCAAAATTCCCTAGTAAATTAATCGAAGCTATTCTCGTAGGAATTCTAGCTATCCTAGATCTAAACCGAGTTGTGGATATTTATGATCCCAACAAATGGTTGATATTCGTAGAAATGTAGATATTAGTTGATTGTGATATTAAAGAAGAATTGGCGAGATTAACACTGATACCGATGTCATGACGATCTTTTCTTATAGAGTGGAGTTTGACAAAACGTTACCACCTAGAAAGATGTCATGTGATTCGTTGTCATCCAATTCTTAAATTGAAATCGAAAGGGTGAATGTTGCACTTGAGGCTGTCATTAGAACCATTACCCAAAAGCCTCATGCACTAGTACCTTTCCGAGAAGTCTAGTTGAATGATCAAGTCATTTCATACTAGTGACTCATTTGATAATAGTTGTTGTAAGAGCTATAGGATTGGAAATTAAGTGCTGATCATATCGAGCTTTTATTGCCTTATTAAGGTTTATGAATAAGGTTGAAAGTATCAAAGAGTGATGTAGGATATCACATTGAGTATAAGTTAATTGAAACTTGAATAAAGTAAAATTTAACCTGTATGGAATATGAGATTGTTAATATAAGTCGTTAAGTTCTGTGATTGAATTATAAGGTTTTAAATGATTGTAGGTTTGTGTTAAGGGTTGTTCCTAGGCCATTGTCCAATGACGAGGATGCCCAGTGTCCAATAAATAAATTGAAGAAATCTTCTTCTGAATTGGGACCAATGGATCTTCCAGGACATATGGAACACCTAATGACTCTTGTAGGTTAGTATTCATTGTGGTATCTTTTAAAAATCCCTAACTTAATTGAGATATCAGTTGGTAGGATGAGTTCTAAGAATTGTATGACATAGTGACACGTAATGTGTTACGGTACAATTTGACTTGTTTATGATTAATGAAAAGACTACCTTTGAATGCTAAATTCTACATGTATCGATGATATCTATCTTTTATTGCTTCATCCTAATGTTCGCATTAGTGATGCAACCATTGAGCAAGTACTCATCTCTGTTTGAGTTACGTTGTGGATTAATCTTTTTGAGCGCCATCAAGGTCATGAACCTCATGATTATTTGGCTAAGCTCATCTCCTACTATATTGTAGTTAGTTCTTGGTGAACAACTCTTCATCACTCCTTTGCAGATCACTCATTGTTTTTATAAAGTTAAAACGGTATCCTTTGAGAAAAATTAATTTTCAACACAATAAGGATTATTCAAAGTGAGATTTATAAGTGATTGATATCAAAATGAAGTTGTTTATGAGACGCTTTGGAAACTTAATTATTTCCATGACAAAGAAAACCTCTGTAAATATATTTTTGATTCTTATTTAAGAATTAAGCATGAAAATGTTTTTATTATAAACATGATGACAAAGTTTTGACGAACTGAGTATTGCATCGTTAATCTTGAAATTTTATATAGTTGTGCGCCTACATACAATTTGGAATGGACCATGCAAGGCTGATTAGTAGTCACCATAAAACTGATTAATAAACGCTACATTTTCTTTGTAGATTGTGAAAGATTAAATTTTATGAGATCGGCAAGAAGTGAAAAATAGGGACATATTGATGGGGACACATACATATGTGCCCGTACTATTTATTCTTCTGAGTTAAAATTTATCATCTATGGAACTTGTCTTATTTGACAATTGATATTCCCTTCTTGTCCAATTCTCCCGTAGTGAGATTCTTAGGAAAAGTATCTGATTACAGAGTGTTGATACCCGACTGGATGTATTGACGTTCTTATCATTTCTTATGATTTGATTTCATTTGAATGACCTGGGTAACGATCCGAGGAGCTTTCGAATGCGTACTCAAATTATGAAAACATGGGATATATTCATATTCGTTAAATGTTTTCATCTGTATCTGATTTGAAATTCTCTCGCATAGATTATGCGTTGACCTTACTCTTTTAATAGTAGTTGTGTATCCTAATATCCCTGAATTTGTGAAGGATTATGAATTATTATTAGTCTTTTGAGAAGTTCACATCTTATCGACGGCAATGCAACTGGAAAGTTGATAGTGCCCGTAGAATGGATTGATTGATTATGACATGACGACGTTGTCTTAATTGATGGGAACTCGAGTAGAATTCCCCTAAATGATAAGATGTTGATTATCAAAAGTGATCTAAATAATTCTTGATGGATGACCATATCCTGTATTAAGACTTGAAATTATACCATAAATGGTTGTGAATTAGTCATAAATATTATAATCTAGAAAGAACCTAATATGAATATATTAAAAAGATGTTTCTGTTATCTGAAACTTTAGTAAGTATTTGTTGATGAATTACCTAGACTTTCGCCATTAAGGCAAGTTGAAATTGGTATTGATTATATTCCCGGTCCTACACTTGTGGCTTGTGCACTATACATCAGCACCATCTGAATTTAAGGAATTACCGTACAACTGAGAGAGTAGTCGGAGAAAGCTTTTATTCTACCAAGCTCGTCATTATAAAGAGCTATGGTGTTATCATTCCTTATATTTATAGATTACTGTGAACTGAGTAAATTGACAATCGAAAACGAAATCCATAACTCGAAATGGAAGATTTGTTCGATCATTTACAAGGTTCTAGCGTATGTTTTAAAGATTTGATCCACGGCATGGTTATCATCAACTTCGCATCTGCGGAAAAGATTATGTATTCCAATCACTACATCCGGTACTTGTAATGGACATTATGAGTTTCACGTGATGTCGTTTGGATTGACTAATACACATGTAGCATTCATAAATTTGGTGAATCACATGTGTAGGCTGTAATTTGATAAATTCATGCTCGTGATCATTAAGGACCATTTATTTGTTTGTTTATAAGAATAAGAATGAGTTAATAATTATTTATAGATTGCCCTGAATTGGCCGAACAATGAAAACATGTACCTTGAATATTTAACATGAGATTTAGGACTTAATCTTTTACATTATTTGATCGTGTGATTAAAATATAATGGAATTTATATTGACTTTTCAAATATTAGAGCCATTTAGGCTTAGGGTTATAACAAAAAGAAAATGGAAATATATTTTGACAAATATTTTAACAAAGGATTTTTAAGGGAATATTCCCTTATACACAGAACATTTAACTAAACTCCTGTTTAGGGGTAAATGTTCGTGTATACCTCAAGACAACCTAAGCGGAATTGAGGAAAACATTTAAACCATGACTTAAAAATTGAAACGACAATTTTTTCTTTTCAACTAAGAAAATTTTAACCAAAATATAAACAAAGGTTTTTCGAACATTTACGGATCTTATTAAATATTTTCGATAAATCAACAAAAATCTTGTTAATTAAATTCAAATTTATTTTGAACATTTTATAAATTGGTCGAACTAAGAAGAATTAAAATTTTTACGTTATGTTTCATAAAAAAAATTTTAATATTTATTATTTAATTAGTTGTAATAATTATCGACGCTTTAGACGCCGGATTGAGTAAAACGGATAAAAAAATAGTGGAGACGAGACTAGAACTTAGAAAATATAAAGAAAGAATTTTCGAATAAATATGGTCATGATAATTATTCCATCTAGGAAAGTGAACGTAATTACTGACACATTATGTATAAAAGATAAAGAACCAATTAGGATGTGTTCCTTAATAATGAAGGTGCAAATTAAATTGCCGAACGATATAAAAATAAACAATGTTTGTAAAAAGGATGATATAGATAATAAAAAGGGGTTCGCGGCTAATGTGAACCATTAGAACTGAGAAGCCAATAGCGTTGAATGTTTTAAAGGCCACTTGTGGTTGTCTAAATATGGAGGATTGTGAGATATAGTTATGTTGGAAACTTGTAAGTATAAGTATTCTATTCCTGTCATTTCTGATTTAATGTATCATTATCAGAAGAAGTTGTACTGATGGCAAATTATGAAGGCAGACATCGCCTCATACATTAGTAAACGTCTAACTATTGCAAAGGTCATCATCTGAATTAGATTCGATTTGGGTCATCGTCGACAGACTGACCGAATCTGCTAATATCATTCCCGTTAATGATAAATGCAAAAGAGTATGTAAACATAGTGTGCCTGTATCAAACATCTTTATCAAAGATCCTCGCTTCGCAACGAATTTCTAGAGATTTGCTCAGAAATCATTGAGAACGAACCTTGATGAGAGTACTATGTACCACCCCAATCGAAGGGACGAGGTAAAGTAACGATACAAAGTAATATAAGTGCTGTTTTATGTTTGAATGATTGACCTTTGGTAATGAACCGTATAATCGTTTTCCCTTGGAGAAATTATCATTGATAATCATCGTATTAGGATCGAGATCGAATCTTGTTAGGATCTAAATATTAGAGCATCTGTAAGTAGGAGTTGAGATGAAGACACCCGACATACACCCATTGTGAGTTGGACATATCTTTTAGGTTTAAGGTTTCCTATGATGGAGAACCTAACAAAATACCCGACCCGCGAAACCTAAAATGATTGTTGAAATTAGGATTTGATTATTGACTGCCGATAGTGGGCAGGAGGTTATGTGGATATGAAATGTAGATCTTGAAGTGCCAGATGGGTAGCGAAGTTATGCCAAAAATTTTAACCTTGGAAAAATGAATTAATGATTTGACAAATCATGGGATATAAGTCCCCGTAATATGGGACCATTGAGATGATGTGAAAGATTGGTTTGAAAGGCATATAAGCTGGATCTACCCTAGGACTTCAAGAGTTGCGTGAATTATGTTTCATATATCGAACTTAATAGAATATCTATCAAGTGAAAATCTGAATTCTTCTTAATAAAGCTTAGATCGGCGAAAAGTTGCATTCATCAGAAACCCGTGAACATCATGGAGAGAGAAAGTAAGTCAACATTTAGCCTGATCTTATTCCCGTAGTTATGTTTGATGAAACTCGCGTATTGTAATGAATTACACTTGTGAGAAAAGACCGAATGTGGAGGAAATACCCACATGGCTTTAACTCTATAAGAAGCGAGTAGTAAGATGATCTTTGAGGACAAAGATCCTGTTTAGGGGTAAATGTTGTGACAATCCGTCAATTTATGGTTGATATTTTATTCTCAATATTTATTTGAAAATATTATTTTATGAACTCACTTATTTTTGGGAAGTAATTTGGATTTACGTCTTGAAGTAGCATCGACTACGTCTAAACCGGAGGATTCGACGTTACGTGCTTACGTTTACATACACCGTTTTGGTGACAGTCCGATATTTCAGAAAATAAATTTATCCGTGAATATTATCTTGGAGTTTTAAATTTGTGTTGGTTCATAAACTCACAAATTAGTAGAAGAGATTAGGACTTACGATTTTATTTTAACGTCCTTTACGACTAAACCGGAAACCTTAGGATTACGTATTTACGTTTTCGAACTCCGTTTTTGATGAGACAATTTTTATTAGATTCGTTTTGTGCCGTTGATTCATAATTTATAAAAACGTTTTTCGTAAAACGACCCAAGGACACGCAAATCAAGGAAACTAGAATCGAGGAGTACCCGTAAATTAGTGGGATGGGACAAGTTTTACACTTTCCCACCCCACAAATGGGTGGCCAAAAATCATAGCCAACACACATTTGAGGTGTCAACTATACACCATAACTAAGACACTTGTCTTAGTATGCATCAAAACCATTTACAACAAAAACCACTAGCCTCTCTCTCACACACACACACTCATGCAATGTTAATCCAAATTTCACCAAAACTCTCTCTTCCTCCCCCTTATTTCCGTCCCTATACAACCCCAAATCATCATCATACACCAAAAATTCCATCACAAATCTTATGTATATGTTACATATGATAAAAGCCTTTTGAAGACATAAAGATTGGAGGTGATCTTAACCTACGAAAAGGAGTTTTCATGAGGTTCAAGGGCTGATTCCATGGAGGTTTTCATCCATTTTAAGGACCCAAGAAGTTGTCTTGCTAAAGTTGAAGATTTGATAACAAGAACCAAGTTTTGTTCATCAAAAACCTCATCTTTTCATCACTAATGGTGGTATAGAGATTGTTCTTCCTATCATTTTATTATTTTGAATATGTAATCTTGTATTTTCTTTATTTACGTATATGTATATGATGATGAATGATGATAAAAATATTATGTGGGGATTTGGTGTTGATAATCATGGGTAAAAAGATGAAAAACTATATGTAAAAATGGTTAATCTTGCTTAAAAATGATGGATGTATAAAACAGTAAAGAACCATGTCATGAACTGATAAAATGGCATAGATTAATGGATATACAGTAAGTAATATGTCTTGTACACATGTGAGAGTTGGCCATGCAATGGAATCATTAGGATGAGTGAGATATGATCAAAATAAGTTTAGAGTACAAATCTGAGTTCACTGTTTTGGACGATTTTTAGAAAATACTTAGAGGCTGATTAAACAGTAGCTATAGAAGAGTTAAATGGAGAACATATCATGTAGTTTATATCATAAAAATTTGAGCTTCTATCTTCATATAGAACTCTAGATATGGCAGTTTTGGTGAAGATGAAAATAAAAATCAGATTTTGAGAATTAATGTTTATTATTATTATATAAGCACTCAAAATTATATTGTATAAAATGTAAAATAAAAACCCACTAACTTATGGATTTTATTTATATAAATATGTAAAAGGTTAAATAAGTGTATAAATTATAAAAATGGTAGTGGAGTAATACTTATAAGTAATAAAAACTATAAACTTGATTTTTACGACTTTTTCGGCTATTACCGTAAAATTAACGTTTTCGCCAATTAAAACTTAGACGATCAAACCCGTCTAATGTAAAGTTTTTAAAAGTCAAATACTGATATATAAGTAACTAATACAAGTAAAAACCGATAAAACCCGAACTATAGGACATACGGACATTAACGAGCTAACTAAGCATATTGGACTAATAATTGGACTAAATAAGATAAATACTTATAAAAAGAACTTATCGGGCTTAACCCATTTAGGCGCAACATGGGAAGTATAGATACTGATAATATAAGTATAAAATGGATTAAAACAAGTTAAAGAACTTATAATAAGTTTATTGGACCTAAAACACGTAAATAGGTAAAACTAGTAAACTAGTATAAAAGTTATCGACACATAACACTAAAACAAATAAATGAGAATATGTAAACCCACTTGATCATCATATATATAAAATCATCATATGTATACATAATTTTTATTTTTATAAAGTCATTGGACATGAGTCTAAGACGAATATTATTTGTCTAGGTTTCCGTGATTGAAGCACGTACCGTACGTCCGAATTGCCGATAACCCGCCTTCCCACATCAACGTGAGTTCATAGCCTCGCACTCTTTTAAATGTTTTTATAAATGTTTTATAAACCCGCGAGGGAGATAACATGTTAGTTTTTATAAAATAGGACACCATTTGTCCCGAATGTTTGTTTATTGATTTGGACCCGAATGATTGTATGACCCGATTGTATGACCTGATAAATGATTAAAGGACCCGATAAATGAAATTAAATGGATTATTAAAGTTAGGTTATGTCACTAAAAGTCCCATTAGCATGAATTGTGAACTAACGGGATTTGGTAGACGCTTATGCATTTAATAGTACTATTTGGGGACGATCACCCCAGTTCGTGCCTTGACGGTTGATCCCCGTCGTGCCACATTGATTGGTAAGCGAATTTATGTATGAGAAGATTTTCATAGCGTGACCTTTGTGACGACACGCTACTTTAGATGGGCAAATTGAGTATCGGGTTAGCTACCCGTTGTTGGTTTAGTATGGTAACAATGTCATGCGGCTTATAATAATCCAGTTAACGAAATACTACTAGACGCACCGAATTACGATGTATTGCCTGACTAGCAATACAGGGTCATACTATTGATATTATGTTCGTGTTTTGGTTTTCATAACCATATTCATATAACGGTTTTTATTTAATCTATACAACGTTGTAAAACGTATTGTATGATATTTTTACGACATTGGCTCGTATAATGATTTTTAAGGAAAACGCATATATTATAATTTTGATGAAGATTTGTATAAAATGACTTTGGCTATTTTATGGCCTATTAAAATGATTTGTACAAAACGATTTTCAGTAATAATTTTATACTGATATTATATTGATGGATTTTATTAAACTCTATGAATTCACTCGGCGTTATCGCTGACCTTTTCTTTTAACATGTTTTATCTCAGGTACTTGAAGGTAATTCTCGGGAAGACGACAAGAATTCATGGCCCGCACCTAAATACTTATTTCCATTCAAATGCTTTGTAAAACCTGTATTAAATATAATGACTTGGGACCTATGTAACTTTGATATTTATGAATGGAAATGCTTTAATATTAAACGACGCGATTTTTAAGCGTTGTCTATGATGTGAGTAATGTGCTATCCCGTAACACCAACTAGTCTTCCGCTGTATCGAGTTGTATAAATTTGGGGGTGTTACAAAATTTCTCCTGTCGTAAAATTTGCAACATAGTGCAAATATGGTCTTACTGCTCTTTTCTAGACCTAGAGAAAAATCAGGTTGTTCTCGATGAAAATACTGATGAATTTGTTTATGAGTTCATGGAAACTCCATTTATTAAGTCTATTATGCTGCTGGAGCAATTATGAGACTAATACAAAATCACGAATCTAGCATGACCGAGTCGTGTACGAATAGCAGTCATGGAAATGTTCTGCTCTTTCACTCGTCACTGTTGGCAGCATGATCATGAGTCCGATCTTGGAAAGGTGATTAACACCCTAAAGTCGATTGGACATGTTGTCAATACGTGGAGAAGAATAACGGTTACAGATGGTGATTTGTTTTCAATCAACGGTAGTCGACACATAATCTCATGTTACCGTCCTTCTCCTTGAAGGTTTCTCTAGAATGTATGGGAAAATTTTGGAATAATCGTCTGGTTATGTGTAAAAGGAGCTTCAGTGGTCATGTCTTAACTGATAGCTAGAAAATTTAACAGTCATGTCTAACAAAGCACGTGCTTATAAAGCATAGATAATTTGTACAAAGTTTCTTGATGGAAAACCATGCTGAATGTATTCAGGTGCCTGAACATTGCTGTACAAAATAATGAATCGTAGCAGGGTGTGCTGTTCATAGTCCATAATTAGGATTAAGTTCAACTCGAATCTGTCCGAGGTAATGCGTTAGCAGCTTGGATCTTATCATTAGGCTGAAGGAAAACCTTCGTATACATTGGAAATACGAATGGCGTCCTTTATGGTCATGAATATGTGAATTACAGGTGCAAGAAAGGAAAGTATCATCGAACAATCGAGACAGATCTCACTGATATGCCGGTGCTGGTACTGAAATTCTTGTGGCCTGATTAATACATGGCACCATAAAATGGATATACCCTTTGGAGGGTACCCTGAATTTCTTAAGGATGTTCCAGGATTAGACGTGAGTCATATGTCTTGACTCGTGTCTTGGGAAATATAAGCATGACATGTGTCTTGACTGGTTTCTTGACATGTGTCTTCGGAAGGTATACATGAGACATGTGTCTTGACTGGTGTCTTGACATGTGTCTCGAAATTTGAAACAAATAGAACTACAAATATTAGGTTATTATGCCAAAATTGGCGGATCGGTTGGACCACTGATCCTTTGTATTTCTGATCACGTCCGTGGTCGGAGCTTCGGTTGCGATTGCTGGGATAGTTGCTGTCATAGTAGTGGTTACTATTGTCTTGTCTGTCAGTTCCATGACGGTCATTCTCATGACTGTGACTCATGTAACTATTCAGCTGAGTGGCCGGCTGGTACCGGTTTGCACTCATATGACTAAAACAACAACTGAATGACGTGTGACATGTAACTAAGAATTAGGGACAATGATTGATGAAAATCGTCTGATGGTGAAGCATCTTCTCATCCAATTTCTTTGCTCTGACGCCTTTGTCCTCGTCTTGTAGGATCTCCAGGTTGTGAACAGCATCCGCATCTTGTAGCGTCTCCAAACATCGGCAGCATCAACCTTTAATAACATCTCCAAGTTATGAGCGGCATCAGCAATCTTGTAGAATATCAACAAGTGAACATACGCCTGAGATGATTCAGAATCGACTAGCGAATACTCGTGAAGTATTGCAAGTGAAATACACATGGATTAAGGTACGTGTAATACACATGGAATACGGTACATGGAGTACACACGGAATGCACATGAAATGATCGGTATGGGGTCAATCATTTGTCATGATTTTAAAGGAAATATAATCGGTTAAACGGTTAGAAAGACCATCATGATAACCTGGCAATGCCAGTATATACCTCATTCTGGTTGCATAGAGAAACACTAACGTGTGGTTAAACGAATTTCAACAATGATTTTCTGAAAGCATGATTAATGAAAACCAACCATGACTATCATGAAAGTGGTATTTAAGTGAACTCCAACAGTGTCTTGCATGAAAGCATAAACAACAAAAGAGACGTAAGACGTAATCAATCGTGAAGACGAAATCATCATGTAGAAACATGAAACAACTTAACATCTAGGATGAAACTGAAGTTATACAACATAATCAGCATGAAACTGAAGTTAACCTTGACAGTATGAAAACATACTTGACATAAAACATATTAAGTTATGAGGGGACATGAAAAAAATTATTCTTATAAATCATGAGAAAAATTTTATGCATGAAAACAGTGCATGAATACATGATGCAGTTTATAAAAACCTTTATATGCGCGAGGGAACGCCTATGGGTCGGTCCCAAAACAAAAGACATGGCGAGGGGATGCCTATGGGTCGGTCCTAAAGTTAAGAGTTCTGATAAAAGCACATGCGACTAAATAGGGCCAGTCCTGTACCAACCATTACTTAGTCAAAATTCCTGTGACAATGATACATGAAACATAAATAAGTAAAAATCATTTGTCAAAACTTATCAGAAAAATTTTTATGTGGCTAATTATGAAAAACTGGGGTTCAGTCCACATAGCCACAGTTCAAGAGGAACATCATGCATGAAACAATGACACATAACTAAATATGAATGACGATTGTCCATCCATATTAGTAAAACAATATCGATGAAAAAATCAAGGTTAAAACATCAAGGTGCTGAAAACATCATGGTTAAAACAACAATGCGTTAAACATATCAATACGTGGAAGAACAAGCGTTGGCTTAGGAAGCTCCTAGTGACTACCCACTAGTCACGGGTCAAGTTTTAGAGCCTACAGGTCGAAGCTTTGGCTCTGATACCATAACTGTAACACCCTATTTTGGTAAATGGAATGTCACGCGTGATTATGGCGTGTCATCAAAGCATGCAAGGTAATATGTAGTAAAACATACATGACCTAGGGAAAACCGGAATCAAACATCGGTTCCCAAACATAAGCCCAAAACATAATAAAGTAAAGGAAATGAGAAATGACTAAACAAGCATAGGTATATGAAGGCAAAGGAAGAAGTATGTGACAGCTTCCATCCGATGCACGTCCTCCACATGCTAGAGTCCTGGGTACCTGCCGTTTTGGGAACATGAAAGGAAAACGGCTGAGCATAACGCTCAGTGCACGGATATACAAGCATGTAATGAATAATATAAGCATGTAAAACATATAGCAGCAGAATTGATTAAGTCCTGGAAAACCTGGTAATACTTAGTAAAACTGGTTTTATAGTTTGAAAAGCCTTATGTTAATCTTATGAAAACTGTTTAACATATTAACCATTAGCCAATATAGGTCATGAAATATCAATGTGCATGAATAATTGGAGGGGTGACCTCGTCATGTAAATTAGAGGGGCTGCCTCTAATTTAATATAACTGTTTGGGTAGGAGGGATCAGCTCCTTGTGAAGGATGCAAGGCACACACCACATTCACCTGAGTAATCTGCTAAAAACATGTAAACTAGGATGCACCCATACGCCCCACCTGATAATAATAAGATGGCCAAAAGCTGAAGGGACGCCACGAGCTATCACTCCGTCGTGGTGGAGTCATAACACTGGTGCCTCCAGTGTTATGGTTATGGTACCTCCATAACTAGGTAAAACTGGTCATGCATGTATATGCTTTTAGGTATCTAATTAAACATAATCAATTCAAAAACATATAAAACATATACTGGGGAAAACAGTTGGCTGCATACGGGGATCCTAATAAGGAAGAATGTTCATACTGAAAGGACGGAGAATCCGTACCTTGTGTCCAATGAACGAAGAAGACGAACGGAAGGGAGTCCTACTTAGATATCACTAATGCTACATAAATAATATACGTGTATAAGTATTTTGATTACTGAGTACGTAACTGGTTTATATCATGTCTCGGCTTGTTTTATATGTTCATGTCATGTTTTACTGATTTTAACGTTATGCTGTGTTTATCATGTATTTTGTCTATTCTGATTAAGTATTACTTGTATTTCTTGTATTATTATACTTGTTGTGTAATAATAAATAACTTTCTAAAAATAGCAGGTTTCCTAAAATAGAAAGTTTCCAAAAATAAAAAGTTTCCAAAAATATAAAGTTTCCAAAACTAGATTGTTTCCAAAAATAGAAAGTTTCCATAAATAGATTAGTTGTCTTAATTAAATAAGTTTCTAAAAATAGAAAGTTTCCATAAATAGATTGGCTGCCTTAATTAAATAAGTTTCTAAAAATAGAAAGTTTCCATAAATAGAAATAAGCTGGATTATTAAGCTAATAATATTTAAGCTTAAGTTTCACTGATTAATATTCTAAATCATGTGATAAATAGTATAGTTTATTAATTATTACATGTAAATTAAATAAACTATAGGTTATAAGATTTAATTATAACATGATTTAATTAAATAAAAGGTAATAATACTTAGGTTAAAACATGTATTAATATCTATTATTGATATAACCTAAGTCATGAAAAATTAATTAATTATAAGTCATGTTTTAATAATTAATTAATTTCTTAGTCTAAATTAACTAATAAAATACTTAGGTTAAAATCATGTATTATTATTAATAATAATATAACCTAAGTCATGTCCAAATTAAATTAATTACATAGCATGTTAAATTAATTAATAAATCTTGTAATTATTCAACTTGTAAAAATAAATAATTAATCTTGAAAAATAACCCGTGAACCGAACCCGTGTCTTAAAACTAAACATGTCATGAACCAGACCGGTTTAACCCTTGAACCGGCCTACAACCCTTAACCATGGCAAACCACCACCGGCCTATACCGGTGGTGAGTGTGGTGTTCCAACCGAGACCCCCTAAACCACCAAGGATAACCCCGACATGCGTCGGGGTCCCTTGGTCCTCTCGACCGAACTAGAAAACCAAACCGAGAGCCCTTGCTCTCGGTTCTACCCCTTAGTCAAACCAAACACCCCCTTAAACCATGTATTTTTAATACCCAATTGATTAGATCTACATGTTTATTAACTTGTTTTAATAACCCCATGTTTTCATGTTTTAGATCTAATAAATAATTACAAAGAAAAGGTGTAAGAAGATTACCTATACGTGAATCAAAAAGAAACCTAATCACGAACGATCTTGCAATAAATTGGATTAACCAAGATCAACAAACACCTCCTTGTGGTGGTGTTACGGGCGGCGACTACAAGGAAGAAGGAGGAGGCTAGGGTTTTTGATTTTTTTTCTAATTCTCTGTAATATGAAAATCTATCTCCTTCTTTTTTCCTTTTTGTTAAATTTTAAAGTGGGCTAGGCCCCTTCCCTTCCTGTAGGGCCCCCCCAATGGGAAACCCGCTGTTTTCACGTGTTCTATTTATTTACGTATTCTCGTGTCGTGTTTACGTTATTTAATTATTAATCGTTCGTGTCGTAAAATATATTTATACGTAATCGTAATAAATATACGTAGATACATAATAATGTTGATCCCAAACTTAGATCGATTTAGCTTTATGTATACGAGATTAGATCAAGTAATACACTTAGAGAAACCTTTGTATATGTTTATGACAATCTAAATGTTATGCGGAATTAACACTTAAACAAGAACACACAAGATATAAACAAACTTTCACTTTGATTAATGATATCAAACTTGCTTACAATGAAAGTAGTTTACGAATGAAAACTTATATTAAACATTAACCTAAAGGTCTTCTTTTATAGACATAAGAAGCCTTGTACAATAATCTACGTATCAGCTATTCTAGGTAAAGATAAATATAGAAAAAACATTGTTGTTCCTATCTTTACTAGAAGTAATCTAGAATACAATAAACGCGTAGAGTATATCTTCCCATCAGTGCTTGTCTTCAATGTATCACCGCTTGACTTTATCTTGTCAACGCTTAAGCTGTCAGCATTTGTTTTGCTCCTGTCAACGCTTGTTTTACCTTTGTCATCGCTCAAGTAAACTGGCTTATAATTTATTCCCAACAATCCTCCCCTAAACTTGATATCTGATACACGATTTTTGCTATGGTTCGGAATTAAGTTCTCGGTATCTCCTCGAATTGATTACAACTTTAAGTGGAATGATTGTTCTTGGTGACAAAAAGGGGTTTTGGTTTTCTATTCTATTAAAAAGGTAAATGGATGAAGTATTAAAAGGTAAACTAGAAGGAATTAACTTACAAAAATTAAACTCGAATTAAAATGTAAATAAAATGTAACTAAAACAGTAACTGAGAAATGTTCTTACTGAAAATGTCCTATTCGGAATGATGGCTTATGCGGAATACTTGTGCTTACTCGGAATGAACAGGTTGACTCGGAATAAATGAACTATATCCGGAATATGAGGCTATTAGGAATAATAATGTCTACGCGGAATAATCAACTATGCGGAATATATGGCAAGTAGACCATGCGGAATAATAAAAAAAATGTTCTATGCGGAAAAATGAAGACCATGCGGAATATCAAAATGTTCCGAATAAGGAACCGACTAATAAGGTAATCCGGAATAATAAAGATTCCGAATAAGAGGCAAAACCAACTCACTATTTGGAATATTTGAATATTCCGAATAAGGGGCAACGAACACAATCTATGCGGAATAACGAAGATATTCCGAATAAAGGACAAGATGAAAAGACTACTCGGAATAATCTGGGGATAAGAGCAGTAACAGCAGAAACATGAACAGGGAAAATGTTTTAACCCAAATCGAGCCAAATAAATAAAAAGGTTTTACCAAATCAATCAATAATCATTTACTAACTCCAAAGATCAAATCCCAATCATAAAAACACAAATTCAACAACTTTTTAAGATCAAACTTGAACTAAATAAAAACTTAAGAACTTGAAATACAAGATGATAATGAACAAGAGTAATGAAAAGATTAAATAAGAACTTGTATTGATGATTAAGATTCAGTAAAACAAAAGGAAAGGATCAAACTTACAAGATTAAAAGAAGAAATCAAAGAGATGAAAAACCACTCCTTAAGGGAGATGGTTTCCTACGAACTAGGAAGAGAGAAACAGAAAGAAAAGACTAGATGCCAAATTTTTGTGAAGGATTTCCTTTTATAGGCTAAGTGGTTGGTTGGTGAGTGGGCTTTCTCCCTTTCTTCTTATCTTCTCGTCTTCTCAGAAAAGTTGACGTTTTCGATTCTGATTCGGGATTTGTCGACGATTAAATTCAACTCGTCTTTTAATTTCTTCGTTTAATAGACTTGAGTTTCTTCGACATATGTAAATCTTCCATCTTTGGTCCTTTTCTTCGATAAATCTTCAAATAGGCCCATTGACTTCAAATCTTTTGCATCTCTTGGACAATAGACTTCGTCTTTAGTCTTTTTCCTTGATAAAACCCGTGCAATCCCATGTTTTCTTCAATATTCATCCGGTTGGCTCTGAAAACACATTAAACACAAAAACCACACATAATTACAAACAAATGATATTAAATACGTGTTTTGGTCTTGTTTTAGCCAGAAATAAGTGGTAAAAGGATGGGTGTTTACACACCTATCAAATCCCCTACACTTAACCATTGCCATGCCCTCATGCAATGCTTAGTGATAAAGCAAATTTACACTTTTCTCGTAATCAATCAACCTTGGCCTTATTAACATACTACTAGACAAAAATTTAACTACTAAGAGAAATCAAAACAAAAGGATGGAAATAACTTGCAAAGAGATCAAGGACTTACATTAGGGCTTTGGTGCTGCGAAGATTTATCATCCTCAAGTTTCACGTTCCCCAAACTAAGCTTAAAAACGAGATCATTGTTATTATAAGTTAGCATATCAAACACTTACACACATAGCTTAATTAAATGCTTAAACTCCCTTATTCCTAGGTGTATCTCTTATATTTTATTTTTGTCTTAGAATGATCATGAAGATGCATTTTTGGACTTATTTCGATAGTTTATTTAGGCTGAAAGCAAAGTAGGATGATTTGATCAATAGTTAGCTAAAGGACAAAATCTCTTAAAACTGCTTCTCGGGATATCAAAAAGTTCATATCTTGGCATAACTTGGTTCACAATTTGAGACCTTTCTCGGGCCGATATTTGGCATGTACTTCATACTTCATATCTTGAAAGACGTTCTTGAGACTTTTGAGGGGTACTCCAACTTTGTTGACCACGACTTCATGATTATTTCTTCAATCTCTAATTGGGATTTTGAGACACAACGATCCGCCTCCTTTTTGGACTTGGATCTATTTATGCTCATACCTTGTTAGGGTCTTTTCGGATAGATTTCTCCATGATCTTTATGGGAGTTCATTGCTTTTCGTCGTGAGTCTTGATCCTTCATATTGATTTTAGGAATAATGCTCTTCACATCACTTTGGGATCTTTAGCAATAAAATGGAATCCTCATGCCTTGTTAGGGCCTTTTCGGACTCGCCAATCTTCGCGCCCCGCTTCATAAGTTATGCCTTGGCTATGAACTCTTATCATTACCGAGCAACTTTTAAACGATCTTGGGCTAGAAGCTAAGTAACTTTTCAAATCGTACGACCTTACTTATTGCAGATAAATTATTAGCAAGTGATGGGAGAATAGGCAAATAATTACACCAAGTGAGCTTGCGCAAGAATACCGACTTATAATTGACTCTATCATTTCTTGTTCTCCATAATTTAAAATCTCAAGTAATGAGACTCGTGGATACTTAGCCTAATAACCCAATTAAGGTCTACATGGTTAAGGATACTAGCTAGAATAAACTTGGATAAATCTATTCGGTGTTGAGTCAAAATAATCGCAACGGGCCTAATATGTCAAAGATTTCAAAACTAGCTACGCCACTTTATAAATAATTTTGACTTTATTACGGAATATATACATATGAAAGCAACGATAAAAATTTAAAAATTACGACTAAATGGCCAAAGTTAATTAAAAATTTGAAAAATGCTGAAAAAGATGATTTTCCGGTTAAATGAAGGCATTTTCATGGAAAAGTCCACTTAAAACTTCGATAGAAGTCCCCCTACACTTAAGATAAACATTGTCCTCAATGTTTAAGCATGTGGGAAAAGTCTCCCCTACACTTATGACATTGTGCACGTTGGTTAACTCAAGTTAAGGAAGAGACGACTAACGTGATCAATTTCAAATGTGAGTATGAAGAAAATTGAATCACGATAATTGAGAGATAAAACCGGATTTCGGATAACACGGGAGCACGGTTCTTCAAAGATTCCAAGAGTGCATTCATCCCTGTAATCACATCACCACACAAAGACAAAGAACCTATACAGGTCGCCCTACACTTAGGAGGTTAAAACATAAAAGGATAGATACTCGGGCTGCATCCCGAGGAGCGCTTGTTTTTTATAACCGAGTCACGAGCCTGACTCGACCAAAAATTAGTTCATGGGGAACGTGGTGAGGGATGGAATCATCTCCTGAGAGATGTCCTCACCAAAGTACAGCTTTAGACGCTGGCCATTCACTTTGAAATTGGGCCCATTTGGCTGAGAAAGCTCAATGGTCCCATATGGAAAGACTTTGGCGACGGTGAATGGACCAGACCAGCGGCTCTTCAACTTGCCAGAGAAGATCTTCAACCGAGAGTTAAAAAGTAAGACTTGATCACCAACGTGGAACTCTCGGTTCTTGATTTTTGCGTCATGAATGATCTTCGTCTTCTCCTTGTAGATCAGCGAGTTCTCATAAGCTTCATTCTTCAGTTCGTTGAGCTCGTTGAGTTGAATCTTGCGATGATCACCGGCTTTGTTGATGTCGAAGTTAGCCCACTTCAAGGCCCAGTATGCCTTATGTTCCAGCTCGATGGGAAGGTGGCATGCTTTCCCGTACACAAGACTCTAAGGTGTACAACCGATCGGGGTCTTATAAGCAGTACGGAAAGCCCACAGAGCATCATCTAACTTATCGGCCCACGCGGCACGATGCTCTCCCATAGTACGCTCCAAAATTCGCTTCAATCCACGGTTGGATATCTCGGCTTGCCCATTGGTTTGGGGATGATAGGCGGTGGAAAGACGGTGATTAACACCATACTTAGCCATGACTCTTGCAAATTGATCATTGCAAAAATGAGTCCCGCGGTCACTGATAATAGCACGAGGAACGCCGAATCTAGCGAACAGCGATTTCAAAAAGTTACAAACCACCCTTGCATCATTAGTAGGGAAAGCTCTGGCTTCAACCCACTTTGAAACGTAGTCAACTGCTACAAGGATGTATTTGTTTCCTTTAGAGGAAGGGAATGGCCCCATAAAGTCGATACCCCAAACATCAAAGATTTCACATTCCTAAATGAAATTCTAAGGCATCTCGTCTTTATGTGTGATCTTGCCTTGTTTTTGGCAAGCATCACATCGTTTAACCATCCCGTGAGCATCACGATAGATTGTGGGCCAATAAAATCCCGAGTCAAACACTTATTTGGCGGTGTAGTTGGGACCAAAGTGACCACCGGTGGGTCCTTTGTGGCAAGCATCAAGGATTTCCAAAGCTGCCGGTCCATCAACACATCGGCGAATAATCAAGTCGGCACATTGTTTGAAAAGATACGGGTCATCCCAAAAGTAAGTCTTGATGTCTTTGAAGAACTTTTTCTTTTCCTGGGATGTTA
The DNA here is from genome assembly GCA_025667525.1 of Glebionis coronaria. Lineage (NCBI taxonomy): Eukaryota > Viridiplantae > Streptophyta > Magnoliopsida > Asterales > Asteraceae > Glebionis > Glebionis coronaria. The sequence continues at coordinate 196,912 of JANFOE010000171.1, forward strand.
ACCCGTCAACGAGAATTCCACCCGCCAAGTAGTTTGCAATGTCCACAAACCACGGGGTTTCATCGGAAGTCGAGTTGATAGACATTAAGGTCTCCAGGGGAAAAGAATCATTGATTTCTTTGTTCGGATGATCCCCCTGGTAAGGATCCTCAAGTCTACTGAGATGATCCGCGGCTAGGTTTTCAGCTCCTTTTTTATCGCGAATTTCGATTTTAAATTCTTGGAGAAGCAAAACCCAGCGAAGAAGTCTTGGTTTGGAATCTTGCTTTGTCAACAAGTACTTCAACGTGGAATGATCGGTGTAAACGATTGTGGTGGAAAGGACAAGATAGGGGCGGAACTTTTCAAAAGCATAGACAACAGCTAAAAGCTCTTTCTCGGTTGTCGTATAATGCAATTGAGCCCCAGTCATTGTCTTGCTAGCGTAATGGATCGGTTGGAAGTGTTTGTTCACTCTTTGGCCCAAAACCGCTCCAATAGCAAAATCACTAGCATCGCACATCAACTCAAAGGGAAGCTCCCAATTAGGGGTAACCAAGACGGGTGCCTTAGTTAGCTTATCCTTAAGCAAGTTGAAGGCTTCAAGACACTCTTTGGAAAAGATAAAAGGAGTGTCTTTTTCCAAGAGGTGGGTCATCGGGCGAGCGATTTGAGAAAAATCTTTGATGAATCGACGGTAGAAGCCCGCATGACCCAGGAAACTTCTCACACCCTTCACTGTTGAAGGTGGAGGCAACTTAGCGATAACATCGACTTTAGCACGGTTTACTTCGAGACCGGCTTTGGAAATCTTGTGTCCTAGCACGATGCCCTCTTTTACCATGAAATGGCATTTTTCCCAATTCAGAACCAGGCGAGTGTCTTCGCACCGCTTAAGCATACGTTCCAAATTGGCAAGGCAAGAAGAGAAGGAATCCCCGAAGACCGAGAAATCATCCATGAAGACTTCCATGGTTTGTTCAACCATGTCATAGAAGATAGCTAACATGCACCTTTGGAAAGTCCCGGAGGCATTGCATAAGCCAAAAGGCATTCTTTTGTAAGCAAATGTGCCATAGGGACAAGTGAATGTTGTCTTCTCTTGATCTTGGGGATCGATGGGTATTTGGAAATAACCCGAGAAACCATCAAGAAAGCAGTAATATTCATTACCCGCTAAACGTTCAAGCATTTGGTCCATAAAAGGTAGAGGGAAGTGATCCTTTCTCGTGGCATCATTGAGTTTGCGGTAGTCTATACAAACTCTCCACCCAGTAACGAGACGGGTAGGAATCAACTCGTTGTTTGCATTGGGTACAACGGTGATGTCGCCTTTCTTAGGCACACAATGGACTGGACTAACCCATGGTGAATCCGAAATAGGGTAAATCATACCCGCATTAAGAAGTTTGATAACCTTTGTTTTGATGACTTCATGGATTTTTGGATTCACCCTTCGTTGGTTTTGAATTATGGGCTTAAAGTCGTCCTCCATGAGAATTTTGTGTGTGTAGAAGTGAGGATCAATTCCGCGAATATCAGAAATTTTCCAAGCAATAGCCTTCTTATGATCTTTAAGCACGGCGATGAGGCGAGTTTTCTCTTCATCTTTCAAGTCCTTCGCAATGATAACTGGCGACTTCTTCTCTTCTTCAAGAAATACATACTCGAGATGGGGCGGCAACTCCTTAAGTTCTAAATCCGGAGGATTTTCGACGAGAGGCGTATTCAAAGTCGGAGTATCGATAGCAATAACCGTGGGAGATGGTGGAGAAAGGTTGTCTTCGTTGAGAAGGTTTTCAAAGAAATGCATGTCTTCATCCCCATCGGTGGGAGAATCATCATTAGCTAAGTTCACATCTCCCATGGTGGCTTCAAGATTGTTCCAAAACAAATCACTTTCTCCAAATAGAGACAGTGATGAATCAATAGAGGAAACGGTTTCAACATTGGGAAGAGAGGTAGGAATATTTTTACAAGCATCATTAAAGTGTTCTTCACAAGCCTCATCCAGAACGTCAATACAATTAACACTCTCGTATGAATAAGGTTGTTTAGACAACTTTCCCATGTTGAAGACGATTTTATCGTCACCCACTCTCATGATAAGCTCACCGGCTTCAACATCGATGAGAGTGCGACCGGTCCTCAGGAATGGACGACCAACAATTAATGGCACACGAGGGTCCATCTCGTAGTCGACGACGACGAAATCGGCAGGAAAAGTGAATTTGTCGACTCCTACAAAGACGTCTTCGGTTATCCCCACTGGATAAGCAACCGTACGGTTAGCTAATTCCAAAGTCATTTTGGTGGGGACTAGCTCAGGGAGAGATAATTGCTTCCAAACGCTTAGAGGCATTAGATTAATACTGGCACCTAGATCGGCTAGGGCCATGCAATTCTCTACTCCCGGGAAATTGCAAGGGATTAAGAAACGACCCGGATCACCAAGCTTGGTTGGCAATTTCCTTAAGAGCACTGTAGAGCAATTCTCATTAAGTTGGGTGTTGGCGATATCAAGAAGCTTTTCCTTGTCACTCAGAAGATCTTTAAACATTTTTACGTACTTAGGCATGTGAGCGAGAGCCTCAGCGAAAGAGATATTGAAATTCAATTGTTTGAACATTTTCAGAAAGTTCGAAACTTGAATATCATCCTTTCTTTTGAGCTTCTCTTTCCTCAACCTTGATGGATAAGGTATATTGGAAGAAGAGGAAGCCTTTGGGATAATAGGATCACTCACATCCTTGGGTGGAGGAGGGGTAGAAGTAAGAGGTGGAGAAATTGGGAAAGGAGAAGGATGAGGAATAGGAGTAGGTGACTCGTTTTCCTTAGTCACAATCACCGGTGGAGGTATAGGAAGCTCGGGTTCCATGGTACCTTTGCCACTGCGAGTAGTGATTGCTTTCATCTCCCCTCTTGGATTCGCAACGGTGTTACTCGAAAGAGTACCCGAAGAAGAGGGTTGATTACCTTGGAAGAAACTAGCCATCATGTTCTTCAAGTCATTCGTTTGACTATCCAACGTGTTTCTCATATCAGCTCTCAGATCGTTCCCTTGTTTGACCAGGTCTGCTTTCAGGTTGAGCACTTCCCGCTGAAGATTTCCCACGATCACATCGTTAGTCCTCATGTAGGTTTCCACTTCTTGGTGTAAAGCGGTGGGTTGGTTGGGAGGAACATTGTATGCGGGTGGTTGATAAGCAGGTTGCTGGTAAACTTGGTTATTTCTTTGAGGTGGTTGTTGCTGTTTGTGAGGTGGTAGGTATGGTGTACGAGGTTGTTGTTGTTGTTGAGGAGGGCGATTGAGGTTTTGTTGGTTTGGGTTGTTTGGAGGAAAACCAGGTGGTGAGAGATAATTGTTAGAGCGGTAGCTAAGCAAGTTGCGGTCACCTTGAGGTCGAGCTTGATAAGCAGGTTGAGGATAGGTGCCGTATGCTACATTCACATTCTCAGAAGGGTAGTCTTGGGTGGCAGTACAAGTAGTGTAAGAGTGAGGACCCCCGCATATCTCACATGGTTGGCTAACAGCATTGACTTGAGCGTCTTTAGCGTTTCTAGCATTGATGCTGTTGGTGTTGCTGGCGGTTTGGGTAGCAAGCGATTCAAGAAGCGTAGTGATTTTGTCAAGTCGCTTATCGCTGTCACTAGTACTAGCACTAGCAACATTGGTCTGAACACTCTTGGTTTGCACACGAGACTTATTCTCAATTATATCCCAAGCAGCATTGGAAGTCTTAGCCAAAAGATTACCCCCCGAGGCACTGTTTAGTGAATCTTGGTCATTCATGCTTAAACCATTGTAAAAAGTGTTAATTTGGTGCATTTTGGTAAAACCATTTTGTGGGCATTTTCTTAAAAGGTCTTTGAAACGGTCCCAAGATTCACTAAACGACTCATCGTACTTTTGTTCAAAATTGATAATTTCATTCCGCAAAGCGGTAGTACGAGAGGGTGGGAAAAAGTAATTGATAAACTTGGTTTCCAAATCCGTCCACGAAAGAATACTCTGTGGAGGTTCCTTAGCAAGCCAATGTCGGGCTTGTCCCTCTAAAGAAAAGGGAAAAAGTTGTAACCGGATTACCTCTTGTGGAACACCATTGAATTTGACCGTATTGGTGAGTTGCAAGAATCTCTTGATGGGGTCATGTGGATCATCAATGGTACGCCCCAAGAATGGTTGAGCAGAGACCATCTGGATAAAGCCGGATTTGAGCTCAAAATTGTTGGCTGCAATCGCTGGTATAACAATTGGATCATTGTTGCCATCTACATGTGCTTGCAGAAGTTCAATCATCGGGCGATTATCCGGTAGAGGCTCATTGTTGTTGTTATTATTCATGTTGTTGAACGGTGGATTGTTATTGTTATTATTGTTTTGAGGTGGTATGTTGTTGTTGTTTTGTACACCGGCCATGTCTAAGTTATCGAGATGCTCGGGCTCTTGATAAGTCGTTGATCGAGTGCGCATACACCTGCAAAAGAACTAACAAGGCAAAAACAAAGCAAAAATATTTTTGGTTTTTATTTTTTTTTAATTTTTAGGATTTTTGAAAATTTTATATTTTTTAGGGTTTTTGAAAATTTTTCTGAAAAAGTAACGTTCACGGGGAACGGATCCCAAAATCCAAGTTCTCACAAAAAACTGTTGATCTTAACGAGAAGAGCCGGCAGCGGCGCCATTTGATACACGATTTTTGCTATGGTTCGGAATTAAGTTCTCGGTATCTCCTCGAATTGATTACAGCTTTAAGTGGAATGATTGTTCTTGGTGACAAAAAGGGGTTTTGGTTTTCTATTCTATTAAAAAGGTAAATGGATGAAGTATTAAAAGGTAAACTAGAAGGAATTAACTTACAAAAATTAAACTCGAATTAAAATTTAAATAAAATGTAACTAAAACAGTAACTGAGAAATGTTCTTAGTGAAAATGTCCTATTCGGAATGATGGCTTATGCGGAATACTTGTGCTTACTCGGAATGAACAGGTTGACTCGGAATAAATGAACTCTATCCGGAATATGAGGCTATTCGGAATAATAATGTCTACGCGGAATAATCAACTATGCGGAATATATGGCAAGTAGACCATGCGGAATAATAAAAAAAATGTTCTATGCGGAAAAATGAAGACCATGCAGAATATCAAAATGTTCCGAATAAGGAACCGACTAATAAGGTAATCCGGAATAATAAAGATTCTGAATAAGAGGCAAAAGCAACTCACTATTCGGAATATTTGAATATTCCGAATAAGGGGCAACGAACACAATCTATGCGGAATAACGAAGATATTCCGAATAAAGGACAAGATGAAAAGACTACTCGGAATAATCTGGGGATAAGAGCAGTAACAGCAGAAACATGAACAGGGAAAACGTTTTTAATCCAAACCGAGCCAAATAAATAAAAAGGTTTTACCAAATCAATCAATAATCATTTACTAACTCCAAAGATCAAATCCCAATCATAAAAACACAAATTCAACAACTTTTTAAGATCAAACTTGAACTAAATAAAAACTTAAGAACTTGAAATACAAGATGATAATGAACAAGAGTAATGAAAAGATTAAATAAGAACTTGTATTGATGATTAAGATTCAGTAAAACAAAAGGAAAGGATCAAACTTACAAGATTAAAAGAAGAAATCAAAGAGATGAAAAACCACTCCTTAAGGGAGATGGTTTCCTACGAACTAGGAAGAGAGAAACAGAAAGAAAAGACTAGATGCCAAATTTTTGTGAAGGATTTCCTTTTATAGGCTAAGTGGTTGGTTGGTGAGTGGGCTTTCTCCCTTTCTTCTTGTCTTCTCGTCTTTTCAGAAAAGTTGATGTTTTCGATTCTGATTCGGGATTTGTCGACGATTAAATTCAACTCGTCTTTTAATTTCTTCGTTTAATAGACTTGAGTTTCTTCGACATATGTAAATCTTCCATCTTTGGTCCTTTTCTTCGATAAATCTTCAAATAGGCCCATTGACTTCAAATCTTTTGCATCTCTTGGACAATAGACTTCGTCTTTAGTCTTTTTCCTTGATAAAACCCGTGCAATCCCATGTTTTCTTCAATATTCATCCGGTTGGCTCTGAAAACACATTAAACACAAAAACCACGCATAATTCCAAACAAATGATATTAAATACGTGTTTTGGTCTTGTTTTAGCCAGAAATAAGTGGTAAAAGGATGGGTGTTTACACACCTATCAATATCCACTCTTATGATCAAGTTTCTGAATAAACATTAAGGACTAGGAGGAATCTTACAAACCTTCTCATATTGGTAATAAATAAATCTGATCAAGTCTTTTGCCACGTCACTTGAATAATCAATTTCCAGCTGAGTGTTCTTCATCTTCTCCAAGATATCCTTGGATATGAAATACTGACCATCCACAAGTAGATACTCAGCAAACTTTGTAGAACTCAAATGATAAACACCAGCAGCTGAATACAATCTCCATTGAAGACCACTGAGGTCATCTTCAAGATCCTTCCAAATAGCAGGATCCTCATCTTTTGGTCCACACATTCTCTTGAATGTGGACCACAGTTTTATTCCATTGGCTGAAGTTGGTGCTTCAGCCTCATACTTGGCCTCTAACAACCTCCATAGGTCTACCAAGTCTTCTCAGTCAAAACTTGCAAACAAAGATATAAGGGTGGTAAAAGTGTGCACCTCTTTTCCAAACCTGTCAATCTTCCAAAACCCACATTCATCTTCTTCATAGCTCACAATTGGGTTTCTGGAATCTAGTGGCAACACTTGTACCATGTTTGAAGCTTCTAATGGTGAGAGCTTGAGACTCTTTCTTATGACAGCTTCACTTGGATGTAATGGATCCATATCTTTGGGAAACTCAAGAGAAACTCCCTTTTTCACTGGTCTGGGAACAAACATTGCCTTCTTGAGCTCCATTTCCTCTGCAAGTTCTTCTTTTCTTTCATCAGAAAGAAGTCTTAGAGTGTTTGCTTCCTGCACTCTAACCCAAATGGGATAAGCTTTACACTCCAACTCATCAAATGTCAATGCCCTCAATTTCTTATAAGTCCATCCTACTCCATGACATCTGAGCAACATGCAGTATAACTCTCTTCTATCCCTTTTCAACTTTGAGAGAATATTGCTTGCCTTGTGTTTCAAAATAACCTGGCAATCCTTTTGTACTCTGAGAAGAATCTCCAAACCCCATATCTGATCTGAAATGTTCAAGTGTGGATTCTCCATACATCTTTCTTCCCAAGCATGATACATTTGAACCACCTCTGGCATATCAAAGTCAACCTGCAATTTCAACTCTCTCAATTTCTCCTTGGCCAACTCATCTCCATACTCAAGTCTTTTTGGCTGTTCTATGATCATAACACTTGAGTCTGAGCTAGCTTCATCACGTCCTTCTTGCTCTTCTAAAGTGACAACAAATGGTGACTCTTTCACCTCCTTTCTGTCTTGTTCCATAATTTGTGCAGCCAACTTTCTATCAAACTCAATTTGAGCTGCATTCTTTGGAACAACCTCTTCTACCATAATACCCTTACCCTTATCTAATGGATCAATTGTTGGTAAGGTAGATGGTGATACCTGTGAAGAAACCTCCTTGATGATGGATGATGACTGGAATACATCACCCTCATGTGCAGGTCTGTCAACGCTCACTTTTGCTTTATCAGCGCCCAAAATATTTCTGTCAGCGTCAAAATTCTCCTTGTCAACGCTCAAATTTCCTGCCTCATCGCCTTTTGCAATTTCCTCCAACATGGCTGTAAATGATAAATTTAAGTTTGTAGGAGAGACTAAGGACGTATCAAAACCTGTCAGTTTCTTCAAACTTGTTAGGGCCTCAGCAACATACAAAGATTGACCATAATGGCTGCCCTTATCACTCACATTTATTTGATCTTCCTCCCCTTTGAAAGATTCCTCCATCCCTCTCCTTGCACTTGCAGTCTCCAAAATAACAATCCTCTCCCTCAATTGCTTGAGTTCAAGGCCTTGTGTGCTGACAACTTGTACCAAGTCTGCATTTTGCTTTTGCAAGCTCATGCAGACTGCCGTCAATTCCATTAGGGTCATTGGTTCCAATCTACCCTCTTCTAAAATGGGTATTTGACCTCCCAAGTCAGATTCATTGGGCATGGATGAGGACTTAATGATGGTGGGACTGCCTTGGCCAGCTTCTAAGCCAGACCCAATAGTCCCAGCCTCATCCATAGCACCAGCCACACTTGTGGTGGTGGTTCTCTCTACTACATGGCTAGGACCACCAGAGGAGAATACTCCAGTAGTCCTTTGGCGTTTAATCAACCTATATTCAGGGGGTGTAGAAGATGATGTGGATTGGGTGGATGTGGGTTGGTTAAGGGGTGTTTGGGTCTGTGAAGGTTGTGTGTCAACGTTGGAAATAGGCACATCAACGCCAACATTTAACGTGTCAGCGGCGAAGGGTTCTTGGTCAATTTTCATATGGTCAGGTGAAGGCAATGGTTCAGGTATTGGGTCAATTTGTGGTTGAGGGTCAATTTGGGGTTGGGGGTCTGGTTGAGGTTGTGCTGCTGCAATAACAGCAAGCATAACTTGGGTTAAAGGTAGGTCACGATAGGGTGGTGAGTTCATCTTCATAAAAATAGCTTTCTTTTGCTCAGGGATCTTATAAAAATCATTATGATCCCTTGTGCAGTATCCTTGAACATCAAAAATGTAGAATCTTGATAACCTATGAATCTAAGAAGGGGGTTGATGATTTCTAGAGAGAGAAACAAGAGAGAGAAAGTGAGAGAAAACTATGTGTTATTTCAATAAGTGAAAATGAGAAACATTCAACAACCAACCCCTTTCCAAGGAGGAAAGGGGTATTTATACTTCCAAGCTACATTGGGCTTGGGCCGGTCCATGACAAGCCCATGGACCGGTTCTTACTTAACTTAATAAGCAACTATTACCTACGAGCTATTACAATCATTAATAATATTGTGGAGTGACCGATACTTCTAATATACGTAAAAACGTATTTCTAACAATCTCCCCCTAAGGGAGGTCACTCCACGTTACAAAGTTCTAAACCTAGCATACTATACTAAGTCTTCGTTCTCTAGCTCGTAGTCTTTTCTTCTTTTCTTTCTTTTGTTGTGAATATGTTGGTTTGATCTTTTAGGCTTTGGCTTGAGAGCATTGTTCTTTTGGCCTTTCACGTGCGATCTTTGCCTTCTTGTGAAACTTGCCTCCTCGTGACTCCATGTTCCACACACTTATGTCTTTTTGTTGAATTCTCGAAAGTTTCAGAGTTTGGTACAGCAGAAGACTTTATCTGGTACTTTCTTGAATTTTTGCTAAACTTTGATGCAGAAAAACATAAGCATGTGGGAACGACTTCTACAGGTACACCGCAACACCACTGTCTTCACTGGTACACAGCAACGCCACCGTCTTCAACAGGTACACAGCAACGCCACCGTCTTTAACAGGTACACAGCAACGACACGAATAAAATGGCTTTGAACATTTTATTCTAATTCGGTAGCATTTTACCTCCGGTCGGTGAAGACCGTTGGACGATATTAGATATCGTACCCGTGACGGATAGTTTCAATTAAGTAACTTCCTGACAGGATTTCGCGGGTAAACCCGTTCTCTTTATTCGACTGTCCAAAGCTGACTGCGAACATAAAGAGTGAATCACTTGGATAAATTATCCTTGTGATTTGAAGCCGTCAATTCATGAAACCTGGAACAAGTGAATTTCAATTAAGATTTTCACCATCGTTGCTTTCCAGTTGTCACGAGCTCAATTCATAAAGAATCTTGCACGTCACCTACCAAGTGCTGTTTAATGTTAACACTAGAAGGATTTCCACTCGTCACTGTGATCAATAAAGAGTCACTCTGAGTGTTCTGGCAAGATCATATGATAATGCGTAGAGGCCTGGAACGAGTTTAAGTTCAATTAAGAATTAAACCACTGTTTCTTTCCAGTTTTTCACAAGATTGGTTCTAAAAGAACCGCACGTGTAACCTACCATGAGCTTGTTTGATGTTGGCTCAAGCAGGATTTCCATCTTCATTGTAATACTTGCGTATTACTCGGATGTTCTGGCAATATTACAGGAATACTGCGTAGGACTCATGAAAATCTCTTACTTTTCACAGTGTGTGAGAAAGCAAGGAATAAATGGAAAGTGTCCTAATGAGACTTTTGATGATCTCTTGGCTCTAGACTCGATTGTGCGTTTTGATTTAGTGAGCGATGGCTGGAGAGGAGTGCCACCTTTTCAATACCAGTCTATTCGGAGTGAATAAACCAATAGATAACGTGTTAATCTCCGTGTGATTAAAACAAATACCTTTTGAGAGATATTTGAGTTAGCTGGGAAGGGTTGTACATTGCATCACTGGGTCCATGATGTCTTTCTTCAATACCGAGAATCATTGACCTCAATAGCATATGTATTGACCCGGTTTCTGCCTAAAGTTGTAAGGAGGGCTTCTTTCTTTACACCCTTTATCTTTACAATTCTTTTTCATTCTTCAACCCCTTCAATGCTTACCAATACGTCATCACTAGCACCTTGTTGTGATTGTTCCAGTGCTAGCTTAAGTACTTGGTCGGCATTCAGCTACGTTCACATTCTTTCTCCATCTTTCCTAGGACTTCTAATTCTATCTAGGGAATGGTCCTTGGGAAGATTCCATCGGCTCTGATGAATCATTGGACTAAACCTATTCCTACCACCCTTTTGTCACCACATTCGTCGTGAATTAAGCGTGTTTTGGGAAGGAATTGCCACCATGAAAAATCATTGAAAATCACATAAGGTACTTGTGATATTAAAATCAAAAGTTTTGTACCTTAGGTGTTTTGTTCATCAAAAACGCTCCCCCTTAACACGTGCTTTACACATATTAAGTTGGATTATCGTTAAGTCTTTTTCATCTTTTTAGCCAAGTATCACTTAAGTCTCCTTAATCCCATTTTCTCCCCTTATCCAAAATGTTAACCATTAATATTTGGGATATTGAATGGATTAACCGGTCTTTGGGTAAAAAATGAAATCGATGTTTGGCCATAGAACAAGTTAATGCTCCCCCTTAAGTTAATAAGGGATATTTGTAGTGCTTTGGTATGATATATTTTGAAAGATTTAGAATCTCGTGAGAAATTCTTGAAAAATTATCATACTTTAACACTACATCAAGCCGTACAAGCACAATATTCACAAATATACATATTCACAATTGAAAACCAATATAAAGTGGACCTGAAGTGTACGACCCATTAGATGGATCGTTGCAGTAGCTTGTGGTGCACTAAATATGGTCTTCCACCAACGAATCTTTCCAAGCTCCTCATCAATCTACGTTCACGGAGCTTTTGATCAATCTTCTTGATCACGTACTTCGCCATCTGCCGGTAACCCGGATGCCAATCCTCCGTCATCTCTGGCAAAGTCCCACCCGAGTTAAGATGCTCCAACTTTCCTCTGACTTGTAGAAGAGTCCCATCACTGTACTTATGGAGCTCACCCACCCTCATAAACTTCATTAAACCTCGACTGTTCAAGTAGAAAATGCCGTAATTCGGGACAGAAATACCGGTATAGGGACATCTATCTACATGTTGAGGTAGCACTTGATTCACTGGACGGGTTAGGTTAAGCTTCCTTTGATAGCTTTCGACTCCCAACTGAAGATCTTCAACTCGTGTCTTCATGACAACGCTTCGTGTGAACATACGAAGTGCTGTATTCAAAGCAATGAGGTCTTCACGAGGAATATGTGTGAGTTGATCTCGGGTCATCAGAAGTAGCATATCTTCGATATCCTCAAGGCGAATGATAGAAAAATCTCCCTGCTGGATTTTGTGTTCTCTGTCATCCTCCCTTTTCAAGCGAATCTCCGTCACATGATAATAGCCATTCTTGGCCTCAGTTTTCAACCCTAAGATGCTGGAGATGCGGATATCGGATCTAACGTTACTTCCTGAATTGACTAGACAGCAACCCCTGTACGACCTTCGGACTCGTTCGTCCCAATGAGATGCACCTATAACAGCATACATATCATAATTACGAGTTACCCTTGGGACCCAGAGTCTGTTTACCTTTTCCTCGATCCAGGGTATTGTCCCCCAGTTGGCAGCTTTCAGCAAGGTCAAGGATGTTGCGTACTTTGATGAACCCTTCAGAAGATACTCAAGATCATAGGTGACGAAGAAGTCGAGAGCTATCTGATTATCTTGAGTAGGATCAAGTGGAGGTGGAGCTCTTTCTGATTCATGAAGACCTGGCCGTTGAACGGTATTCAGAGCCTTCAGGATCTCATCGGCATAATACTCGAACTCCATTCGGGTTAACCGGGTTTTGGCGCGAAGTATCTTATCCTTCAGCGCTTTCTTCACCAAATATGGAGTAACCGAAGTCTTATACTCATGAGCAAGAAATGCACATAAGTCAATCGGACTGCGGATACGGAGATACTACACATCTTTGTCAGCGTCTGTGATCGGATCATATTGCGCTGCTGCCGTGATCCAAGCCTGTGGTGGTGTAGTCTCGTCAATCTCCAACGTGTCTGCCCAGTCTCGTGTGCTTGGTTCAGGAACCGTAGATTGTTGTACTTGTTTTAGAGGAGTAGAAGCTCGAACATCTGCTGGTTCTGATTCAGGCATTTCGGCAGTGTCGTGAACGGGTGAGTGTTGTGCAGCTTCAGGTTCAGTTACCGATTCTACAATCACAGGAGCAACAACAACAACAGAACTAATGGGGTTAGTGGTAATAGGTAAAGATACAGCGATAGAGGTACCGGGAATCGATGATGCTGTAGTAGCATTCACATCGTGGCGCCACTTAGATCGTCTTGATTCCGATGATGTTGATTTGTCCTTCTGCGCTGCATCTTTCTTGGACTTGGTTCCAGACTTTGCAGGTTTCTTGGAGCTGGTAACCTTGTCTCCCTCTTTAGGCTGTTCACCCCCATCATCATCCTCATTGTTATCCCCATTGCTCCCCCTAGCACTCTCCTCATTACCATAACCACCATCATCACCATCATCATCATCATTATCATCATCATCATCCTCATCCTCATCATCATCACCATTATCGTCATCTTCATCATCCTTTTCTTCCTCTTCTTCTTCTCCACCTTCATCTTCACCAGTACCCTCTTCTGCTTCACTTTCTTCCCTTTCTTCCTCAGGTAGAATGTGGTATGGTACCACACTTCCAAACGTTTTAAATAACCTATCATCCTCCATGATAGCGTCATTCAGGGATTTGTAGAGAGCCCGTTGAATCCTAGATTTATCAAACGATCCAAGTTCCACCATACGAGCCTTAAGGATCTTCTTTAATTCAAAATCCGTTAACTCATAAGCAATTTTGTAGGCGGATTCTGAAGGATTGGATGACTTGATCATCAAGTTATCAGCTGCTAGTGTCTTCAATTCATCACGCAGTTTAGGCATAATGGATTCGACGGATTCTTGCACTCTCTCTTCAACAGAAGCTTCAAGTGCTTCTTTTTGCTCCTTGTATTTATCCCTCATCGCTTGAAGTCTGGTGATACGTGCAGCATGCTTATCAGCCTCAGCCTGCTTAACCCGAGCTAGTTCTTCTACATGAGCTTTTCGCATCAATTCCATATCTGCAGTGAACTTAGCAAGCATCTCCTCTTGGGCTTTTCTAGATGCTTCTTCACTTTGAGCTCGTCTATGTAGCTCTTGACGAAGTTCATCCATTTCTCTTTTGTGATTATCCGTATGTTTATCCAACATTTCGGCCATCACCAATGCAGCCATTGTAGATGTCGCAGAGCTGCTCTGGGTTGAGTGAAGAGGCTCGGTTGTTACTACGGTACTAAGGATGGGAGTTATTGGTGGTGGAAGGAATGGTGTTGACGCCGGTCTGGTTGGTAAGGGTTGGATTGGTGGAGGTTGAGTTGCTAAAGGTTGGGTAGACACCATGATAGTAGGAGCACCGGATTCCTTTTCAACACTTGCTGAAACAGGGATTGATGGCTCCTTCGAAGTGGAATACCGTTCAGGTGACCCAAACTCATCAATATCATCTGGTTCCTGGTACTCTTCTTCAACATTTACCCTTGCACCTGAACCACTACCGCCAGTATCTTTCCTACTCCTTTGAATTGCTATCTTCATCATTTTTCTCTTTGTCTTGTCAAGAGCAGGATCAACAACATCTTCTTCGTCACGTAAAACCATCTCATCAGCCTTACCCTTTCCCTTCTTAACCTCAGTCTTCTTCTTCTTGGTTTCGGGTTCAGGTAACGCAGCTGGTTGCTTGCGTTTACCTTTACTCTTGACCGTAGTAGACGAGTCTTCTCCAGTCTGAAGGTTTGCTTTCAGCTTCTTGATTTCTAGCTGCAGTAGCTTGTAATCAGCAGAACCTTTGATTTTCTCCGTCAGAAGATAATCTGGAATAGGACCAGGAATCACACCACCAGATGGTCCTTCATGCCTTAGATCCACAGTATCATCAGCTTCTTCAGTGTGATAACGACTTGCTGCACGCCTATCAATAGTAGCATCATTCTTCATAAAATAATGAATGATAAGCTTGATAAACCAAGGATAAGGAAAGAAATTAGTCTTCAGCTTCTTGTTATGGAAGAGTTGAAAGGTGAATTCTTCCCATATCAATAATGCATAATCTGCATTTGCAGCTTTGTACATGCCATAGAAGAGGTTTATAATAGGACTGCGCAAAGCATCATGGCCACTTGTTTTTGGTGTAAGACATCTACTGAGAATGCCCAACAATGCTCTCCAAGGTTGTCCTACTTTAGCAGTGGTAAACTCAGACGCAACTCGTATTTCAGGACATCCAATAGCGTCAAATAACTCCATGAGTTCGTCTTTAGTAGGATCCCTCGAAAATGACATGCCTTTGGGTGTATCCCGTATACCAAAAATCTTACGGAAGTCTGAAACTGTGAGCGTCTGCTACTTGTTGTCGATGGTGAAGGTGATCTTGTTTGAAGTGATTTCCTTGGTAGCCCAGAACTCATACATATAATCATAAGGCACCGAGGCACTACTTCTTAAAGCATTCTTAAAATGGGATTGATCAAGGATTGCTATGGCTACTTTAAATCCATGGTGAGTGGATTTTGAGACTTGCTTCAGCCGGTAATTGTTTGGTATGAACTTGAGGGTTCGTGCTTTAGCAATAGCGGCTTCTCTAGAGTCTTGGATTGCTTGTACTGTTGGATTAGTCATTGTATCTGCTTAAGATAAGACATGAAAGGTTGATGCACAAAAACATATAGATATATATCATTCTTACTTCTAAGCATAGCACATTTCATAACATAATACCACAAGTACATATAACATGCAAACAATAATAATCAAACAACTCTTCATCCGGAACTTTCCTTCATTTGGAACTTCTTCATTCGGAACATTCCTTCATTCGGAACTTCCTTCATTCGGAAGTTCTTCATTTGGAACTTCCTTCATTCGGAAGTTCTTCATTCAGAACATTCTTCATTCGGAAGTTCTTCATTCGGAACTTCCTTCATTCGGAAGTTCTTCATTCGGAACTTCCTTCATTCGGAAGTTCTTCATTCGGAACTTCATTCATTCGGAAGTTCTTCATTCGGAACTTCTTCATTCGGAAGTCCTTCATTCGGAACTTCTTCATTCGGAAGTTCTTCATTCGGAACTTCTTCATTCGGAAGTTCTTCATTCGGAACTTCTTCATTCGGAAGTCCTTCATTCAGAACTTCTTCATTCGGAAGTCCTTCATTCGGAACTTCTTCATTCGGAAGTTCTTCATTCGGAACTTCCTTCATTCGGAAGTCCTTCATTCGGAACTTCCTTCATTCGGAAGTCCTTCATTCGGAACTTCCTCATTCGGAAGTTTTTCAGAAAAATCCTTCATTCGGAAGTTTATATCCATGTTCATCCGGAACTTTTCAAACACAGCCTTTGATGATCTAATCTATGCGCGTTTGTGAGTTCTAAGGCAAACTAAGGCAATTAAACATCATCTAATGAGATTCCGAGCAAAACCCATCAACAACCCCTAAATAATTAACCCTAATTAAGGAATAAACCCTAAATCTGATAATGTTTATTATCCGAATCAATTAAAGGGATATAGATGATGAATTGGACGAATTTATAAGTTAAATATAGATGTTTATTACCTTATAGATCGAATGAACACTGATGGAATTGATTAGAATGCGGTTTGAGAAAGCTTGTGTGTGTGTTATCAATGGCGGCAAGTGAAGAAGATAAATAGTGAATGAAGAAAAAGAAAGAGGGGTGGGGTATTGTTTTGACTTAGGTCAAAGTTTTGCTAAGTTTCAACAAATATCACCTTAAGTCCCTATATTTATCTATTCTTTTCCTTTTTGTTTATAACTTTTCATTTCATTTTTCCTTTCCATTGATAAGCTTAGTCAACTTAATTTTGCTTAGTTAAACTAAACTCGACAATCTCACACAACTTAAGTATCGCATCCAATTAGCATATCTCCAAGATCTTAAAGCAATGTCCTATCACCTTGAACGAGCACAAGTCATTTTCTAAAGCAATACCACTCATTTACCATTTAGCCATTAATATTCCACAATCACTTTTGAAAAGATCGATTTAATGACGAAGATGATTTAATATTTTCTCCCCCTTAAACGATGACCCGTTTTCTATTTAAAGAGCTGTAGTCATTGTTTAAAGAGTCAAATATTGATGAAAGCGTTTCCAATTTATATCTTGAAAAATTTTGATTCGTGGTGTCAATAAAATTTCTCTTATTTTAACAAATTAATGCACTGAGACGTACATAAATTCGTGTTAGACCAAGTTATAAAGTAAACTTGATCCCTTTGCATGATTTGGCTTGTAAATCATGCCCGAGAAAATTAATTCCCGTTCTGAGCCAACGTTTTCTAAGGAAATACGTGACTTTAATATGAAAACCGGGTTGTAGTCTGAAATAACTACAAGCCATAATGGGCATGTTTTAAAAATGTACAACTTTTATACGGACTCTATTTATGGCACCGTGTCAATATTGATCGACATTTCTAAGGCCGTAAATATTACCGTACTAAAAGACATGCCCGATTTAAAAACGAAAAATATTTTTGGTTTTTCTTGATTTTATAATTTTTATGGTTTTTCTAGGTTTTATATTTTTTATGGTTTTTGTTGGTTTTATATTTTTGTATTTTTCTTTTGAGGTTTATATATTTACGATAATATACATGATCACGAACAAAGGATACTCTGAATAGTTTACCACGACTATTCAGCTGATTCTTCTGCCAACTCTTTGAGAGTCGCTGGAGTGAATGATTTCATGCCAAGCTTGTCGATCAAAAACTCGATTCGTCCTCGATCTAAGGCTTTGGTGAACATGTCTGCCAGCTGGTACTCAGTAGTGACAAAATACAGCTCGATCACTCCGTTCTCCACCTGCTCTTTAATGAAATGGTAGCGAATGTCTATGTGCTTGGCCCGGGAGTGTTGAACATAGTTGCAGCAAAGGGAAATGGCGCTCTTGTTGTCACAATACATCGGGATTTTGTTGAATCCCAAACCGTAGTCAGTTAATAGTGATCTCATCCAAAGGACTTGAGCACAACAACCGGACATGGCGATGTATTCAGCCTCCGTGCTTGATATTGCAGCGCTTTTCTGCCTTTTTGAAGACCAACTGATCAATCTATCTCCAAGGAGTTGCACAGATCCAGAAGTGCTACGCCTCGTGTCTTGACATCCAGTATGATCGGCATCTGCGTATGATATTAAAGCAATAGAGGAATATTTCGGATACCATAGACCACGATGAAGTGTTCCTTTTAGATACCGAAAGATCCTTTTCACAACATGTAGGTGCTTTTCGGTAGGCCGAGCCTGATACCGGGCACACATGCATACAGCAAATTGCAAATCAGGCCTGCTAGCAGTCAGATATAGAAGGGTGCCGATCATCCCACGGTAAAGTTTTGGATCGACAATAGTCCCATTCCTATCTTCATCTAACTTGGATTTCTCCACCATGGGAGTGTCCACGGGGTCACAATTTTCAAAGTTTTATTTCTTAAGAGATTCTAGAGCATATTTGGATTGATTAATAAAGATGCCTCTGGGATTCTGAGAAATCTGTAATCCTAAGAAAAATGAGATTTTTCCCATCATTGACATCTGAAAGCGTGTGGACATTATCTTCTCAAATCGATTTGACAATTCTATGTTAGTGGCAGCAAATATTATATCATCAACATAAATTTGTACCAGAATCATGTCGTTGCCTTCCTTGAGAGTGAATAGAGTGGGGTCCACCTTGCCTTTGGAGAAGCCTTCCGAGATGAGGTATGTTGAGAGGAGATCGTACCACGCGCGTGGAGCTTGTTTTAACCCATAGAGAGCCTTCTTAAGCTTGTACACATGATTAGGAAACTCCGTACTAACGAACCCATCCGGCTGACTAACATAGACCTCTTCCCTTAGTTCACCGTTCAAAAATGCCGTCTTCACATCCATTTGATAGACGATCATGTTCATATGAGCAGCATACGCAAGGAATAGTCTAATCGCCTCCAATCTTGCCACAGGAGCAAAAGATTCTTCAAAGTCTATACCCAAGGCTTGTTTATATCCTCTAGCAACCAATCTAGCCTTATTCTTCAATACCGCACCCATCTCATCAAGTTTAACCTTATAAACCCATAACAAGGTAAGGATGTTGACCTTGTCAGGGAGAGGAACCAATTCCCATACTTCAAGTCGTTGGAATTCATTTAGTTCCTCCTGCATGGCTTCAATCCAAGATGATTGAGTCATAGCCTGCTGCCAATTTTTAGGTTCGACTTCAGAGAGAAATGCATCAAAGTAGCAATAGAGTGCACTCTCTTGTAATTGATGGCGTGTAGAGACTGGTCGATCTAGATCTCCAATGACATTCCTAATTAGGTGATCTTTTGTCCATTTAGTGCTATGGTTTTCAATCCTAGGTGGTCTGGAGTGAACAATAGAAGGAGCTTCTTCTGAGGTAGACGCGGCTGAAGGGTTTTCAGGTATCGCTACACCAAAGAAAGGAAGCTCTTGCAGGTGAGCATATTCCAAGTCGTGATCAATAGAATCCTCTTCCACATCATTAGGCACAAGTAGGGGTGATGATTCAGGTGTAGTTTGAGAATCACTTGGTGAAGGTGCATCCGGTTCAATGTGAATTGAAGATGCATTAGATAAAGGTTCATTAGCTTGGGCAACCACTTCAGGAATTGGAGCAATTACTACAGGTGCTGGAACTTCATCAGTAGGGGGATCGAAGAATTCATCAAACAACGGTTGAAACAGTTTATCCCACTTAGGCCTTGTTGGTGGTAAAAATGATGTAGAAGTAGGATTATTGGGAACTAATCCGGAACTAATAGCACCGGTTCCCATCTCATGAAGCGCGGATTCAGAGCTGTGTTGCTCAGAAGCCATCGCTGTCAGCTCATCGAAATCTGCGTCCATATTTTCTACAATCTTGCCAAGACGACGGTTGTAAATTCGGTATGCTTTCTTGGACGGTGATTAACCAATGAAAATACCTATATCGGCTTTCGGTTGAAGCTTACCCAAGTTCTCACTATTAATGTTTAGATAACAAAGAGCACCAAACACATGAAAAAATGAAACATCAGGTTTACAGTCATGTAGAAGCTCGTAAGGTGTTTTTCCATGGCGTTTCCGAATGATAGAGAGGTTTTGAGTGAAACATGCAGTAGATATAGCCTCTGCTCACAAGAACAATGGAGCGTTCGCATAAATTAGCATAGTCCTAGCAGCTTCCATAAGCGTACGATTCCGTCTTTCAACGACACCGTTTTGTTGTGGAGTGCGTACAGCGGATGTTTCATGTGAGATACCAACTCCCTCATAGTAATCACGAAGAGTCTGGTTGACGAACTCTGTTCCATTGTCTGTACGAATACGGCGGACAGTAGTATTCAAACGTACCTGAATGAATTTCAGAAAAGTGATGATAGCCTTTGGTGCTTCGTCCTTTGTACGTAGAAATCTAACCCATGTAAACCTGGAGAAATCATCCACAATAACCAGAATGAATTTCTTACCGCTCACACTTTCAGTTCTCATTGGCCCACAAAGATCCATATGCAAAAGATGAAGTTTTTCTTGATTGGTGTCTTCAGCTTTGGGCCTGTATGATTTCTTGGTACTTTTCCCTCTTAAACACGCGGAACATAAATGGTCCTTGTGAAATTTGAGCTTTGGAAGACCACGAACTAATTCGTTTTTAGCCAGATGATTAATAGCATCAAAGTTAAGATGAGATAATCTGCGATGCCATAACCATGACTTGGTCTTAGATGCTTTAGAGAGAAGACATACTGGAGACGCGGCCATCATGTCTTGTAAGGACAAGGTATAAAGATTTGCACCACGAGATCCCTTCAACAAATCTTTTCCTTCCAAGTTGCGGATGAAACAAGTGTGTTGTCGAAAAGCAACCTCAAGGTTGGAATCACAAAACTGTCCTACTGAGAATAAATTATGACCAAGACCTTCTACATAGTATACCCTTGAAATTGTCACGTTTCCAATCTGATATTCACCATACCCTATTATCTTTGCTATATGATCATTCCCAAATTTAACCGTACCAAGAAACTTGCTGACGAAATTTCAGAGCATCGAGCGATCTCCGGTCATATGTTTTGAACAACCGGAGTCCAAATACCACAGGATGATTTGGACCACCTGAAAATATCACCACACGAAGACAATGTAGAGGTATCGGAATCTGAGTGTTCCTTGTTATTAGCAGGTACAGATTTAATAATCTTAGATTTGCTAACTCTAGGTTTCTTAGATTTCCTAGCCTTTTTCTTCCTAGTTGGTGGTGTAGATTCTAGTTGGCTTAAATCCTGAGGTATTTCTTCACTGATAGGCACTATAGTGGGAGCTGACCTAATTAAAGGGCGCTGTTTCCATACTTGAGTGCGAGTGTTCCTAACTAAAGGACGCTCAGACCTAACCTCAATGGATGCATTCCTAGTTAAAGGGCACATTTTTCCATCTAATGTAAAGGTCCTACCAGTGGGACGCCATTGCCAGCCAACTTGGGCACGAGTTATACCCGTTGGCTTCCATTCAAGACCATTCCTAATGGCATTCATTTCATTCACATGATCAATCAGACACAAATCATGACGTTGGGAAAACATACATTCATTACAATTCCAACAATTCAAATTAGAATTCACGAATGGTTTTGGCTTCTGCACAGGCGCAGAGCTTTTAGTCTTAACATGATTCTTCTTATTTAAAACTGAACTAACATTCCTATGGTGATCTTCTACTTTCTTCTTTTTGGCACTACTAGTGGAGGGCTTGATCTTATCTTTCTTGAGTGGCGATCCTTTAGCCTTAGTAGTCTCTTTTAATCCTGTAGAAGGCAAAGTGGGAATATTAGCAACAGATTTTAAAGGTGCCTTACTTGATTGTGCCAATGACGGTTTTGCTCCTGGAGTCTTATTAAATGGAGTTACAGCAATGGGCCTATTAGTGAGTAGTGCAGAACCTGGTGTACCTATGTATTGCAAATATGCTAAGCAATATTGAACTCGCTTAATATATTCGTGAGCCGAATAATAGTAGCTACTTGAGGGATCTAAGGCATAAAGATCGTCTAAGATATCCCTAACAAGATCTACATGCTTAATGGCATTCCTCATATAATCATCGTAGGTAACCGGGTTTCTCTTATGAAGCGGATTCTTATAAAGCACTACTGACTTGGTTGTTGGGGCACTAGTGGACGGTGCAGAGTCGGTAGCTAAGTTATCAACAACTTCTTGTCGGGTGAGAAGAAGTGTCTCCTTTAACTCGGCCAAAACCATGTTTTTGTCAATGAGCAGGATGTTTAAGTCAGAGATTTCCTCACATTTTTGGTTCAATTGTTCAACATAAAATTGTTGCTGTGCCGCATTAAAAGCGAAGCGTTCTTCTAGTGAACCATAAAGTTTGGACATTCCCTGTCTTGCACGATCCATCTCCCCTAGAATAGATGAAATTCTAATTTCTAAGGCCTGGTTTTTAGACTCTGCAGCCTCTAGTTCCAATTTTAATGTTTCATTTGATGACACATCTCTCTTCAATCTCATAATCTCTTCCTCTAATGCCTTAACAATTGCAATCATCTTGTCACTCGTCTCAACACCGTTTTCACAACCAGTGGATATCAAAAGATCCTCATTTTGAGTTTGTTGTTTTAATTCTAAAGATATACAATGTTGTTCTAGTTGATTAAAGCGTTTTGAAAGTAAATTGTAAGAATCTTGTAGCTTTAAAAACTCAGCGTTAGATTCGTGACAAGAATTATTATCTACCTCATTTACAGTATCAGCAACATTTACAGAGAGATCACAAACATCATCACATATATGCACAGCATCACAATTAATCATAGCGGATGTAAGCTCATTCGAATAATTAACATTTACAGTAGTAAGCACATCACACGAGATTACTGCAGACAAGAATCGGTCATATTCGATTAAAATCTTTTCTTTTTCAATTAGTTGTAGTTCGTAAGCGGTGTCCATTTCATAAAACACTTTTTGAACTTCACCAATTTCAAAAACAAGATTTTCCTTAAGAGATGCAAAACTTCCTTTTAGACTTTCGACAAACGGATTGATCTCATTTTTAAACACCTCGTTCATATGTTCGAAAGCCCATTCTCCGGCGTTTAAGCCATTTGAAGTCGTACATTCCAAAATGAACTTGTCAAAATTAGTAAAGTATTGATTAATCTCTTGCAAGTTTAACCATACAGTGCTAACAGGTGGAAGATCCTTTGGAATTTCCTTAGGACCTTCCATATTGACAAGTGTAGGAAATGTACTAGGGTTTTCTTCATCTAATATGTAGGTCGGTGCTGTTATGAGATCTTTGTCCATATGGAAGCGAATTCTAAAATCCGTTTTAGCAAGCTCCTTATTCATTTTAAAATAATCACACTCGGGATATTTTGCAGAATTGTATGACCGATCCTCATCAACTAGATCCTTACTTGTTCGATCATCGGGAAAAACAATCTGGTCTAAGGCCAATCCTAACTGAGTTGCATTATAAAGTCTAGGACTATGTCTTAAAGCTTGTTTTGCATACCGTGGGTTAGGGGGAAGGCCTTTTTGACGAGATAAGTTAAATTCTCTAAACGAAGCATCAAATAAGTGTACTAGTTGAGAAGCAGCGTATTGTCTTAAAAGCAAGTAATCTAGACTTCGAATCTTATTAGTAGTATTAATCTCCATTTCATTCTTCTTAGACTCGAGTGATTCAAAATCCGTTTGAAGTTTTTGAAAATTAGTGACCACTAACTCCTTTTCTTTAAGTTCATTAGACAGATTTGCTCTTAAGTTTTCAATTTCTTGCAAGTGACCCATTTGTTTGTTTCGAAAGTGATCATATTCGGGATTAGTTAGAACACTAGACGAAGGCACTAATTCCAAAGTTTGAACTTTCTCATTGCTTAAGGCAAGCTCATCAGACAAATTCTTATTCTTAGCTAGGGTTTCTAAGAGTGCAGCATTCATTTGGCTAAGTAATGTAGCAGGAACCATGACCAAATCTTGTTGAGCAGGAGTAGGCGTATGCGAAACGGCTCCCGGTTGTGATTCACTCAAAGTCTGGGGACTCACATTGATATTGCTATCATTGATTGTCTCCTCATTTGAAAGACTCACCACCGAAGAATCATTCGAATCAGCGCTCTCTTGCACAACTTGATGTGGTTGAATACTAGCATCAGTGGTATTATCAGTGGTATTAATAAGTACCTCAGATCTCTTTTCTGGCCCTAAGCTGGAGATAGTTGCCATGAGAGCAGCCTTTGCAGATTGAAAGTCATCACAGTCTGAGTCATACGCATCGAGATCATCTGCTTGGTATGCTGCATTCTGTGTGGTGATAGTGTCTTGTTCAGCAATCCCTGGATCAGCAAGAAATGCAAGCTCCTCTTCATCAAGTTCCCTTCCTTGTGCCTGAGCATTCACCAGATAGATCTTCTCTGCAAACCATTGTCCATCCCTTCTCCTCTTGGGTTTCTTACAATCCCTGGACATGTGACCCTCTTCCTTGCAGTTGTAGCATGTAATCATTCTCAACTTGCATGTGGAATTAGCCCGTGGAGCAGGATTGATCATTGGAGCCTGATTGATCGTGCGAGCATTGGTAGTTGATGTGGTAGGTCTCCCCTGATATGGTTGAATAGGCTGAACCATTACCCTGCCATTCTCAATAGTAGCTTGTTGGCGAGAATTGGATGAATTCCTCAACTGATTGTTGGTAGGAGCTGATCCCCTAAATCCTCGTTTGCTTAAAGTCCTTGTGAGATAAGCAGACATAGTGGTTAACACTTCAACTGGGTCAGCACCTTGTTTGAATACAGGAACGGGGACTTCCTCATCATCACAGTACATTGCTTGGTCTTGATGAGCTGCATAATCACTAGAAGGAATACTCATTTGATCAGGGTAGCTTGTTGGATATGCTGACGCGAAGATTGGCGATCATCCAAAACAAAATGATTGTAGGGTAAAATTTAGATAACTTGCTTTAGGAAAAACAAGCAACTAAATATGAGCGGTAAGTATCGACGAGTGATTTAGGAAAACCACAAGTAATGACCCACAATCAAATAAAATGAGATGAAAGATTCGTTTCCCAAGGAGGTATGGTGTTGTGAATTAACTTGTATTTCTTTGAGATTAATATTGAGAAGATGGAATGACGGTTTCTTGGAAATTACACTATGACGTAAAAAACGAAAACGTAAAACCGTAGAAAAACCACTAAAATTAAAAATTATTAAAACCAAAAACAAAATATCAAAAATAAAAAGACTAAGAAGAAGTCTCAAATTATATAAATAAAGATAAAAATTCAACAAAGATATTTTAAAACCTTTTATTAATTAAATAATTAATTTTAAATGCTAATTAAAGCCCTAAAATTAAATTTAATTAATTCAAATGTCAAAAATATGATTTTATTGAATTATTACTCAACTTATATTATTATAAGACTAAAAAGTAATTTTCTAAAAATTAAAACCTATTAAAACTATTTTTAAAACCCTAAAAATGATTAAAAATGATTAAAACCTAATTAAACTTAAAATAATTATAAAAATAAATCTAAAAGTGATAAAAATAATCTAAAAATGGAAATAGTCCTATTTAATGCTATAGAACTTAAGAAAAATGAAAAATAAAGAAAAATAAAATTTTGAAAATTAATTAATAAAATAATATTAAAACACTGTCTTGCGCCGCAGTGCTTGGGTCTTGCGGCGCAACGTGTGAAACGGGAATACCAAGATCTGCAGCACCTTCAGTTGCGCCGCAATGCTTCTGTCTTGCGCCGCAACTTGTGAAACGGGAACACCTTTGGTCTGTAGCTCCTTGTGTTGCGCCGCAACTAGCTGGTCTTGCGGCGCAATTAGTGTAACGTGCCTGGTATTTTTGCTGATGAACCAAATAAGTGCACACTTGTGCACTTTTGATGCCAAGAGGTCTTGGCAATGAGCTTGTTTGATGGATATGTTGGAACAATTGGGCACCCTTGTGCTCAATGAAGCACAAGGAGTCAATAACACACAAATTAAACACCAAACACACCACAAAGTAAGCAAAACAAGCACTCAAGGATCTAGCATCAAAATCTTCACAAAAATGAGCAAAATATGGTTATGCAGATTTTTAACACCCTTAATCCTTTTTAAACACTCCAAATTCACTCCAAACTTGATCAAATGATTACACAACAATAAAACAATTTATCTCAAACCTTTTTCAATTATACTAACACCTATTTAAAACATGAATCAAATTCTTACCCTGCTTAAACCTGTTGCCAAACACCCTTTAAACTCTAAAAACCAACTTTTAACATACCAACATGCTTACAAAAGCTACCAAATTGATTCCAAGTGCATCTAACATGTAAACATACACACTAGAACACAAATCATGCAATATAAACACACTTAATCACCAAATCACTTAAGATCATACAACTTGCTATTTTTGAACTTTCAAAAGAAAAAGGAGTTTACCTAAGGTTCTTACATCCAAGAACCTAGAGGATGAAAATCCTCCTCCAATCCAACCCGGGTTGGAGCTGAACTAAATCAACAAGCCTTCAACCTATTTGAACACAAAACAAAGAAACAAGAACAAAAATAATATGATATGATATGATTCTTTTTTTTTCTCTTTTTAAAACTCTTCCAAAACCTTTTCCAATTACTTAAAACGTTTCTATTAACACTATAACACCAATTAATCAAAACCTCTTAACATCCAAACCTTTTGAGAAGATTTTACCAAAATCTCTCAAAATCTCAAAACCTTAAACAACTTTGAAAATCAAAGTTGCTTAACCCAATAAAAGTGTGGAACTCAGAATTAAGCTTAACACAACACTCAACTTTTAAAAACAATAAAAAAGGAATTACACTTGAATATTTCAAAAACCAAACTTTTTATTTCTTTAAAAAGGTATTACATGTGCAAGCTTAAAAACTGGAACAAGGGCTTCACACAAGTTGTGAGCTCCTTTTATAGAGTCTATAGAACATCCTAGAAGCATAAAAACATAAAACCCTAATACATAGAAAATCCCAAATGTGCCCTTGAATGATTTTGAGTGCATTTTGTCCTCTCTTGATCTTGAACGTTTATTTTGCTTTGGGAGGAAGCAAATAATCTTGGCCATTGATTTAAGCCACGTCATGTGCTTGGGGGCTAAGGAATGATGTGATTGGTGGATTGGGGAATTGGGGGCTTGGTGCACATGAGTGGGATGCAGGTTTTTAGGAGTGGGAAAGGTTTGTGAGTGTGTGAATTAAGTGTGTGAGAGTTTAATTGAGTTTTACCCAAGGAAAATCGAGGGTAAAATCTGGGGTGGTAAGAATGATGAACAGTTACCATTTGATCCGAAATTGGGGGTGGTGTGGGTGTTAGGCGCATTTTTTTTCAAATGTTTCAGCTTTGTCACTTTTGGTCCTTGGTTTTTGGTTTTTTTTGGCTTTTAAAGGTTTTCAGCCTTAAATTCGTCTCTCCCTTGTATTTAAGTTTCATCACTTGACAATTTTGGCACAAACTTTCCATAAAGATGTTTCAAAGGCAATTTTTGTCATTTGGTGATTTTTCAAGGACTAATCTTGGACAATGTTAATCTTCAAAGGTCTTCAATGAGTCTTTCACTTGTTGAGGGACCATTATTGGCAATTTGAAAATGTTGAGGGACTAAACTTGCCATTTCTTCAAAGTTGAAGGACCTTTTTGTAATTTTGACAAACTTAAGGGACCAAACTTGTAATTATTAATATACAAGGGTTTTAAGTGTCATTTCTTCAATGAATGAGGATCAATCTTGTTTTGTCTTCAAGTCTTCAAGGGTTTTTGATGAAAATTCCATGATTAGGGCCCGGTTCTTTGTACGGCTTCGTTTCTCGTGTCCGTTTTTCCTTGATTCTTGTGATCTTTTGTCTTTTTCACGATATCCATACCTAAAATACACAAGTAAACAAACACAAGCATATATATGGTATTTTATGACATTTTTATGCATTTAAAGCCCGAAAAGAACGATGAGATCATGTATAAATGCCATCTCATCACTCCCCCATACTAAGCCATTGCCGTGCCCTCACGCAATGCTAAGAATAAAGTATCTAAGCATCACCAAAGTTCAATTTTATTAACCTTTATTGAAGAGTAAAAAGACTTGCAACATACTACGAGATTGTGTAAAGACATAATGTATGATTTTCATCACCAAAAGGTGACTTTTAGGGTCAAAGAATAGAAACAAGTTAATGTCCCTTAGAGTGAACTTCGTCATCCTTGATTGTCATACATTCCATGCCAAGTGCAAAAACAAGATCATTGTTGGTACAAGTCACAATGCTAACACTACTCATACGTCCAAATTGTGTAATACTTTTTCTCCCCGCAATCCTAGTTATTATAAAAGGAAATGGGTTACTAGCATTTTTTTATCTATTTGTCATGGATCACAAGTGATTCATATTGACTTATTTGAGTAGTTATTAGTCCGAAAGCAAAGTAGCACGATTTGATCAATAGTTAGCCGAAGGACAAAATCTTTTAAAACGGCTTCTCGTGTATCTCCTTAAGTTCATATCTTGGCATAACTCGTTTCACGATTTGAGACCTTTCTCGGACCGATATTTGGCATGTACTTCATACTTCAAATCTTGGGAAGACGTTCTCGAAATTATGGTCTTCTCTTCATATATTTGGAATTTCTTCTCTTGACGTTTTTGAGAGATTCTTCATATAGGACCACGACTTCATCATTTTTCTTCAATCTTTACTTTGGATTTTGATATACAACGATCCGCCTCCTTTTCGGACTTGGATATATTTATCCTCATACCTTGTTAGGGTCTTTTTGGATAGACTTTCTCCATTCTTTAGGGGAGTAATAGCTTCTCGTCGTGTGTCTCGATCCTTCATATTGATTTTGGAACAATGATACTTCACATCATCTTTGGATCTTTAGCAAAAATAGAGCTCCTCATGCCTTGTTAGGGCCTTTTTGGATGATCGCCAATCTTCGCGTCCCGTTTCAATAAGTTATGCCTTGGCTATGAACTCTATTCAACCCCGAGCAACTTTTAAACGATCTTGCGCTAGAGGCTAAGTAACTTTTCAAACCGTACGACCTTACTTATTGCAATTATGATTTATTCCTAATGCATTGATCTTATGGGAAGAAAAAGCCACAATTAAAAACATATGAGTTTTTGAAAGAACACTTTCATGTTCTACGTTTAGCATGATCACTTGTCTAACTCTATCATTTCTCGTTCTTCACTATATAAAGACCTCTAATTAAAGAGACTCGTGAATACTTAGCCATGCAAGTCAAAATTAAGCTAAATTTGGATTAGCTTTCATTAAGACTATATCAAATCAAAGTTTTGGGTTTTCAAGCCACCTATAGGATCTTGCACTTTCTTGGACTTTTTCAAGTTTAGAGAATGCATTTTAAAGTTCCCTTGATAAGTGACTTTCTAGAATCAATTATAGGAACTTGCGAAAAGTTCTTGTTCTTAACCCGAATGAATTAAGACTTTCGCGTTTTAAAGCTCCCTATATAAAAGTCTAGCAAAACTTGAATTGAGCGGGTTAAGGAATGTAAATGGCTCCAAATGCCCATCAAGTCAAAAATTAACTCTTATTCTACCCATCGGAAAATATACATTCGTGTCTTAAAAACACTTATGAAAACTACGAAAAATTTTAAAATTTGGCCATTTTTAGCCTTATTAGCAAAACATTGAAAATTGGAAAACGTGAGGGCGTAGCAAAGCAAGTACCTATTCACCCCCCCATACTAAAAGTAAACATTGTCCTCAATGTTTCGAGTCTAAAGGTGGAGCACCCCCATACTAGAGACGAAGAGTCGAATGCTTAGGATCTAGCATGGAAAGGGTGATCAACAATATATCTAAAGCCGTTTATTAATTATGCTAAAAGATAATTGTTAGAACAATAAAGGATATGTCATGGATTCGTGAAAAACTTCTTCAAACGAACGATGGAGGCTCACGTAATCGAACACGAGAGTCTTCAATCGTAGACGATGATGATGATCTAGATAACACAATCACAAACAACCACGAGACAACGAGTTGGAAGGGTACAAGTCCCCTTATTAGTGAATAATAAGCATAAAGATAAGCATGGGATCTCCCCCACGAGGCACCTCGTTTTTGATTACCGAGTCATGAGCTCGACTCGATCCCCTCAAAATGTGAACATTTAGGGAAATTCATGGTGTGGTCAATTTTTGGCGGGGCTTACATGATAAACAAGGCCCAAAAAGCAACCGGTAAAAAGGACTAAGTCCTTAAGTGATGCAAAATACCGGGGTCGAAGATGGCGTTCTCGTTCCCATTGGAAAAATAAATCAACACCACTTGAACATGTGCCATAAACTCAAAGAGTTTGAAGAAAATAGATGAGAAATAGAAGGGTGAGACAATTGGTAAGACAAACGTTTGAGCTACTCGAGGTAGACTCGCACCAAGCAAATAGATAGAGTTTCCATTTATTGCATCGGTGGAAGACCGAGATTTCCCTTTACATGAAATTCCGGGATCGAAAATCTCGTCCTCGGTGGACAAGGATGAGGGAAAATAAGGGGCTTCCCCCATACTAGAACCACACAAAACATCGTCAAAAGGAGTAGACGAGTTTGTAGTACTCAAATTACGCGGTGATGACGGAGTTAGATTTGTAGAAAAATCAATTAAATCACATTTAAGATCATTTCCTTTGTTATCTTTTAAACTCTCCTTATGAAAACCCTTTTTGATTATGTCGAAAATATTCGGTGTTTCTAAGACGATGTTAGTTACACTAAAAATTCTCACATTTTGAAACCGTTTTGGTTTTGGTGGTGGCAAGTTCTCAAAACGTTTATCGACGAAGAAAACCTCCCCATCGGGGTCCATAAATTCATCATCCGAAAGATCTTCCGTAGAAACCGGCAACTTATCAACACTTTTCAAGAATGAAGGTGAAGGATTTTTCGATTCAAGTATTGATGGTTTCTTCTTTGTAGGCTTTACACTCATAACCTCCACCGGCGGAGGGAATGGTAAATTGTTTTTGGAGACATTCCCTAAAACTCTTGGTGAAAATTCTTTGCAATCGACATTGGTCGAGTCACCATGGTTTAAAGTTGCAATAGAATATACATGAGAAAGATTGGAGTTTTGTGTTGCATTGATGACAAGTTCTTCTTCATTGAAACGAAGGGTGATTTTTCGAGCATGAACATCGATAAGTGCTCTTGATGTATCCAAAAATGAACGACCCAAAATGAGAGGAACTTTTCGATCGATGGGAATATCTACAACGATAAAGTCAACGGGATAGTAAAACTTTCCGACTTTAACGAAAACGTCCTCGGCTACTCCACATGCCAAAATCGTAGAATGATCGGCCATCTCGATGGACATGTTCGAAGGAGTAAGAGCCGGAAGTGAAAGCGATTTGAAAATCTCGAGAGGCATTAAATTAATACTAGCACCAAGATCGGCCAAGGCGTAGCATTCCTCCATATCTTGTATAGCACACGGAATCAAAAATTTACCGGGATCACCGACTTTTTGTGGTATGCGGCTTAGAAAAACCGATGAACAACTAGACGATTGTTGTAACTTCTCTTTGTTGTTTAGCATACTTTTGAAGTTTGCGGCGAATCGAGGCATCATGATTAAAGCATCGGCAAAACTTATGTTAAAATGCAAATCACGAAACATTTTCATGAATAGCTCAAATTGATAATTGTTCCTTTCTTGTGCTTTCTCTTTGTTACGTCTCGAAGGGTAGGGTAAAGGTGGTGTGGGTTGGTCATTAGGCAACGGCCTTGGAAACTCGGGTTCCATAATTGGTATTGGTGTAACCGTAGGTGTGGTATGAGCGGTACTTCGTGGGATTGTAATGTGCTCCTTTTCGACCATCACCTCGGGTTCTTTCTCGATTTCCTTCTCCGTAGAAGTACTTGGACGAGAGATTGGTTCCTTGAAAGTTTTACCACTTCGTGTAGTAATAACCTTCATTTCTCCCTTCGGGTTTGCAATGGTATCACTAGGAAGACCACCCGAAGAAGAGGGCTTACACATGATAGCTTCAAACATCTTAGCCATACGGTCCTCAAATTTTGATTGCCTAGCATCCGCTTTCAATAACTCTTGCTTAATCTCATGTTGTCCTAATTCCATCTTTTGTTGGTTTTGTTGAAGACGTTGGACATTTCCTTCCATTTTATTAGCATGAGTTTTAAGTTCATTAGCAAGTTCATTTTTAAGCTCGTTTTTCAACTCGGACCTTAAGCTAATCATCTCACGTTGCATATTATCAAATTTAGCATCATTTGCTTTTGCATAATCCAAAAATTCTCCTTGCAAATTTTTCGTGTGAGCATTTTGAAAACCTTGTGTAGAATTTTGAAAATCACGGTTTTGGTTTTGATTAGAGATTTGTCCATTCCCACTTTGATAATTCCCTTTGTTGTAATTGCGTGTGTTGCCTTGGTAATTACCTTGGTTGTTGTTTCGATAATTGTTAACATTTTGATTTGGTGGAGCTTGATTTTGGCGGGAACCTTGGCCGTTTTGGTTGTAAGTTCCCGTTGCTACATAAGCACTCGAAGTGTTACCATCCGCGGTAATGCACTCGGATAAATCATGAGCTCCTCCACACGATAAACAACTCTTAGCAACCGCTTTAACCGAAGCGGAATTGGAAGCTTCTTGAGCCTTCCAATGGGACATTAGATTAGCAAATCTATCAAAAAACCGATTTTCCTCATTAGCTTCATCATGTAAGGCGTTAATGCTACGAGACGATTGTGATGACGATGACGAACCCATATTGGCAACACTCGGTGTGTTACGAGGGCTATAAACCTTAGATCGATTTTCAATGATTTGTAAAGCCTCATTTGTCGTCTTGCACAAAAAATTACCACCCGCGGCGGCATTCAAATAATCTCGTTCATGATCATTAAGCCCATTATAAAAAGTATCTATTTGATGCAATTCCGAAAAATCATGATGAGGACATTCATGTAACATCTCCTTAAATCGTTCCCATGCCATTGAAAAACTTTCATTGTTACGTTGCACAAATCGTGAAATCTCATTTTTTAAGTGTGTTGTTTTCGATGGTGGAAAAAACTTGTTCACAAACTTAGAAACGAGATCGGCCCATGTCAAAATCGAATTTGGCGGTTCTTTCTCGAGCCAAATTTTTGCGGGTCCATCCAACGAATATGGAAACAACATCATCTTAATGGCGTCATGCGGAACATCTTTGAATTTGCTAGTGGCCGTGAGACGGTTGAAATTCCTAATGTGGTAATGCGGGTTGTCTTTCTCGTGACCTCGAAATTTGTTTGCTTGTAGCATCGACATTAAACCCGTCTTAATCTCGAAATTCTCCGCAAGGATGGCGGGAATAACAATGGCCTCTCCAAAACCCTCGGTGGGTGCTTGTAGCAACTCCATCATAGTACGATTAGCCATTACGACTTCTTGTTCTATAATAGGTTCAACAATTGGAGGTTCTTCAACAATCAACGATCCTTGATTTGTTTGCTTTTGAAGACGTTTACGAGCTCGTTTTGCTTGATTACGAGTGATCATAAACTTCACGAAGAATGGGAGGTGAGCAAAGAAGATTCTTTTTGGTTGTTTTGTGGATTTTCAATTTTTTTGTGTTTTTGATGATATTTAATTTTTTTGGTTTTTTGGTGTATCTTCGTAGACAACAATCTACAAAATCTCTCCTCGAATCAAACTCTTGATTAAAGAAGCCTCAAAGGAATGAAAACGATCACGTGGAGTGAACGCCTTCGAATGACTTTAGAACTTTGGTGAAAACCAAATTGTTCACGAGGGTTTAATCACAAAGAAAACCAAGCAAATATAGTATACGTATTAATACTTTGGGCGGCAAAACCCTCGATTAGCCTTCAATCTCAAAATACTCACAAGCAAGCGGGGAAACGAGGCGGCGCGAAGACTTAAGAGCCTTTTTCCTTAGGGTATATTTTATAATACCCGCCTTATACCCACCTTATAGTTCGTATCTTTCAAAATCGAGCTTCTCGAAAGTATTTATCTATTTTTGCCTTTTCTTTTTGTTTGAGATTCGATACAATGATCGAGTGATGAAATCCCGAATCAAGGGTTGTGTTTTCACACTTTTGGAGATATTGTATTTTGGTTGTGATACTTAATACAATATATTAATAATATTCACAAAGAAAAACCTAGAAAACCGATAATACGTGTTAAGGGAGTTCCACTTAACACAAATACTATTATGGATAATATCAAAAACAAAATTTTCCAAATTAAGACACGACACACCTCCCCGGCAGCGGCGCCAAAATGATTGTAGGGTAAAATTTAGATAACTTGCTTTAGGAAAAACAAGCAACTAAATATGAGCGGTAAGTATCGACGAGTGATTTAGGAAAACCACAAGTAATGACCCACAATCAAATAAAATGAGATGAAAGATTCGTTTCCCAAGGAGGTATGGTGTTGTGAATTAACTATGTATTTCTTTGAGATTAATATTGAGAAGATGGAATGACGGTTTCTTGGAAATTACACTATGACGTAAAAAACGAAAACGTAAAACCGTAGAAAAACCACTAAAATTAAAAATTATTAAAACCAAAAACAAAATATCAAAAATAAAAAGACTAAGAAGAAGTCTCAAATTATATAAATAAAGATAAAAATTCAACAAAGATATTTTAAAACCTTTTATTAATTAAATAATTAATTTTAAATGCTAATTAAAGCCCTAAAATTAAATTTAATTAATTCAAATGTCAAAAATATGATTTTATTGAATTATTACTCAACTTATATTATTATAAGACTAAAAAGTAATTTTCTAAAAATTAAAACCTATTAAAACTATTTTTAAAACCCTAAAAATGATTAAAAATGATTAAAACCTAATTAAACTTAAAATAATTATAAAAATAAATCTAAAAGTGATAAAAATAATCTAAAAATGGAAATAGTCCTATTTAATGCTATAGAACTTAAGAAAAATGAAAAATAAAGAAAAATAAAATTTTGAAAATTAATTAATAAAATAATATTAAAACACTGTCTTGCGCCGCAGTGCTTGGGTCTTGCGGCGCAACGTGTGAAACGGGAATACCAAGATCTGCAGCACCTTCAGTTGCGCCGCAATGCTTCTGTCTTGCGCCGCAACTTGTGAAACGGGAACACCTTTGGTCTGTAGCTCCTTGTGTTGCGCCGCAACTAGCTGGTCTTGCGGCGCAATTAGTGTAACGTGCCTGGTATTTTTGCTGATGAACCAAATAAGTGCACACTTGTGCACTTTTGATGCCAAGAGGTCTTGGCAATGAGCTTGTTTGATGGATATGTTGGAACAATTGGGCACCCTTGTGCTCAATGAAGCACAAGGAGTCAATAACACACAAATTAAACACCAAACACACTACAAAGTAAGCAAAACAAGCACTCAAGGATCTAGCATCAAAATCTTCACAAAAATGAGCAAAATATGGTTATGCAGATTTTTAACACCCTTAATCCTTTTTAAACACTCCAAATTCACTCCAAACTTGATCAAATGATTACACAACAATAAAACAATTTATCTCAAACCTTTTTCAATTATACTAACACCTATTTAAAACATGAATCAAATTCTTACCCTGCTTAAACCTGTTGCCAAACACCCTTTAAACTCTAAAAACCAACTTTTAACATACCAACATGCTTACAAAAGCTACCAAATTGATTCCAAGTGCATCTAACATGTAAACATACACACTAGAACACAAATCATGCAATATAAACACACTTAATCACCAAATCACTTAAGATCATACAACTTGCTATTTTTGAACTTTCAAAAGAAAAAGGAGTTTACCTAAGGTTCTTACATCCAAGAACCTAGAGGATGAAAATCCTCCTCCAATCCAACCCGGGTTGGAGCTGAACTAAATCAACAAGCCTTCAACCTATTTGAACACAAAACAAAGAAACAAGAACAAAAATAATATGATATGATATGATTCTTTTTTTTTCTCTTTTTAAAACTCTTCCAAAACCTTTTCCAATTACTTAAAACGTTTCTATTAACACTATAACACCAATTAATCAAAACCTCTTAACATCCAAACCTTTTGAGAAGATTTTACCAAAATCTCTCAAAATCTCAAAACCTTAAACAACTTTGAAAATCAAAGTTGCTTAACCCAATAAAAGTGTGGAACTCAGAATTAAGCTTAACACAACACTCAACTTTTAAAAACAATAAAAAAGGAATTACACTTGAATATTTCAAAAACCAAACTTTTTATTTCTTTAAAAAGGTATTACATGTGCAAGCTTAAAAACTGGAACAAGGGCTTCACACAAGTTGTGAGCTCCTTTTATAGAGTCTATAGAACATCCTAGAAGCATAAAAACATAAAACCCTAATACATAGAAAATCCCAAATGTGCCCTTGAATGATTTTGAGTGCATTTTGTCCTCTCTTGATCTTGAACGTTTATTTTGCTTTGGGAGGAAGCAAATAATCTTGGCCATTGATTTAAGCCACGTCATGTGCTTGGGGGCTAAGGAATGATGTGATTGGTGGATTGGGGAATTGGGGGCTTGGTGCACATGAGTGGGATGCAGGTTTTTAGGAGTGGGAAAGGTTTGTGAGTGTGTGAATTAAGTGTGTGAGAGTTTAATTGAGTTTTACCCAAGGAAAATCGAGGGTAAAATCTGGGGTGGTAAGAATGATGAACAGTTACCATTTGATCCGAAATTGGGGGTGGTGTGGGTGTTAGGCGCATTTTTTTTCAAATGTTTCAGCTTTGTCACTTTTGGTCCTTGGTTTTTGGTTTTTTTGGCTTTTAAAGGTTTTCAGCCTTAAATTCGTCTCTCCCTTGTATTTAAGTTTCATCACTTGACAATTTTGGCACAAACTTTCCATAAAGATGTTTCAAAGGCAATTTTTGTCATTTGGTGATTTTTCAAGGACTAATCTTGGACAATGTTAATCTTCAAAGGTCTTCAATGAGTCTTTCACTTGTTGAGGGACCATTATTGGCAATTTGAAAATGTTGAGGGACTAAACTTGCCATTTCTTCAAAGTTGAAGGACCTTTTTGTAATTTTGACAAACTTAAGGGACCAAACTTGTAATTATTAATATACAAGGGTTTTAAGTGTCATTTCTTCAATGAATGAGGATCAATCTTGTTTTGTCTTCAAGTCTTCAAGGGTTTTTGATGAAAATTCCATGATTAGGGCCCGGTTCTTTGTACGGCTTCGTTTCTCGTGTCCGTTTTTCCTTGATTCTTGTGATCTTTTGTCTTTTTCACGATATCCATACCTAAAATACACAAGTAAACAAACACAAGCATATATATGGTATTTTATGACATTTTTATGCATTTAAAGCCCGAAAAGAACGATGAGATCATGTATAAATGCCATCTCATCATGTAGCATATTATGATGAAGGTGCACTAAACCGATATTGTTGCTGATGTGAGGTGGGTGGTTGTGGTAGAATCGAGTATTGGGGAAAGGTTGGTGTCATGTAAGGTGATGGATGATAGGCTTGATGTCCTAAAATATAAGGAGTGTTGTTGTGAGACAAGCTTGGTTGATTCGCCATCAAAGCTAATGAATCAGGGTACATACCTCGTGGAGAACGGTGCATGATCACATGTTTCTCATGCTGCTGAAGGAAAGCATAGAGTTGATCCAAATTGCACTTATGCAAATCCCTGGTTAACTTAACATCGGTAATATACTCACCCCATTCAGCTTGAGGTAAAGTATTCAAGAATTTGGTGTTAACCTGGAATGGAGCAATCACGAGATTGTATACATTCAGATCATTCATGAGGGTGGTGAACCTGAAGTAATAATCGTGAAGCGTTTCCCCTGGGTTGTACGTGAATCTATCAAACAGATCATACAACTGACATTCCCTTTCTTGTTTGGTGAGAGACGTACCTTGTAACAACACCTTTAGACGTTCCCATAAATCCTTTGCCACCGTACACTGACTTACCATCCTATAGATGTCATGGGGAAGAGCTTGGAGAATTGTTTGAAGAGCTTTTTCGTCTGCATCGGCAACAAGTTGTTGAGCTGGTGTAAGTTCTTCAAATTCTCTTGGTCGAGTCACATTGTTAGCCACGATGGTACCATAGTCAAGTGGACCATTTAAAATTGACTTAACCATAAGCCTCCCATAAACCGGTTTTCCTTTAAGATAAGACATCATCCGGCCTTGCCATGCTTCAAAAACTTCTTTGATGAGCATTGGCGGGCGATTATCCGTTCCCGTAATGACGGAAATATCCGTAAGTGATGTCATCTGAGGCATTACTGAATTCGGATTCATTTTGTTAACTTCAAAGAGACAAAGATTATCGGTTGATCGAGCAGTGAAGTAAATCTTGTTAATTGTGTTGAGTTTTTGTTGTAAGAAACCAAGATTAAATCCTCTAAAAAATCGTCGAAAAAACAAGCAAAATAACCCTTGATTCGGAACTTTTTGTTGATTCAGAAGTTTGATTCGGAAGATTTGGCTTGGAATTACCTTGATTCGGAACTTTTGGCTTGATCCGGAACTTTCCCTTGATTCGGAACTTTCCTTGATCCGGAACTCTTTGGTTCGGAACTTTCCTTGGTTCGGAACTTTCCTTGGTTCGGAACTTTCCTTGGTTCGGAACTTTCCTTGGTTCGGAACTTTCCTTGGTTCGGAACTTTCCTTGGTTCGGAACTTTCCTTGGTTCGGAACTTTCCTTGGTTCGGAACTTTCCTTGGTTCGGAACTTTCCTTGGTTCGGAACTTTCCTTGGTTCGGAACTTTCTTGATCCGGAACTTTCTTGATCCGGAACTTTCTTGATCCGGAACTTTTTCGTTCGGAACTTCTTGGTTCGGAACTTTTGGTTGATCCGGAACTTGTTGGTTCGAAACTTTTGCTGGGTAATCAGAAGTTTGTTACGATGAACAGTCGACCAATAAAAATGAAGATTAAACCCAGATTTTTACCAAATGACCCAAAAAGTTTTGTGATTTCAACAATAATAAGTAAAAACTAATACTTATCCACTAATCCCAATCACAAAAACACCAAAGACACCAAGAATCAAGATGGATTTTCTTAAAGAACACTAATACAATCAAAAACTAAAAAACCACACAAATCACTACCTTAAATCACCCCATAGCTCTTGATACCAAATGTAGAATCTTGATAACCTATGAATCTAAGAAGGGGGTTGATGATTTCTAGAGAGAGAAACAAGAGAGAGAAAGTGAGAGAAAACTATGTGTTATTTCAATAAGTGAAAATGAGAAACATTCAACAACCAACCCCTTTCCAAGGAGGAAAGGGGTATTTATACTTCCAAGTCACTAATGGACTTGGGCCGGCCCATGACAAGCCCATGGACCGGTTCTTACTTAACTAAATAAGTAACTATTAACTATTTGTTAACTACGAGCTATTACAACATTAATAATATTATGGAGTGACCGATACTTCTAATATACGTAAAAACGTATTTCTAACAAAAAACCATTTGTAAAAATCGGGGATAAGCTAAAGTCATTTTGTTCCCCTTATTTTTACACATGCCCTCAAAAATCATTTTAGAATAATTAAATTTTTGCCCAGTAGCAATACACACAATAGCACTTGCAATAGATCTATTGATCTCATTGTGTGCAGTGCATTTGGGACTCAAACATTGTAGGAGGACATGTATGAGGTACTTCTAGGCTGAGGGAAACTCCTGTTTATGATATTTATTTAAAGTTCCTTCATCAGGAAAAGGATGACCCAAAGCCCTTAGTCCTTGTTCTATTTCACTAATGGGAAGGGTGGTTATACCATCAGCATCATCAAGATGCAAGGCTTGGCGTACCAAAGCCTCAGTAACCACCCAAGGTCTCCCATGAACAATAGAAGTTAATGTAGTCACTCTATTAACTGTTGAGGAACTGACAGTGTTCCAAAACTGTTTAATATGTGTGACAGGAATGAGTGGTGCATGAGAAAGAGCATACCTAATAGGAGATGCGTTCAAATACGCCACCATTTGTGTGTATTGGGGAAACAGAGTATCATCAGCTTCAAGATACGCGATCATGTTGTGTTGGCTTCTGAACCCTAATTCCAACTCTGATGGTTTAAACTTTGGTGCCATTGTTGAAAGCTGTTAAAAATGATTGATGAAGATGAAGTTGAGAAGAGAAAATTGTGTTAGACAAGAATAATAGGTACCCTGTTTAAAAATAGGAGCCAAATATATAGGAGAAGAAAATGCATGTGATTGGCCCAAAAATAGGCAAGAATTTTCAAAATGCAATCATGAAAATATTGAAAAATAATAAGTTTATCCATGCATTAAAAGAATGTTATCAACTCCCAAAATTACAGCCTAAAAATATGTCAAAAAGTAACAACTGGGTAGGTCCCATTGAGTGTCAACGGTGAAAAATAACCTATCAACGCCCAACGGCTATATTCTTGTCAACGTTTGCCATAGCCATGTCAGCGTCTAAAACAACGCTTGGAAAAATACTTGTTAGCGTCCAAAAATAAAAATGTCTAAAAATGAAAAATGACCTTAACAAAGTAATTTATCCTAGAGAAGATAACCAAAAAGCTGAGAATCATTATAGGGCGGCAAGCACTATCTAGTTATGCACACTTGCTTATGCAAGATAGACATAACAGTCCTCTAGTATCCCTTGCTAACCAAAACTCTTAACAACCAAGTTACCTTATAAAATTCCTTGTTACTCCCAGGTAAATCCCATAACAAAATCATTCCCAAGTCTCCCAACAGACCACAACCAATTCTAGGCCAAAAATGTCTTGGCAGCATGCATAGTATATCAACTTTGCATGCTACAGTGCCTCATGATTTAGTAAAACTAACTCATACTCACCTGTGGACACAATCTAGAATTGTGATAAGAGTATCATATGGATACCCAAACATCCTAAAGGTTCCTAAAACCTCCCCTTAAACTATGATACATA
Organism: Glebionis coronaria; assembly: GCA_025667525.1. Taxonomy (NCBI): domain Eukaryota; kingdom Viridiplantae; phylum Streptophyta; class Magnoliopsida; order Asterales; family Asteraceae; genus Glebionis; species Glebionis coronaria. Next base: position 237,559 of record JANFOE010000171.1, read on the forward strand.
AGTTGCTAAAAATATGCATGAACATAAAAATTTATGTCAAGATAGGAATTAAAAATTCCAACCATCATCCATAAATAAAAACATGCCCAAATGCTTCTCCAATGATCCATAAGCAACTCTGTATCCAATGGTATACTGATAACACCACCTGCACATTTAGATTGAAAACCACAAAACTAACATTGTTGCTGACAACGCCCCGATAACACATAACAGCGTTGAGGGAAGCTTTGTCAGCGTTAGACAATTATATTGCTGATAACATTACAAAAACACTTATCAGCGTTCAAGCAACCTTTGTCAGTGTTAGAAAAATATAGTGGAAAATCTAAATCATCAATAAGACCAATAACAATGCATCATCCTGTACATACTTTTACAAAAAGACTCCAAAACACATATTATGTGAGATTGATCATTCCAATACTTGTTACCAAGTATTGAAACCTCCCAGCATCAAAAGGTTTAGTTAGTAAATCTGACACATTCTCCTCAGTGTCAACCCTATCTGGTTGTATTAAACCTTTTTCAAAAAATCTCTTATAAAATAGTGTCTACTTTCTATGTGTTTAGTTTTAGAATGATGTACAGGATTCTTAATGATGCATAAAGTGTTGTTATTGTCAACAAATATCTTGGTATGCATGAGATTGTACCCATAGTCCAACAGCTGGTTCTGAATCCACAAAACTTGTCCACAACAAGCAGCTACAGCAACATACTCAGCTTCAGTTGTATAATTAGCCACTACTGTTTGTTTCTTGCATTGCCAAGATATCAACCTGCTCCCAAGAAACTGACATCCACCAGTTGTGGATTTTCTATCAAACTTATCACCTCCATAGTCACTGTCTGAATATGCAATCAGCTCCAATGGTGAATCCTTTGGGTACCACAAACAAAGACTAGGATAGCATCTTAGGTACCTAAATATCCTCTTCACAGCATAAAGGTGACATTCTTTAGGAGTCACTTGATGGCGTGCACAAGCACACACAGTAAACATGATGTTAGGTCTGGAGGCTGTAAGATACATCAAGGATCCAATCATGGATCTATAGTGCCTGACATCAACATCTTTCCCATCTCCAATCTTTCCCCAAGGGTGTTCTCTATCCATAGGAGTAGTAGCCCTCTTTTCATGTGGAGAAAAGCCAAACTTCTTCAAGATCTCAGCCACATATTTATCCTGGGAGATGAAGATACCATCTTCTTTCTGCTGAACTTGTAAACCAAGAAAGAAGTTCATCTCCCCCATAGCACTCATCTTGAATTTGTCTGTCATAAGCTTGGAGAAATCCTCACTCATCTTTGGATCAGTAGACCCAAAAATGATGTCATCAACATAGACCTGGACAAGTAACACATCTTTGCCTTTCTCCTTTGTAAATAGTGACTGATCTATGGTGCCCCTCTTGAATCCATTATCCACTAGATAAGTAGACAAAGTACCATACCATGCTCTAGGGGCCTGATAAAGTCCATACATAGCCTTTTTGACTCTATACACCTTGTCTGGATTCTCTGGATCCTCAAAACCAGGAGGTTGCATCACATATACCTCCTCAACAATTGTACCATAGAGGAATGCACTCTTGACATCCATTTGATAAACAGTAAAGCCCATGCAGGATGCATAGGCTAAAAAGATCCTTATAGCTTCAATCCTTGCAACTGGTGTAAAGACTTCCTCATAGTCTATCCCCTCCTCTTGTGTATATCCCTGAGCCACTAATCTTGTCTTATTTCTGACCACAATTCCTCTTTCATCTCTCTTGTTTCTTAGAACCCATCTTGTCCCAATAGGTCTGACATATCTGGGACAATCAACCAGCTCCCAAACATCCTGAATTGCAAATTGGTGAAGCTCATCCTGCATTGCTTCCACCCAACTTGGTTCTTTGAGAGCATCAAATATTTTCTTGGGTTCCTGTTGTGACAGAAAACAGGCAAACAAACATGCTTGTACAAGAGGGGTATCAACCTTCTTGTGTATATTGGCAATAAACCCACCAAGACCTTGATGAGGTCTTCTAGTCCTAACAGGAGTCATAATATCACCAATGATTTGAGAAGTGGGGTGATCCTTCATAGTAGAAGTGAGAACTCCTCCTTCAAAAAGTTTGGTGTCCTCAACCTCATTCTCCATGTTGCCAATATCTTCTTCTTCGGACTCTCTTTCATCAACATGAGGATGAACCTCTTCATATAAATTGGAAGGTTCACCTTGTGCAAAAATGGAAGAGAAAAGATGTGCAGAATTGTTGTCAACGTCTGAACCTTGTTTGTCAGCGCTTGGGCTAACAACGCTTGAACTGTTGTTGTCAACGTCTGAGCCATCAACGTCTGAATTGGTCTTGTCAGCGCTAGATTTGCCTTTGTCAGCGCCTGAAGGACCATGCATGTTGTTATCTGGTGGTACTTGGGGACCACCATTATCTTTACCAGCAGCAGCAGCAGCAAAAGCATCTGTCCATATGGGGATTGTAACATATTCTTGTATAGGAGATGACTTTTCTGCTTGTGATCCAACCTTTTCATGAACCTGTGTACCTGAAACATCAACAACTTGTTATTCCACAACATTTGAAGTTACCTTCACAATGTCTGGATTAGTGACAGGCATATAATTTAAAGCTCTAGATAAAGGTTCCAAGTCAAACAACCAATTTGGACCACTTTCAGGATCACTAGGTTTATTCTCAAAAAACCTAACATGTACTCTTTCAAGTATACGTTTTTCCTTTTTAAGATAAACCCTATATCCCTTGCTCTACACTGAATACCCCATGAAGTAGCCTTCATCACCTTTTGCACTAAATTTACCTAAGGCATCACTAGTATCTAAAACTACTACATGACAACCAAAAGGTCTGAGAAAACCAATATTAGGTTTTCTACCCCAAAGTAACTCATAAGGTGTTTTGTTCTGAATTTTGTTGACCAGTGCTCTATTTTGAACATAGCAAGCTGTATTAACAGCCTCAGCCCAAAAGGCTATAGGAAAATGAGCATCAGCCAACATGGTTCTGGCTGCTTCAATTAGGGTTCTATTTTTCCTCTCAGCAACCCCATTTTGTTGTGGGGTTCTGGCAACACTAAATTGCCTAGTAATTCCTTTCCTGGCACAGAAATCATCTAACTTTTTATTCCTAAATTCACCACCATTATCACTCCTAAGTATTTTAACTTCATTTCCTGATTTCTTTTCAATCTGAGTGATAAAATCAATTAAAGTGTCAGCTGCGTCACTCTTCATAGCTAGAAAGAAGGTCCAAGTAAACCTAGAAAAATCATCTGTTATAACAAAGCAGTATGACTTACCATTCAAACTTTCTATATTGGTTGGACCAAAGAGGTCCATATGAAGCAAATGAAGAGGTCTAGAACTAGAATGCACCTGTTTGGACTTGAATGAGACCTTGTGTTGCTTACCTTTAAGACATGCAACACAAGAGTGGTCATTGTGGAAGGCCTTCTCAGGCAAACCATCAACCAAACCAAGTCTCACAAGCCTATTAATATTCTTAAAATTTATGTGCCCTAGTCTCCTGTGCCACAAATTACTCTCATCTACTGAAGCTTTAGCATAAAAACAGGACATATTGTTATTCATTCTAATCCCATTCAGATTCACATTGTATATGTCTTTATGCCTAGGTGTTCTATATTCAATATATTTTTGATCAGGGATCTTATAATCCTTGCTTAACACCAAACATTCAGTATCAGTAAACAGAACTTTATTTTTGTTAACACAAACTTATGATACACTAAAAGGATTGTAATCAAGTTCTTTTACCAAAAATACGTTCTCAAAACGCAAGTTCTTGGTGAGAAGGGTTCCTTTGCCTGTGATAGTACCATATCCGCCTCCAAAGTAAACCTTATCACCATTTTTAATGGGAGTGAAGTTCGTCAGATAGTCTTCCTTCCCAGTCATGTGCCTTGAGCATCCACTATCCCAATATCCATAATCATTGACCTGTTTTTGAATGCCCTGCATATAAAGAAAACAAATTAGTTTTCTTTGGGAACCCAAGCCTTAGAAGACTTGGATTCATCTGGTTGTTCAATAAGAACAGACTTAATTCTCACAACAACCCCATTTTCATCCTTCTTAGGATGAAATACCCAGTTAACCCCAATAGGTTTTGTAATGACCTTTGAAATGTAATTAAATCTGTTGCAGGTCATTCAAATCCCATTATCATTAGGGTTTTGATCTTTCTTTGGTCTCCATGTTAAGCTTGAAGAAGCTTTGGACCCCTTACCCTGTGTTTGCAAATATTTAGGTCTGGTCACGTTTCTGTCAGCGTTGGAATTGGTCTTGTCAACGCTGAAATTACCCTTGTCAGCGTTGAACCTAGGGTTTGCTACAGAAAACCATTGCCTATTAGACCAAGTATTTGTCTTTTGAAATGGTCTTTGTCCATGAGTGTTAGACCCTCTAGTGAAGAATGGGGCAGGTCTAATCACTTGTGGACTTTGCTGCACACAAGGTTTGGGTCTGACAACGTTTGACTTTCTAACAACGTTGACTTTGTTCCTGTCAGCGCTGAAATTGTTCCTGTCAGCGCTGACTTTGGAAGCGTTGACACACTTATATGCTAAATGTGAAAAGCTACCACAAGTGTAACAGGCTTTTCTAGACATAACCCTAGGTCTAGAAGAGAAGAAGCCTGTTCCATTATTGCTAACTTGGCTCTTAGGTGACCTAGTATTCCTATACATCTCTGCATACTTAATGCTAGGTTTTCTAACAGTGTTTGAGCCTAGGTCAATAGCTTTACCAGTGATTGGGTTTGTAACCTTAATGGGAGTTGACTCATTAGGACTTTCACATAGCAAGCCACCCTTAACAAATAATGTAGGGTTAGCTTTCTTCCATTCATTCAGGTCAGTCAACTTTTGTTGATACTCTTCAACTGGAGTGACAACTCTTGGTGGAGGAATGAATTCCTCTTCTTGGAGTTCTGGAAAACCAGTCCAAGATAGGTCCTTTTGTTGGACACCATAGAAGTCACCAGCTGGTGGTGGAACCACAGAGTAGTCTTTCATCCCAATCCCAGTCATGTCCTTAGGATCCCTTTGTTTACCCACACATTCTCCTAGGGTTTGTGTTGCCTTATCAAATCTCTGGATTTTAAGGCCAACATTATCTTTGTTTTTAATGGCTTCATCTAATTTAGCCTGTAACTCACCATTAACCCTTTCCATGATGTTTCTAATATCCATACTAGCATTTAACTCATGTTTTAAGATATTTATTTTATCTTTTAAGTCAAATTCCATTTTCTTGTATTCAGAAACTGTCTTCTCAGTTTGAGTGAGAGCTAGTTGGTAATTAGACAGTTTGCATCTTTCAGTACTCACATCACTTAATAATATTAACACCTCTTTGTTAAGTTTGTCAGTGTTTAACCTACAACATTTACTACAAAAAGCATCATCGTATACCTCATTATCAGATGAAGAGGAGGAGTGTGCCATGAGAGCATATTCAACATGCTCTTCTTCTTCAATTTCAGCAACCAAAGCTTTATCCTCTTCCACATCCTTAGTCAGATAGCTCCAATCCCATCCCATACCATCAATTCCTTGAACTGCAACCATGGCTTTAGGATCCTGAGCTTTAACAACTTGACTTGAGGGTTTACCAGCATCAGATCTTCTAGGATATCTGCATTCCCTCATGAAGTGCCCCATACGATGACAGTTTTAGCATTCAACTTTGGATTTATCAAATCCAGCTGTGTCTTTTGCATTGAAGGTCATCTTCTTCTTAAACCTTCTGTTCCACCTGTTTGCTCTTATACTAGCAAGAGCCATGTTCCACTTAATGTCCATCTCTTCCAAGTGCTCATCACTTATCTGCTCAAGGTCCTCATATGTAATCACTGAACCATTGGGCAAAGAAGCAATATAAGCACATACAGTATCCAAATCCAAACCAGCAGGTTTAACTCTTGGTGAGTCACTTTTGAATGTGTCAGCGTCTGAAAAGGAGACGTTGACAGGACATGTTCCAGCGCTGACACAGGATGATCTAGTAACTGGATGCATGTAAGAGTCCTTCTGATTGAATTGACCTTCACTTTGAGAGAAGAAGGCCATGTTACTGTTGGTAGACTTGCTTCCATGTTCTAAAAGAGTTTCATCTTCCAACAGCCTCAGTTTGTTGTAGATGTCATCAAACGTGGAACTTTTGTAAGTATTATTGGCAAGAATAGATCTTGCCTCAATCTTTCATGCCTCACCAAGACTTTTAAGAAAAGTAGCATTGATGTCAACATCACCAAGTTGTGTCCCCATGAAGGACAATTTGCTTGTAATATCAAGCAATCTGCTTCTCACACTGCTAAGCTTTTCATTAGGTTGAGCCTTGAAGACAGCATAATCATGCATAAGTTGCTTCTTCTTCTCTTCCTTAGTGTCTGCATTGCCACCATATGCAACTTCAAGAGCTTCCCAAAGGTCTTTAGCAGATTCATAACCTCTATATTTATGCTGGTTCTCTTGTCCCAACGAGAGTTTCAGAATATTTAGGGTTTTCATGTCAACCCTTTTCTTTGCTATGTCTTCAGCAGACACAGCTCTACCATCTTCATGCTTTTATTTCTTATCTTCTTCAGAACATCCAGCAACAGCTGCTCTTCCAGAAATAGCATCAGCAATCTTTTGGGCTTTATTGAATGTGTTTCTATATTCAATAATCTCCCAGAGTATGTAGTCATAGATCCCTAGATATTGCTCAAAGTTGAATTTCTACAATTCAAAGTTGGTTGCATCAAGCATGGGAATCTTGATGTTTGGTAAAGGTGAGGAGGAGGAGGTTAGTTCTGAATTTGACATGATGTTGTTAGGGTTTCTGAGAAATTTAGGGTTTTGGTGATTTTTAGGGTTCTTGTGTTCTTTAAGATCAAAAGTTCCTCAACAAGCTCTGATACCACTGTTGATCCCAAACTTAGATCGATTTAGCTTTATGTATACGAGACTAGATCAAGTAATACACTTAGAGAAACCTTTTTATATGTTTATGACAATCTAAATGTTATGTGAAATTAACACTTAAACAAGAACACACAAGATATAAACAAACTTTCACTTTGATTAATGATATCAAACTTGCTTACAATGAAAGTAGTTTACGAATGAAAACTTATATTGAACATTAACCTAAAGGTATTCTTTTATAGACATAAGAAGCCTTGTACAATAATCTACGTATCAGCTATTCTAGGTAAAGATAAATATAGAAAATACATTGTTGTTCGTATCTTTACTAGAAGTAATCTAGAATACAATAAACGCGTAGAGTATATCTTCCCATCAGTGCTTGTCTTCAATGTATCAACGCTTGACTTTATCTTGTCAACGCTTAAGCTGTCAGCGTTTGTTTTGCTCCTGTCAACGCTTGTTTTACCCTTGTCAGCGCTCAAGTAAACTGGCTTATAATTTATTCCCAACAAATAATAGGTTCGTGATTATTTACGTTCATGATTTTCATGTTCATGATTATAATTATTGTCGATAATAATTATTGTGTCTTAATACGTAATAATTACTTATCGTGTAATAACACGTACGTAATACTTGTAAATTCTTATTCGTGAAACGTAACCGTGCTAAATAAGGAAAGTTCTAATCATGTACGTATGATTGTATGTGTACTGTTCATGGTAAAAGCGTGTGGGTTTTACAACTCTTCCCCCCTAAAAAGAATAATTCGTCCCCGAATTATAGATAACGTAAAGTGAAAGAGAAACATACCCGAATCAAACTGAGAGGGTATGTAAGATAAAAGGATCTGAATGTGACATGGTAGAAAGGAACGTTGAACGTGACATGTCTTGAAGGGACATGGAACGTGACGTGACGGAAAGAACGTATATAATCGATAATAGAAATCGGATAAGAAGTCCGGATGAACTTGTCCGTTTCCAAGTGGCTTCCCTCTTGGAACGGTTCCTTCTCCAGATCTTGACACAATGATAAATCTTGGTCCTCCTGACCTTGACTTGAAAACACGAAGAGTTCATTGTCATCTACATAAGATAGACAGAAATAACATGCAAGGGGAACTGAAACATTACGATACAAAATAATCTAACCTAACTGATAATTAGCAACGATGCGCGAGACATATTGAAACGTAGTACGTGAAAAATTTTGAAGTGATACGTGAAAAATTTTGAACGTGATACGTGGAGATATGGTGAGTGTAGTATGAGCAAACATATCATAATCCATGATACGTGTAACATATCGTGAACGTGATATGAGGAACGGGGGATGAACATGACATGTGAAACATATCGTGAACATGGAATACAACTGCGGTAACGCCAAACGCTATAAGGTGAAACGTGGAATGTGACGTGAAACGTCTGTCTGAGGATAGGGAGTTATACTAAACTTGAGTCTGGTCTCTCAAGTTCCTGCAAAACCTCCAGAACAAAAACGTACGTACAATCGTAAGCCAGGATACAGTTATTAACGTGAATAGTGCCATGAACGTGAGCGTGAAAGCAAGTCGTGGAATTAGAATGAGGACGTGAACGTAAATGAGGAGCACAATGGGAACCTTTGTCTGGCCTGATAGCTGAGGGATTACCAAGTGATCAGATGAGCCTTGGTTGGAATATGTCTGATCAATCTGTTGGTTCTGAAATCCTTGCGGATGTAAGGATTTTGCATACTTGATCAAACTGTTGGCGATAACCCAGATAGCATCTTGTTTCTTCTGAGTTTGCGTTAATCTGGTAACCAAAATCCATGGAGATCTTGTCCCATTTCTATTCACAATTTCAGATGATGGAAGAACATCCTAGTCTGTTGGTGTTCTATCTTAACCTGTTGGTATGTCCGGTACTTAGATATGAACGTAACAGTATCTTGCTTCGTAGAAACTTGATACATAGAAGTTTGCGAAACTCTGTGTCTCCGAAATTAGACTTCTCTTAGCGTAGATTTTCTGGATCACGTAATGTAGTGTAGGATTCTCACCTTTACGCATAAGTTGAGTCATGGTAAGATTAACCTTGAGAATCCATGTGATTCAGCGTGTCATTGTAATCAACCAGAATTTATATTGGAATATTTCAAGGTGAAATTTCTCCTGTCGTAAAATTTGCAACATAGTGCAAATATGGTCTTACTGCTCTTTTCTAGACCTAGAGAAAAATCAGGTTGTTCTCGATGAAAATACTGATGAATTTGTTTATGAGTTCATGGAAACTCCATTTATTAAGTCTATTATGCTGCTGGAGCAATTATGAGACTAATACAAAATCACGAATCTAGCATGACCGAGTCGTGTACGAATAGCAGTCATGGAAATGTTCTGCTCTTTCACTCGTCACTGTTGGCAGCATGATCATGAGTCCGATCTTGGAAAGGTGATTAACACCCTAAAGTCGATTGGACATGTTGTCAATACGTGGAGAAGAATAACGGTTACAGATGGTGATTTGTTTTAAATCGACGGTAGTCGACACATAATCTCATGTTACCTTCCTTCTCCTTGAAGGTTTCTCTGGAATGTATGGGAAAATTTTGGAATAATCGTCTGGTTATGCATAAAAGGAGCTTCAGTGGTCATGTCTTAACTGACAGCTAGAAAATTTAACAGTCATGGCTAACAAAGCACGTGCTTGTAAAGCATAGATAATTTGTACAGAGTTTCTTGATGGAAAACCATGCTGAATGTATTCAAGTGCCTGAACATTGCTGTACAAAATCATGAATCGTAGCAGGGTGTGATGTTCATAGTCCATAATTAGGATTAAGTTCAACTCGAATCTGTCCGAGGTAATGCGTTAGCAGCTTGGATCTTATCATTAGGCTGAAGGAAAACCTTCGTATACATTGGAAATACGAATGGCGTCTTTTATGGTCATGAATATGTGAATTAATGAATTATAAGTGCAAGAAAGGAAAGTATCATCGAACAATCGTGACAGATCTCACTGATATGCCGGTGCTGGTACTGAAATTCTTGTGGCCTGATTAATACATGGCACCACAAAATGGATATACCCTTTGGAGGGTACCCTGAAGTTCTTAAGGATGTTCCAGGATTGGACGTGAGTCATATGTCTTGACTCATGTCTTGGGAATTATAAGCATGACATGTGTCTTGACTGGTGTCTTGACATGTGTCTTTGGAAGGTATACATGAGACATGTGTCTTCACTGATGTCTTGACATATGTCTCGAAATGTGAAACAAATAGAACTACAAATATTAGGTTATTATGCCAAAATTGGCGGATCGGTTGGACCACTGATCCTTTGTATTTCTGATCACGTCCGCGGTCGGAGCTTCGGTTGCGATTTCTAGGATAGTTGTTGTCATAGTAGTGGTTACTATCGTCTTGTCTGTCAGTTCCATTACGGTCATTCTCATGACTGTGATTCATGTAACTATTCAGCTGAGTGGCCGGCTGGTACCGGTTTACACTCATATGACTAAAACGACAACTGAATGACGTGTGACATGTAACTAAGAATTAGGGACAATGATTGATGAAAATCGTCTGATGGTGAAGCATCTTCTCGTCCAATTTATTTGCTCTGACGCCTTTGTCCTTGTCTTGTAGGATCTCCAGGTTGTGAACAGCATCCGCATCTTGTAGCGTCTCCAAACATCAGCAGCATCAACCTTTAATAACATCTCCAAGTTATGAGCGGCATCAGCAATCTTTTAGAATATCAACAAGTGAACATACGCCTGAGATGATTCATAATCGAGTAGCGAATACTCGTGAAGTATTGCAAGTGAAATACACATGGATTAAGCTCGTTTTTCAACTCGGGTCTTAAGCTAATCATCTCACGTTGCATGTTATCAAACTTAGCATCGTTTGCTTTTGCATAATCCAAAAATTCTCCATTAAGATTTTTAGTGTGCGTATTTTGAAAACCTTGTGTAGTGTTTTGAAAATCACGGTTTTGGTTTTGATTTGAAACTTGTTCATTCCCACTTTGATAATTCCCCTTGTTATAGTTACGTGAATTGCCTTGATAACCACCATTTTGATTGTTGTTTCGATAGTTATTAGCATTTTGATTTGGTGGAGCTTGATTTGGGCGGGAACCTTGGCCGTTTTGGTTGTAAGTTCTCGTTGCTACGTAAGCACTCGAAGTGTTACCACCGGCGGTAATGCACTCGGAAAGATCATGAGCTCCACCACAAGATAAACAAATCTTTTCAACCGCTTTAACCCATGCGGATTTCAAAGCATCTTGTGCTACCAATGAGTCATAAGATTTGAAAACCTATCGAAAAACCGATTTTCCTCATTAGCTTCATCATGTAAGGCATTAATGTGACGAGACGATGACGAACCCATATTGGCAACACTCGGTGTGTTACGAGGGTTATAAACCTTAGATCTATTCTCGTTAATCTTTCAAGCTTCATCGGTCGTTTTGCACAAAAAATTACCACCCGCGGCGGCATTCAAATAATCTCGTTCATGATCATTAAGCCCATTATAAAAAGTATCTATTTGATGCAATTCCGAAAAATCATGGTGTGGACATTCATGTAACATTTCCTTAAATCGTTCCCATGCCATTGAAAAACTTTCATTATTACGTTGTGTGAATCTTGAAATCTCATTTTTCAAATGTGTTGTTTTAGATGGTGGAAAAAATTGGTTCACAAACTTAGAAACGAGATCACCCCACGTCAAAATCGAATTTGGCGGTTCTTTCTCGAGCCAAATTTTAGCGGGTCCATCTAACGAGTATGGAAACAACATCATCTTAATGGCGTCATGTGGAACATCCTTAAACTTGCTTGTTGCGGTGAGACGATTAAAATTCCGTATGTGGTAATGCGGGTTGTCTTTTTCATGACCTTTAAACTTGTTTGCTTGCAACATCGACATTAAACCCGTCTTAATCTCGAAATTCTCAGCAAGGATGGCGGGAATCACAATAGCTTCAACAAAACCCTTGGTGGGTGCATGAAGCAACTCCATCATAGTACGATTAGCCATGGCGACTATTGGTTCTACAACGGGTTCGACAATTGGAGTTCGTTCTTCAATCAAAGGCTCTTGATTTCCTTGACTTTGACGACGTTTACGAGCTCGTTTTGCTTGATTACGAGTTAGCATAAACTTGACGAAGAATAGGAGGTGAGCAAAGAAGATTTTTTTTTTGATGTTTTGTGAATTTTCAATTTTTTTGTGTTTTTGATTGTTTTTAATTTTTTTGGATTTTGTGTATCTTCGTAGACAACAATCTACCAAATCTCTCCTCGAATCAAACTCTTGATTAAAGAAGCCTCAAAAGAATTAAAACGATCAAGTGGAGTGAACGCCTTCGAATGACTTTAGAACTTTGGTGAAAACCAAATTGTTCAAGAGGGTTTAATCACAAAGAAAACCAAGCAAATATATATGATACGTAATAATACTTTGGGCGGCAAAACCCTCGATTAGCTTTCAATCTCAAAATACTCACAAGCAAGCGGGGAAACGAGGCGACGCGAAGCACTTAAGAGCCTTTTTCCTTAGGGTATATTTTATAATACCCGCCTTATACCCACCTTATAGTTTGTATTTTTCAAAATCGAGCTTCACGAAAGTATTTATCTATTTTTGCCTTTTTCTTTTTTTTTGTTTGAGATTCGAATACAATAATTAGGAGATCAAATCCCAATTAAGGTTGTGTTTTCACACTTTTGGAGATATTTTGATTTTGTTGTGATACTTAATACAATATAGTAATAATAATTTCACAAGAAAAACGAAAAAATCGATAATACGTATTAGTAGAGTTCTACTAATACAAATACTATTTATGGTTAATATTAAAAACAAAATGACAAATTAATCACGACACACCTCCCCGGCAGCGGCGCCAAAATGATTGTGGTAAAATACGACCTTTTAGGAAAAAAGCGTAAAAGCGGAAAGTATTAAGTGATGATTTAGGAAAATCAACCACTAATGACACAAATAAGTTCGTTTCCCAAGGAGGTATATGTGTGTGGATAATTAGTAATTGGTTTGAGATTAATTTTTGAAAGAAGGGGATGAGAAAATAAAATGACGAAGACGTTAAAATTATTACTACGACGGCTAAAATTAAAACCGTAAAAAGAGCTAAAATAAAAATAAATTCAAAAAATTCAAAAAAAATTACCCAAAAATCAAATTAAATAAACTAAGAGTTTATAAATGATCAAAACTTTTTCAAACCTTTTAATTAATTAAATATTAATTTTTAAATGCTAATTAAAGCCTTAAAAATCAAAATAATTATTAAAAAGCCCAAATAAAGATTTTTCACTTTGTAAACCTCTAAAATAACCAAATAAGACTAAAAACTATTTTTATGAATTTTTAAACTAATTAAAACTATTTAAAATGATTAAAAACTATTAAAAACTTAAAATAATTCTAGAAATTAGACAAATGAAGATAAAATTAATCTAAGAGTTGTAAAAATCCTATTTTAATGTATTAAACCAAGGAAAAATATAAAAAGTGAAAAAATGTGAAATTTGAAATTTAATATTAAAATAATATTAAAAATCTAAAAATTGTAAAAAAATCTAAAAACTTGCAACTAGTATATTTTAACCTAAATAAACAGAAAATGAAAGTCAAATGACTAAATTACCCCTAATGGGCCCCCAAATGGGCTAAAATAGAAAATAGTCCACACTAATGGGCTTTTAGGCCCAAAAACTCAAACTTGGCCCAAATGACCTGAAAAAGCCCTATCTGACTTAAAATTTAATTCTAAACACAAAAGTCTGAAGGCCTAAAAGCTGGTTTTGAGCTTATCACAGCTTAAATGGTCAACATCTTATTCTTATTGGGCCAATAAGCCCATTAAGCCATAAGCCAATGCCATAAGCTCTAATTGAACACACAACCTTCTTTTGAGATGCTTAAGAGATCTGTGAAAAGAAATTTTGAAAAAGCAAACCCAATAAGCCAGAAATAAGCCAAGTAGAATTTCACTTAAAGACAAAATAGTCGACTTAGAGTTCTAGACCACCTCAGACCTTCTAATAAGTTGCAAAAGACTCTAAATGACTTAATTAAGACAAATCAACAAAGAAAAGTTCAATAAGCCAAGCCAAATAAGCACAATAAGCCGATAAGCACTTATTTAAAAGTCAAAGTTCTTGGTTTTCTAGTCAAACCTCAAAGTCAACCCCTCAAATGCTCCAGAATGAACAAATGGGTTAAATAAGTGACACCTATTACAAAAGTTGTTGCAGGTTAAAATAAGTTAGAATAGCTTATTGATAAGCACCAGTTGAAATAACACTAGTAGTGGCTAGCAGCAGGGGAAAGGAGTTCCCACTGCTTTGACTATTTGACTTGCTTTTTTAGAGAGATCCAGTTGGATTCAAATGGAAACAAGGGCACCCTTGTAATCAATGGATCACAAGGAGTCAATATCAACGAAGAAATCACAATTTGGTGTTGATCCCAAACTTAGATCGATTTAGCTTTATGTATACGAGATTAGATCAAGTAATACACTTAGAGAAACCTTTGTATATGCTTATGATAATCTAAGTGTTATGCGGAATTAACACTTAAACAAGAACACACAATGATATAAACAAACTTTCACTTTGATTAATGATATCAAACTTGCTCACAATGAAAGTAGTTTACGAATGAAAAACTTATATGAAACATTAACCTAAAGGTCTTCTTTTATAGACATAAGAAGCCTTGTACAATAATCTACGTATCAGCTATTCTAGGTAAAGATAAATATAGAAAATACATTGTTGTTCCTGTCTTTACTAGAAGTAATCAAGAATACAATAAACGCGTAGAGTATATCTTCCCATCAGTGCTTGTCTTCAATGTGTCAACGCTTGACTTTATCTTGTCAACGCTTGAGTTGTCAGCGCTTGTTTTGTTCTTGTCAACGCTTGTTTTACTCTTGTCAGCGCTCAAGTGATCTGGCCTTAATTTATTCCCAACAATCCTCCCCTAAACTTGATATCCACTCTTATGATCAAGTTTCTGAATAAGCATTAAGGACTAGGAGGAATCTTACAAACCTTATCATATTGGTAATGAATAAATCTGATCAAATCTTTTGCCACGTCACTTGAATAATCAATCTCCAGCTGAGTGTCCTTCATCTTCTCCAAAATAGCCTTGGATATGAAATACTGACCATCCACAAGTAGATACTCAGCAAACTTTGTAGAACTCAAATGGTAAACACCAGCAGCTGAATATAATCTTCATTGAAGACCACTGAGGTCATCTTCAAGATCCTTCCAAATAGCAGGATCCTCATCTCTTGGTCCACACATTCTTTTGAATGTGGACCACAATTTTATTCCATTAGCTGAAGTTGGTGCTTCAGCCTCATACTTGGTCTCTAGCAACCTCCATAGATCAACCAAGTCTTCTCTATCACAACTTGCAAACAAAGATATGAGAGTGGTAAAAGTGTGTACCTCTTTACCATATCTGCCAATCCTCCAAAACCCACATTCATCTTCTTCATAGCTCACAATTGGGTTCCTGGAATCTAATGGTAACACTTGCACCATATCTAAAGCTTCTAATGGTGAGAGGTTGAGGCTCTTCTTATCACGGCTTCACTTGGATATATTGGATCCATATCTTTGGGAAACTCAAGAGAAATTCCCTTCTTCACTGGTCTGGGAACAAACATAGCTTTCTTGAGCTCCATTTCTTCTGCAAGTTCTTCCTTTCTTTCATCAGAAAGAAGTCTGAGAGTGTTTGCTTCCTGCACTCTCACCCAAATGGGATAAGCCTTGCATTCCAACTCATCAAATGTCAATGCCCTCAACTTCTGATAAGTCCATCCAACTCCATGACATCTTAGCAACATGCAGTATAGCTCCCTTCTATCCCTTTTTAACTCTAAGAGAATATTGCTTGCCTTGTGTTTCAAAATTACCTGGCAATCCTTCTGAACTCTAAGAAGAATCTCCAAACCCCATATTTCATCTGAAATGGTCAAGTCTGGATTCTCCATACATCTTTCTTCCCAAGCATTGTACATTTGAACCACCTCTGGCATGTCAAAGTCAACCTGCAATTTCAACTCTCTCAACTTCTCCTTAGCCAACTCATCTCCATACTCAAGTCTTTCTGGTTCTATAATCATCACACTTAAGTCTGAGCTAGCTCCATCACTTCCTTCTTCTGAAGTCACAACAAATGGTGACTCTTTCACCTCCTTTTTATCTTGTTCCATGATTTGTGCAGCCAATCTTCTATCAAATTCAACTTGAGTTGCATCCTTTGGAACAATCTCTTCTACCATTATACCCTTACCCTTATCTGATGGTGCAATGGTTGGTAAGGTAGATGGTGATACCTGTGCAGAAACCTCCTTGATGATGGATGATGACTGGGATACATCACCCTCATGTGTAGGTCTGTCAACGCCCAATTTTGTTCTATCAGCGCCCAAAATATTTCTGTCAATGTCCAAATTCTCCTTGTCAACGCCCAAATATCCTGCCTCAACGCCTTTTGTAACCTCTTCCAACATTGCTGTAAATGATAAATTCAAGTTGGTAGGAGAAACTAAGGACGTATCAAAACCTGTTTGTTTCTTCAAAGTTGTAAGGGCCTCAGCAACATCCAAGGATTGACCATCATGGCTGCCCTTGTCACTCAGATTTATTGGATCTTACTCCCCTTAGGAAGATTCCTCCATACCCCTCCTTGCACTAGCACTCTCCAAAACAACAATCCTCTCCCTCAATTGCTTGAGTTCAAGGCCTTGTGAGCTGACAACTTGTACTAAGTCTGCATTTTGCTTTTGCAAGCTCATGCAGACTGCCGTCAATTCCATAACAGTCATTGGTTCCAGTCTGCCCTCTTCTAAAATGGGGATTTGACCTCCCAAGTCAGATTCATTGGGCAAGGATGAGGACTTAATGATGGTGGGACTGCCTTGGCCAGCTTCTAAGCCAGAACCAATAGTCCCAGCCTCATCCAGGGCACCAGCCACACTTGTGGTGGTGGTTCTCTCTGCTACATGGCTAGGACCACCAGAGGAGAACACTCCAGTAGTCCTTTGGCGTTTCATCAACCTATATTTAGGGGGTGTAGAAGATGGTGTGGAAGAATCGGTGGATGTGGGTTGGTTAAGGGGTGTTTGGGTTTGTGAAGTTTGTGTGTCAACGTTGGAAATAGGCACATCAACGCCAACATTTAATGTGTCAGCGTTGAAGGGATCTTGGTCAAGTTGCATATGTTCAGGTGAAGGTAATGGTTCAGGTATGGGGTCAATTTGTGGTTGAGGGTCAATTTGGGGTTGGGGGTCTGGTTGGGGTTGTGCTGCTGCAATAACAGCAAGCATAACTTGGGTTAAAAGTAGGTCACGATGGGGTGGTGAGTTCATCTTCATAAAAATAGCTTTCTTTTGCTCAGGGATCTTATAAAAATCATTATGATCCCTTGTGCAGTATCCTTGAACATCAAAAACCATTTGTAAAAATCGGGGATAAGCTAAAGTCATTTTGTTCCCCTTATTTTTACACATGCCCTAAAAAATCATTTTAGAATAATTAAATTTTTGCCCAATTGTAATACACACAATAGCACTCGCAATAGATCTATTGATCTCATTGTGTGCAGTGCATTTGGGACTCAAACATTGAAGGAGGACATGGACGAGGTACTTCCAGGCTGGGGGAAATTCCTGCTTATGATACTTGTTTAAGGTACCTTCATCAGGAAAAGGATATCCCAAAGCCCTAAGCCCTTGTTCTATTTCATTAATGGGAAGGGTGGCTATACCATCAGCATCATCAAGATGCAAGGCTTGGCGTACCAAAGCCTCAGTAACCACCCAAGGTCTCCCATGAATAATAGAAGTCAATGTAGTCACTCTATTAACTGTTGAGGAACTAACAGTGTTCCAAAACTGTTTAATATGTGTGACTGGAATGAGTGGTGCATGAGAAAGAGCATACCTTAAAGGGGATGCGTTCAAATACGCCACCATTTGTGTGTATTGGGGAAACAGAGTATCATCAGCTTCAAGATACGCGATCATGTTATGTTGACTTCTGAACCCCAATTCCAAATCTGATGGTCTAAACTTTGGTGCCATTGATGAAAGCTGTTAAATTTAAGTGATGAAGATGAAGTTGATAAGAGAAAATTGTGTTAGACAAGAATTATAGATACCCTGTTTAAAAATAGGAGCCAAATTTATAGGAGAAGAAAATGCATGTGATAGGCCCAAAAATAGGCAAGTATTTTCAAAAAGTAATCATGAAAATATTGAAAAATTATAAGTTTATCTCATGCATTAAATGAAAAGTAACAACTCCCAAAATTACGGCCTAAAAATATGTCAAAAAGTAATAACTGGGTAGGTCCCATTGAGTGTCAACGGTCAAAAATAACCTATTAACGCCCAACGGCTATAATCTTGTCAACGTTTGCCTATAGCCATGTCAGCGTCTAAATTGGTCACAACAACGCTTGGAAATATACTTGTCAGCGTCCAAAAATAAAAATGTTTAAAAATGAAAAATGACCTTAACAAAGTAATTTATCCTAGAGAAGATAACCAAAAAGCTGATAATTATTATAGGGCGGCAAGCACTGTCCAGTTATGCACACTTGCTTAAGCAAGATAGACATAACAGTCCTCTAGTGTCCCTTGCTAACCAAAACTCTTAACAAACAAGTTACCTTACAAAATTCCTTGTTACTCCCAGGTAAATCCCATAACAAAATTATTCCCAAGTCTCCCAACAGACCACAACCAATTCTAGGCCAAAAATGTCTTGGCAGCATGCATAGTATATCAACTTTGCATGCTATAGTGCCTCATGATTTAGTAAAACTAACTCATACTCACCTGTGGACACAATCTAGAATTGTGATAAGAGTATCATATGGATACCCAAACATCCTAAAGGTTCCTAAAACCTCCCCGTAAACTATGATACATAAGTTTGCCAAAAATATGCATGAACATAAAAATTTATGTCAAGATAGGAATTTAAAATTCCAACCATCATCCATAAATAAAAACTTGTCCAAATGCTTCTCCAATGATCCATAAGCAACTCTGTATCCAATGGTATACTGCTAACACCATCTGCACATTTAGATTGAAAACCACAAAACTAACATTGTTGCTCACAACGCCCCGATAACACATGTCAGCGTTGAGGGAAGCTTTGTCAGCGTTAGACAATTATATTGCTGACAACGTTGCAAAAACACTTATCAGCGTTCAAGCAACCTTTGTCAGTGTTAGAAAAAGATAGTGGAAAATCTAAATCATAAGACCAATAACCATGCATCATCCTGTACATACTTTTACAAAAAGACTCCAAAACACATATTATGTGAGATTGACCATTCCAATACTTGTTACCAAGTATTGAAACCTCCCAGCATCAAAAGGTTTAGTTAGTAAATCTGACACATTTTCCTCAGTGTCAACCCTATCTGGTTGTATTAAACCTTTTTCAAAGCAATCTCTTATAAAATGGTGTCTAATTTCTATGTGTTTAGTTTTAGAATGATGTATAGGATTCTTTGCATAAAGTACTGTTCTTGTCAACAAATATCTTGGTATGCATGAAATTATACCCATAGTCCAACAGCTGGTTCTGAATCCACAAAACTTGTCCACAACAAGCAGCTGCAGCCACATACTCAGCTTCAGTTGTAGAATTAGCCACCACTATTTGTTTCTTGCATTGCCAAGATATCAACCTGCTCCCAAGAAACTGACATCCACCAGTTGTGGATTTCCTATCAAATTTATCACCTCCATAATCACTATCTGAATATGCAATCAGCTCCAATGGTGAATCCTTTGGGTACCACAAACCAAGACCAGGATAGCATCTTAGGTACCTAAAGATCCTCTTCACAGCATAAAGGTGACATTATTTGGGAGTCACTTGATGACGTGCACAAGCACACACAGCAAACATGATGTCAGGTCTGGAGGCAGTAAGATACATCAAGGATCCAATCATGGATCTATAGTGCCTGACATCAACATCTTTCCCATCTCCAATCTTTCCCCAAGGGTGTTCTCTATCCATAGGAGTAGTAGCCCTCTTTTCATGTGGAGAAAAGCCAAACTTCTTCAAGATCTCAGCCACATATTTATCCTGGGAGATGAAGATACCATCTTCTTTCTGCTGAACTTGTAAACCAAGAAAGAAGTTCATCTCCCCCATAGCATATTCAGATGAAGAGGAGGAGGAGTGTGCCATGAGAGCATATTCAACATGCTCTTCTTCTTCAACCTCAGCAACCAAAGCTTTATCCTCTTCAACATTCTTAGCCAGATAGCTCCAATCCCATCCCATACCATCAATTCCTTGAACTACAACCATGGCTTTGGAATCCTGAGCTTTAACAACCTGACTTGAGGGTTTACCAGCATCAGATCTTCTAGGAGATCTGCATTCCCTCATGAAGTGCCCCATACGATGACAGTTGTAGCATTCAACTTTGGATTTATCAAATCCAGCTGTCTCTTTAGCATTGAAGGTCATTTTCTTCTTAAACCTTCTGTTCCACCTATTTGCTCTTATACTAGCAAGAGCGATGTTCCACTTAATGTCAATCTCTTCCAAGTGCTCATCACTTATCTGCTCAAGGTCCTCATATGTAATCACTGAACCATTGGGCAAAGAAGCAATATAAGCACATACAGTATCCAAATCTAAACTAGCAGGTTTAACTCTTGGGGAGTCACTCTTGAATGTGTCAGCGTCTGAAAAGGAGACGTTGACAGGACTTGTTCCAGCGCTGACATATGATGATCCAGTAACTGGATGCATGAAAGAGTCCTTCTGATTGAATTGACCTTCACTATGAGAGAAGAAGGCCATGTTACTGGTGGTAGACTTGCTTCCATGCTCTAAAAGAGTTTCATCTTCCAACAGCCTTAGTTTGTTGTAAATGTCATCAAACGAGGAACTCTTATAAGTATTGTTGGCAAGAATAGATCTTGCCTCAATCTTCCATGCCTCACCAAGACTTTTAAGAAAGGTAGCATTAATGTCGACATCACCAAGTTGTGTCCCCATGAAGGACAACTTGCTTGTAATGTTAAGCAATCTGCTTCTCACACTACTCAGTTTCTCATTGGGTTGAGCTTTGAAGACAGCATAATCATGCATGAGTTGCTTTTTCTTCTCTTCCTTAGTGTCTGTATTGCCACCATATGCAACTTCAAGAGCTTCCCAAAGGTTTTTAGCAGATTCATATCCTCTATATTTATGCTGGTTCTCTTGTCCCAAAGAGACTTTCAGAATATTTAGGGCTTTCATGTCGACCCTTTTCTTTGCTATGTCTTCAGCAGCCACAGCTCTACCATCTCCAGGTTTTTCTTTCTTATCCTCTTCAGAACATCCAGCAACAGCTGATCTTTGAGCAATAACATTAGCAATCTTTTGGGCTTTATCGAATGTGTTTTCATATTCAATAACCTCCCAGATGTGTAGTCATAGATTCCCAGATATTGCTCAAAGTTGAATTTCCACAAATCAAAGTTGGTTGCATCAAGCATGGGAATCTTGATGTTTGGTAAAGATGAGGAGGAGGAGGTTATTGCTTCAGACATGATGTTGTTAGGGTTTTTGAGAAAGTTAGGGTTTTGGTGATTTTTAGGGTTCTTGTGTTCTTTAAGATCAAAAGTTCCTCAACAAGCACTGATACCACTTGTTGATCCCAACCTTAGATCGATTTAGCTTTATGTATACGAGATTAGATCAAGTAATACACTTAGAGAAACCTTTGTATATGCTTATGATAATCTAAGTGTTATGCGGAATTAACACTTAAACAAGAACACACAATGATATAAACAAACTTTCACTTTGATTAATGATATCAAACTTGCTCACAATGAAAGTAGTTTACGAATGAAAAACTTATGTGAAACATTAACCTAAAGGTCTTCTTTTATAGACATAAGAAGCCTTGTACAATAATCTACGTATCAGTTATTCTAGGTAAAGATAAATATAGAAAATACATTGTTGTTCCTATCTTTACTAGAAGTAATCTAGAATACAATAAACGCGTAGAGTATATCTTCCCATCAGTGCTTGTCTTCAATGTGTCAACGCTTGACTTTATCTTGTCAACGCTTGAGCTGTCAGCGCTTGTTTTGTTCTTGTCAACACTTGTTTTACTCTTTTCAGCGCTCAAGTGATCTGGCCTTAATTTATTCCCAACATTTGGTTCACTCAATAAGCACAGAATAAGCAAACAGTTCACAGATATGCCACAGATCTTGAAAATAAGCAGTTATGAACAAATAAGCAGATTGAGCATGAATAAGCCAGCCAAATTGAACCAAATGCACACACAAGCTATAATAAAGTCCAATAAGCACAAATAAAC
Organism: Glebionis coronaria; assembly: GCA_025667525.1. NCBI lineage: Eukaryota > Viridiplantae > Streptophyta > Magnoliopsida > Asterales > Asteraceae > Glebionis > Glebionis coronaria. The sequence goes on from JANFOE010000171.1 coordinate 259,949, forward strand.
TTGTTTCAAGGAATGGATCAAAGTAAATAAGCAGATTCAAGCACCAAAAGTTACTGATTAGCAAAAGTGATTATCTAAAATCCGTTTGCTGATCTGTTTGACCACCAATCCAATTTCAAGCCCTCAAATCCCCTTCCCTGATTATGTTAAACAAAATTTAGCACTTGTTAACCCTAGTCTACCCTTAGATCTAGGTGTCCCCAAAATTTTAGCCAAAATACCCAAGTTAAACAGATTTTATAGCCTTTTGTTGGATTTAGGTGTTTCAAACCACAAAAATTGCAGATAATGAACCCTTTGCACCAGAAAAACAGATACCAACCCAATAGAAACAATAAACAACACAATAGTTTCATTAAATCCCTTTGAATCAGTTAACCCAAACACCCCTTTGGAATCTGATTTCTCAATCTTCCAAAGGATTGTTATGATTTAACCTTCCAAACAAGATCTAATCAACCTTAACAACACTAATCCAACCTCAGTAACTCAAGTCAACCACAAATTCACAGATTTACAATCAATCATACAAAAATCACCAAAAATTCAACAAAATTCAGAAAAATGAAAAAGGAAAAGAGATGCAAACCTCCAAGACTTACATCCAAGCCTTGGAATGTTTGAGCTGAGGTGCTAGCAAGAACAAGCACCAGCTTCCAAAGCTGCTAAGATGAACAAACAGAAAAGTGAGCGATAAACAGATTATACCCTTGATTTTGAAAACAAGTGTTCTAAACCTTAAAACCTTTTCTCAAAACCAACAAAACATGTAAGTGGAACTCAGATTTCAGCTATTCAATCACCAAACTTTTATAAATAACACAAGAGAATTAAAGATTTTCAGAAATTCAAATTTTATTTCAATAAAAAGGAATTACAAAGAGATATCTAAAATCTGGAACAAAAGGGCTCTCACATGTTGAGGCCTCCTTATATAGACGAATACAAGGCACAAATAAGCAAAACCCTAGGCTATGAAATCCCAAAAGTGCCCTTGAAATATTCTAGACGAATTGTGTTGTTGAGCTGTCCAAATGCATCTTGGCTGTTCATTTTGTGCTTGGGGACCAAGTAGTAGCTATAAATCGTTGATCTTGCCAGCTAGGATTACTTGGAGAGGAGGGTGTGATATGATTAGGTAACGGGTTGAATGGTGGGGACCATTGGTGAGTGGGATTGAGGGTTTTTGGTGTGGGATGGGTTTTCAAGTGTGTGAATCAAACATGTACCTGGGTAATTTAAAGTAACCCTTTGTTTTAAGTGGTGGTAATTCTGGGTTCTTCAAGGTAAATAGTAACTCGTTTGATCTGATTTTTGGGGAAAGGTAAGTTGTTTGGTTGAAGGTCTACGGTTTCTTGGGATTTGGTAAACTATGATTAGATCTATTGATTTAATGGAGGAGGAAGATGAAGAAGATGGGTATAGAGAGAGAAAGAAGAGAGGAAAGAAAGATAAAGAGAGAGAAGTAAATTTATTAAATGAAAAGTGAGAAAATGAAAGAGCCACCCCTCCTAACATGCTAGGAGGGGATATATATAGCCCACCCTACATGTGGGCTATATGGGCTATACTGTTTACAACTGGATCACGAGCCTAATACATTAATATATCGTTGGAGCGACCGATCCTTCATAAATACGTAAAAACGTATTTCCAACAATCTCCCCCTAAGGGAGGTCGCTCCAAGTTACAAAGCTCTAAATATTCTATATCTCGTGATCTATGCTAACTAATATGTGACCGAGACTTTATTGGGAAAAACGTATTTCCAACAATCTCCCCCTAAGGGAGGTCACATCTTTTTACAAAATCTTAAACCTAGCATCTATGCTTGAGTCTTCGACCTTGTTCTTGTGAATATGCTTGATGTGATCTTTGACTTAAGTCTTGAGCATGTTTTCTTGCCTTGACCTTGTGCATTCGTCACTTGTGACATTCGCCTCTTCATGACTTCATGTTTCACATACTTATACCTTTAAATTCTTGAAAGCTTTAAAGTTTGATACAGCGGAAGACTTGACCTTCAGACTTTCTTGAATTTGTTGAAGTACTAATCGTATGTAGTATAAGCATGTGGTGACGACTTCTTCTGGATTGTACACCGCAATGCCACCTTCTTGTTACGCTGCATAAGACAGTTAGCAACAAATAATATACACGGATGAAATGGCCTTGAACATTTCATTCTAATTCGGTAGCATTTTACCTTCGGTCGGTGAAGACCGTTGGACGATATTAAATATCGTACTTGTGGCAGGTAGTTTCAATAAAGAACCTCCTTGACAAGATTTCACGGGTAAACCCGTTCTCTTTACTCGACCGTCCAAAGCTGACTGCGAACGTAAAGAGTGAATCATTTGGATAATATTATCCGTATGATTTGAAGCCATCAATTCATGTTCCTGGAACAAGTGAAGTTCAATTAAGAACCGCACCATCGTTGCTTTCCAGTTGTCACTAGCTTGATTCATATAGAATCTTGCAAGTTACCTACCAAGTGCTGTTTGATGTTAACACTAGAAGGATTTCCATTCGTCACTGTAAATACTTAATAGTATTACTCTGAATGTTCTGGCAAGATCACTAAGATATTGCGTAGAGGCCTGGAACATGTTTAAATTCATTTAAGAATTAAACCACTGTTGCTTTCCAGTTATCACAAGTTTGATTCATAAAGAATCGCACAAGTCACCTACCATGAGCTTTTTGATATTCGCTCAAGAAGGATTTCCATCTTCATTGTAAATACTTTCGTATTACTCAGATGTTCAGGCAAGATCATGAAGATTTTGCGTAGGACTCTTAAGATCTTTCTTACTTTTCACAGTGTGTGAGGAAGCAAGGAAATATGAAAGTGTGTCCTAATGAGATATTTGATGATCTCAAATGGCTCTAGACTCGATCGTGCATTTTTGGATTTTAGTGATCGGAGGCTGGAGAGGAGTGCCACCTTTTCAATACCAATTTATTCGGAGTGAATAAATCAATAGATAATGCGTTGTCTCCGTGTGATTAAAACAAATATCTTTTGAGAGATATCTGAGTTAGCTGGGATGGGTTGTGCCTTGCATCACTGGGTCCATGATGTCTATCTTCAATATCAAGAATCATTAAAAATGATCTCAATAGCATATGAATTGACCCGGTTTCTACCTAAGTTGTAAGAAGGGCTTCTTTCTTTTCACCCTTTATCTTTACAATTCTTTTTCATTCTTCAACCCCTTCAATGGTTACCAATACGTCATAACTAGCACCTTGTTGTGATTGTTCCAGTGCTAACTTAAGTACTTGGTCGGCATTCAGCTACGTTCACAATCTTTCTCCATCTTTCCTAAGGACTTCTATTTCTAGCTATGGAATGTCCTTGGGAAGATTCCTCCGGTTCTAGAGGAATCATTGGACTTTAACCTATCCTACCATCCTTATGTCACCACAATCGTCACCGTCGTGAATTAAGATGTTGTGGGTAAGTATACGTCACCATGAAATCCATTTTGAATTCCAAATCTATTTTGCTCCCCCTTAACATATGCCACGATATTCGAAAACATTTCGCACATGTCGGGATGAGCTAACACGTTAAGTCAAACCATTTGTGATTGATCATTTCCCATATTAAATCACATTTTCTCCCCCATATTAAAAATATTAACCCAATCGATGTTTTTAATATTAATTGATTTAATAGCATTTTAAGAAAATTTGGGAAGAAAAATTCAAATCCAATTACCTTCATGAATTACACAAGATTAGCGATTTATGAGGTTGGACCTGAATGATGGAGAACATCATATGAAAGAATCACATGGTTCTTGTTCACGAATGTTGGTCGCCTCACCATGTCTGAAGTTATCACTTGACTCCATGTGTGTGATAGATATCGTTGTCTTGACACCAATATGTGAACTTGGCACTCTCGGCATCAAGGATTCTGAGTGTTGGACAATTGCTCCCCCTCAATTGTTGACCCGTGTTCTATTGAAAGAGTTGTAGTCGCCGTTTGAGTAGTCGCATCGTCGAGTATGTAGATATCAAATATAAATTGCTTCGGATTGTGGAGTTGATAACTTCGGATTCTGGAGTCAAGGCTTTCCGGTGAAAAGCTTGACTTCAATGTGAAAAGCGAATTACTATCAGAAATAATAGCAAACCATTTTGAGCATGTTTTAAATCTTTTAAACTTCTGCTCGAACTTTATTTACAACCCCGTGTCATTATTGAATGACATTTTTAGGTTCGTAAATATTATCGATTCCAGAAGACATGCTCTTTTTATCAAAACATTTTGAACACACAATTTTGAAAGATTTATAAAAACCTTTTGAGAAATTCTTGAAAAATTGTGTTCAAAGTTTTGAAAAAACAATTACTTGAGCTTAAGATGTTGAATATCTTATAAAACGAGCTCAAGTCCGAGAAGTTGTAAACTTCTCGTTGTTAAGGATAAGTTACCATCGGCAATAAACTTTCCTTTTAAATGAAGGACGTGTCCCAAGCTGACATTTGCTTAGAAGTCGTGTTCATGAGCTTGAAAACTTTGACTGTTTTAACGGAAAGCTCATGACCGAGAAAGGTTAATTTCTCGTTATGAGGAAAAGTTCTCTTATTTAAAAGATACACTTTCCTTTCTGAGCTTAAAACTTCGAATGTTTTAATACAAGCTCATGACCGAGAAATGTTAATTTCTCGTTATGAGGATAAGTTATCATAAAAGATAATCTTTCCTTTATTTGAAGTTCGAGTTACAGTCTGACATTTAACTGTAAGTCATTTACACGAGCTTAAAACCTTTGAATAGTTTAACTGTAAGCTCGTGTCCGAGAAAACTTAATTTCTCGTTTGTGAGGATAAGTTTATCATCGGCGATAAACTTTCCTTTATTTGAAGATCGGGTCATCATCTGATATTTAATGATGAGCCTTTGTGCATGAGCTTAAAAACGTTGAATGTTTTTAATATAAGCTCATGGCCGAGAAAAATTAATTTCTCGTTGTAAGGATAAGTTTATAATCGGCAATAAACTTTCCTTTCTTTGAAGCATGGGTTACAATCTGTGATCCGACTGTAAGCCTTTATACACGAGCTTAAAACCTTTGGATAGTTTTAACAGAAGCTCGTGTCCGAGAAACTTTAATTTCTCGTTTTGAGGGTAAGTTATCGTTGCGAGATAAACTTCCCTTTCTCTGAAGAACGGGTCACAGACTGTGATTTGTCTATGAGCCATTGTGCATGAGCTTAAAACGTTGAATGTTTTTAATATTAGCTCATGCCCGAGAAAACTTAATTTCTCATTGTTAGGATAAGTTTATCATCGGCGAAAAACCTTCCTTTCTTTGAAGATCGAGTTACAGTCTGTGATGTGACTATAAGTCCTTTGTGCAAGCTTTAACCATGAATCCCCTGAGATACTAGTTTCTCGGATATCTGCTTCTTCAGCAACCAAACTCTAAGAGTGTCCTTAGTTGAACGGTATACAACGATTGGACCGCTTCGTTGTTTTGGAACATCAACTTTGGGACCTGCATTCTCATTAGGAATTTGCATGCTTTGACATGGGTTAGCGATATCAATTATATAAGCACGTGGGGGTTCACAGTTGGCTTTACTTGTGTCGGAGGTGACCTGAGTAGATGATTCACTTATCTTAGTTGGCAAACGTTTCCTTTTATAGAAAACCTTAAGTTCAGGCTTAAGTGATGTATCATCTTTTTCAGTTTCCTCCCTAGCAGTCTTAGTAGAGTCGGAGATTATCCTAGTTAAAGGGCACTCGTTTCCTACAAGAGTGAAAGTTCTACCAGTGGGGCGCCACATTTTACCAATGGGTTTGATTTTAGCAACCCACTGGGATTTAAGTCTAGCACGGGAGTTCACCTCATCAAGTAATTTCTTGACACAAGAGTCATGATTTGCCGTAAAGACACATTTTCTACATGTTTTACATGTAGCATATTTAATGTCCGAGTAATTCCTAGACGATTGATCGATGCTCCTAGGAGACGTCATGCTACGGTTAGCAGTGTTGGGTAATCTAGAAGGCATCTGACTAGGTTGGACATTGCTATCTCTTACATGTGTCTTTTGAATAGCTTCCCTTTGACCAAAATCATGGCGCACATCAGTTGAACTAGTTCTAGATGTTTTCTTTGAACTATTTTTAGAGAAACTAGAGGCAATCATGTGATGAGGTCTTGCTAAAACTGATTTAGTCACATTAGGCCTAGTTGGTGGAGTGACTGTTCTAGAAATATGACCCAAATCAACTTGGGAGGAAAACCGCAGTCTCGAGGATTGTGGTCGCTCGGATCTAAATGCAGTAGGTTGTCTGACAATCGGTTGTCTGACGAACTGATTTGTAGGCGGTTTCCCCAAGATTGATGGTTTTTCAAGCTTAGTGTCCACACTAGGTCCTCTATTTTTCCTTAATTCATTTTTCAACGCAGCTATAGCAAAGACCTTTTCCTGAACTTGAGCCTTTAACGTTTCCTTTTCTTTGAGCAATCTATCTTGGGATGCCAATTTAGACTCTAGTAACTGAATTTGTTTCAAAAGATTATCCTTTTCAGCTTTAGAATCTAAAACTTTTTGATCCAATTTTCTTTCAAGAACAACGTTTGACTTTTCAAGTTTTTCAAAGTATGTTTCAAATTTGTCCATTTTCTTAGAAAATTCAAGTTTGGCATCCTCAAGGTCTTTTGATTGTTGAGCTACAATCGTTTCGAGCTCTCTAATCTTGGAATCAGAAGCAGTCAATGAAGCAGTTATAATACAATTATCATGATGTACAATAGCATTCTGAACAATCTCTCCCCCATTATGACTTACATCGGATGAATTAGAAGTGGTATTGCTATTAGGGGTGAGCAGAAACCGAACCGCGAACCGCAAAACCGCAAAAAACCGCAAAAACCGAACCGCAGAAACCAAACCACGACAAAAAATGACGGTTTGGTTTTAAGAAAAAGGAAAAACCGCAAATGCGGTTCGGTTGCGGTTTTCGCCCATAAAACCGAACCACAAAACCGAACCGCACCACATAATAATTATTTTATACTGAAAAACGTCATATCGACTATTTTATGCGAGTTATAGGACTTCTAGTTCATATTATCATTAATATTCATATAAGTTATTAGTAAAGTGTTTGTTAGATTCAATTTGTGCATCGTTATAACCGAAAAAAAATCAACATTTTAAACAAAAAACCGCAAAAAAACACAATTATTATATAAGTCACAAGTAATGGTTCGGTGCGGTTAAAAACCGCAAAACCGCAGAAACCGCAAAAAACCCGCAAAACCGAAACCGCGGTTTTTTGGTTCGGTGCGGTTTCTATTTTTATAAAAACCGCAAATGCGGTTACGGTTCGGTTTTAGTCAAAAACCGCACCAAACCGAACCATGCTCACCCCTAATTGCTATCACTCGTTTCCATCCCATATTTGTCATAATTAGGTTCAGAATTCTCAATATGCGGCATATCATCAGCATATACATCATAAACATTGTACCATGTTTGCAGGGTCTTCGTCATAAACGGGTAAGGTGTCATCAAAAGAGATCTCGTGAACATTCCCTGACGTGCCACTTGTATCATGTTATCCTCCTGATTCCGTGCTCTTGGCATCGATAGGCTCCAAGTTTTCAACCGTATGACCAGTTTCCTCTTGCATCGAAGAGTCCTGCACTCCATTATCATACCCTTGCTGAAGTCGAGATCTTTCATAAATCGAAGACGAGACCGATGACATGAGTTTCAAAATTGTATCACGGAAAACTCGAAGCTCGGTATGTGTATCTCGAAGAAATGATTGGCAAATCACTGAACTTTCAGGCTTGATGATATTGAATTCGAGGAAAGGCGTGAGTTGTGTCACCAGATCCTTATATGCAAGTGCCGATGCAGAGTAATTAAAGTTGTCATGGTTGAGTTGCTCGGCGAGTTGGGTCAAAGTGGTGAATATTGAGTCGATGAATATATGACGATCTTGTTCTAAGATGGTCACAAATTCGCTCCCTCCTTGAATCCTCGAAAGAGTGACAAGATGAGACTGAAGCATTTGAAATGAAGTGATGCCACTTTTTCTAACTTTGTTTTGCATTGAATGCGATACTCCCTCTTGAAATGTCGAACTCAACGAATCCATTGAATGTGATAAAAAATGATTATGGATGTGGTTGTTTTCGGAATTTAACACTTCGTGAAAAAACGAAAGATCCGTAAAGAACACTTAAAAATCCTCGATGGATGATATAAATCTTTTATCGGCTCAATAATTGTTGTCGGCTCAAACGTTGATAAAACAAACTCGATCAAAAATCTGTAGCCACTAAAAAAATAAATCCCGTCACTTTGACACGTCACTTTTGACTTCAAATCCGGCCACAAAAACTTTTTAACCCGTCAAAGATTTTACCACTTAACTAAAAAAAATTAACTTAACTAAAAATAGAAAATAATAACAAAAAAAATTAAATTAAAAAAAATTTGATGTTTATAAAAAATAAAAGTCTGCTGTAAATATAACTTGTCCCACAAAATCTTACAATTGCTAATTATAAAACAAAAGACTTTCTTTAAATAAAAGTAAATGGTGACAAAAAAAAGAAAAAGAAAAGGAACGTGTAGAAAAAAAAATGTGGCTAGGCTTAAGAAACCACCAAATCGTGTATTGAAAAATCACCACACACGTGTTATCAACCCACCTAATATAGCCTAGTTTACTCCGCCCAGTTTTTTCTCTTTAAATAAATCACAATACCCAATCACATTTTCGTCTTGGTTACCCCGACTGACTTCTTCTCTCTCCCACCTAAAAATATAAAACACCTCAATATCAATTTTTCATCTATCTCCTTCCCATCACAAATCTGATTTCCAACCATTCAAGCCATCATCTCTAAAACCATTCTAGCCACATACTATCTATTTAACCAACTTCATGTTTATCTATTTTGATAAAAAATAATCGAATGATAAAACAACGATTCCAACCAATCCACCTTTTTGTTTCTTGTATCTAAACAGAAACGAAGTTCGAGCTTCAGAAGGTAAACTAGACCCACGAAGAAACCGGCTTCAAGATCTTTATAAAAAGATCTCGGGTAGGTGGTATTCTTGTTGCATGTTGGGTTTTCTTTGATTTGGGTTAGATTTGTGGTTTCAAATGAGTTTTTGGTTTCAGACTAGATGGTGTTAATATTGAGATTTGTCAAGACTTTCTATCATCTGTCGAGTCTTTCTGTCTAGTGTCTAGATTGAGTCTTTGGTGAGGTCGAGTTTTGACGAGGGTGTGGGATGAGTCAGTTTGGTGTCGAGGTTGAGTTATAGTTTAGTGTGTCGAGTGTGAAAGGTGTCGAGTCTAGTGAGTGAGACGAGGGTCGGTGATACGAGAGGTGAGGAAGTCGAGGGAGGTGAGTGGTTTAGACGAGAGGTTGTTTGTGTTCGAGAGGTTGAGGTCGAGTCCAGTGGGTGAGGGATTATTGGGTGAGGTTGGGTGTTGGGGTCCGTGAGAGAAGAGTGTTGGTGAGGGTGTCGTTAGTTTGAGTCGAGAGAGGAGTGAAAGATGGGTCGTGACATGGCAAAAAAACGTTATATTTGAATCGTCTTCAGTTCATTCAACCGTTCATGCGGAATAATTTTATAAAGTTGGTTCATCCGGAATGTTTTTGCAGAAAAACGGTTCATCCGGAATAACTTGAAATCTTGTTCATTCGGAATATTTCAAAAATGGTTCATTCGGAATGTTTTGTAAAAACTTTTGATTCGGAATAACTAACAAAATCAATTCATCCGGAATGTTTTTGCAAAAAACGGTTCATCCGGAATAACTTAAAACTTTGTTCATTCGGAATGTAAAATCGGTTCATCCGGAATGTTTTTGCAAAGACGGTTCATCCGGAATAATCTAAGACTTTGTTCATCCGGAATGTATTTGAAACCACTTGCTGTGTGTTGATGAAGGACTGTTGGACAAGAAAACGTATTACCAGAAACTCCCAAATGATTGGACAAAAAGGACTGATTGGACAAAAATTGATAGAAACAAGAAATAAAAACTGATAAAACAAAATAAAAAATAAAATAAAATAAAATAATAAAAAATAAAATATTAAGACACTGATGATTGTGGAAACTGATAAAATTGATAGATTTAAAAAAACTGATTAATTTAAAAAATTAGATAAAAACTGATTGGACAAGATATAAAACTGATTGCACAGATTTGAAAGAAAAAAAATGAGACGAAAAGATTCCATAAAAAAACTATAACAAGAAAATCAATAGATAAAAAAACGCAAATCCTAAGATTTAACCATGGCTCTTGATACCAATTGAAGGTCTACGGTTTCTTGGGATTTGGTAAACTATGATTAGATCTATTGATTTAATGGAGGAGGAAGATGAAGAAGATGGGTATAGAGAGAGAAAGAAGAGAGGAAAGAAAGATAGAGAGAGAAAGTAAATTTATTAAATGAAAAGTGAGAAAATGAAAGAGCCACCACTCCTAACATGCTAAGAGGGATATATATAGCCCACCCTACATGTGGGCTATATGGGCTATACTGTGTACAACTGGATCACGAGCCTAATACATTAATATATCGTTAGAGCGACCGCTCCTTCATAAATACGTAAAAACGTATTTCCAACAATCTCCCCCTAAGGGAGGTCGCTCCAAGTTACAAAGTTCTAAATATTCTATATCTCGTGATCTATGCTAACTAAGATGTGACCGAGACTTTATTGGGAAAAACGTATTTCCAACAATATGATACCAATTGAAGGTCTACGGTTTCTTGGGATTTGGTAAACTATGATTAGATCTATTGATTTAATGGAGGAGGAAGATGAAGAAGATGGGTATAGAGAGAGAAAGAAGAGAGGAAAGAAAGATAGAGAGAGAAAGTAAAATTATTAAATGAAAAGTGAGAAAATGAAAGAGCCACCCCTCCTAACATGCTAGGAGGGGATATATATAGCCCACCCTACATGTGGGCTATATGGGCTAACTGTTTACAACTGGATCACGAGCCTAATACATTAATATATCGTTGGAGCGACCGATCCTTTATAAATACGTAAAAACGTATTTCCAACATTGGTGCAATTCTTTTTTAAATGTATCATTTTCCCATGTTTGGCCCTTGTGTTTTGGTGAAAGTTGTAAACAATGTTTATTCAGCCCAAAAACGATTCTCCTTTGTTAAATAACTTTTGGTTTTCACACATTGGCCACCAATTTTGCAACAAAGGTTTCAAGGGTTATTTTTGCCATTTTTGCATGGTTTGAAGACTGATCTTGGACATTCTTGATCTTCAAAGGTCTTCAATGTATCTTTGAATTCATGAGGGACCATTATTGACAATTTAGAATTGTTTAGGGATTAAATTTTCCAGTTCTTCAAGGTTGAAGGACCTTTTTGTAATTTTGACAAACTTAAGGGACCAAACTTGTAATTATGAATATACAAGGGTATTAAGTGTCATTTCTTCATAAATTAAGGATCAATCTTGTACATCTTCAAATCTTCAAGTGTTTTTCTTGGATAAATCATGAACTAGGGCCTGGTTCTTTGTACGGCTTCGTTTCTCGTGTTCGTTTTTCCTTGTTTCTTGTGATCTTTTGTCTTTTTCACGATATCCATACCTAAAACACACAAGTAAACAAATACAAGCATATATATGGTATATTAATGACAATTTATGCATTTAAAGCCCGAAAAGAACGATGAGATCATGTATAAATGCCATCTCATCACTCCCCCATACTAAGCCATTGTCGTGCCCTCACGCAATGCTAGAATAGAGTATCTAAGCATCACCAAAATTCAATTTTATTAACCTTTATTGAAAAGTAAAAACTTGCAACAATACTAAAAAGATGTGTAAAGACATAATGTATGATTTTCATCACGTTAGTAACTTTTAGGGTCAATGAATAGAAACAAGTGAATGTCTCATGAAGTAAAGTTCATCATCCTTGATTGTCATACATTCCATGCTAAGTGCAAAAACGAGATTATTGTTGGTACAAGTCACAATGCTAACACTACTCATACGTCCAAATTGTGTAATACTTTTTCTCCCCGCAATCCTAGTTATTATGAAAGGAAATGGGTTTCTAGAATTTTTTAACTATTTGTCATGGATCACAAGTGATTCATATTGACTTATTTGAGTATTTATTAGTCCGAAAGTAAAGTAGCACGATTTAATCGATAGTTAGCCGAAGGACAAAATCTTTTAAAACGGCTTCTAGTGTATCTCCTTAAGTTCATATCTTGACATAACTCGTTTCACGATTTGAGACCTTTCTCGGACCGATATTTGGCATGTACTTCATACTTCAAATCTTGGGAAGACGTTCTTGAAATTATGGTCTTCTCTTCATATTTTGGAATTACTTGACGTTTTTGAGAGATTCTTCATACTTAAACCACGACTTCATCATTTTTCTTCAATCTTTATTTTGGACTTTGATATACAACGATCCGCCTCCTTTTAGGACTTGGATATATTTATCCTCATACCTTGTAAGGGTCTTTTTGGATAGAATTTCTCCATGACCTTTAGGGGAGTAATTGCTTTTCGTCGTGTGTCTCGATCCTTCATATTGATTTAGGAATAATGATACTTCACATCATCTTGGATCTTTGGCAACAAAATAGAGCTCCTCGTGCCTTCTTAGGGCCTTTTTGGATCTTCACCAATCTTCGCGTTCAGCTTTAATAAGTTATGCCTCGGCTATGAACTCTATTCAACCCCGAGCAACTTTTAAACGATCTTGTGCTAGAAGCTAAGTAACCTTTCCAATTGTACGACCTTACTTATTGCAATTATTTTTATTCCTAATGCATTGATCTTATGGGAGAAAAAGCCACAATTAAAAACATATGAGTTTTTGAAAGAACATTTTCATGTTCTACGTTTAGCATGATCACTTGTCTAACTCTATCATCTCTCGTTCTTCACTATTTAAAGACCTCTAATTAAAGAGACTCGTGAATACTTAGCCATGCAAGTCAAAATTAAGCCAAATTTGGATTAGCTTTCATTAAGACTATATCAAATCGAAGTTTTGGGTTTTCAAGCCACCTATAGGATCTTGCACTTTCTTGGACTTTTTCAAGTTTAGAGAATGCATTTTATAGTTCCCTTGATAAGTGACTTTCTAGGATCAATTATAGGAACTTGCGAAAAGTTCTTGTTCTTAACCCGAATGAGCTAATACTTTCGTGTTTTAAAGTTCCCTATATAAAAGTCTAGCAAAACTTGAATTGAGCGGGTTAAGGAATGTAAAGGGCTCCAAATGCCCATCAAGTCCAAAATTAGCTCTTATTCTACCCATCGGAAAATATACATTCGTGTCTTAAAAACACTTATTAAAAGTAAGAAAAATTTAAAATTTGGCCATTTTTAGCCTTATTAGCAACAAAATAAAACAAAACGTTGAAAGTTGGAAGACGTGAGGGCGTAGCAAAGCAAGTATCTATTCACCCCCCCATACTAAAATTAAACATTGTCCTCAATGTTTCGAGTCTAAAGGTGGAGCACCCCCATACTAGAGACGAAGAGTCGAATGCTTAGGATCTAGTATGGAAAGGGTGATCAACAATATATATAAAGCCGTTTATGAATTATGCTAAAAGATAATTGTTAGAACAATAAAGGATATGTCATGGATTCGTGAAAAACTTCTTCAAGCAAACGATTGAGGCTCACTTTAACGAACAGGAGAGTCTTCAATCGTGGCGATGATGATGATCTAGATAACACAATCACAAACAACCACGAGACAACGAGTTGGAAGGGCACAAATCCCCTCTCATTATTTATTAGAAATCATAAAAAGGATAAGCATGGGATCTCTCCCACGAGGCACCTCGTTTTTTATTCCCGAGTCATGAGCTCGACTCGATCCCCTCAATGCTAATTATCATTGGGGAAGGTGACTTGGTCGAGGTCATCCAATGAAGGAACTTCCCCACCAAAGTAGTGCTTAAGCCTATGTCCATTCACCTTAAAGTTAGGACCATCATTTTGAGCTAGCTCGATGGTCCTATAAGGAAACACTTGTGTAAAGGTGAAAGGACCCGACCAACGAGATTTCAATTTCCCGGAAAATATCTTTAATCTAGAGTTAAAAAGTAACACTTGATCACCAACGTTAAAAACCCGGTTTTTAATCTTTGCATCATGAAAATTTTTTGTCTTTTCTTTGAAAATCAATGAATTTTCATAAGCATTATCTCTTAATTCATCCAATTCATTCAATTGTATTTTCCGGTGATCCCCCACGGTCTTCAAGTCAAAATTAGCATGCTTAAGGGCCCAATATGCCTTATGATCCAATTCAATGGGCAAATGACAATTCTTCCCATAGACTAACTTATAAGGAGTACAACCGATAGGTGTCTTATAAGCGGTCCTAAAGGCCCATAAAGCGTCATCGAGTTTGTCAGACCATGAAGCACGGTTCTCTCCAATCGACCTCTCTAAAATCCTATTCAAAGCTCGGTTTGAAACCTCGACTTGCCCACTCGTTTACAGGTGATAAGCCGTAGAAAGACGATGAGTAACTCCATATTTCTTTAAGACCTTCTCGAATTGGTCATTACAAAAATGGGTTCCACGATCGCTTATAATAGCGTGAGGGGTTCCAAACCGAGAGAATAGTTGCTTCAAAAACTTCACTACCACACGAGCATCATTAGTAGGTAAACCCTTGGCTTCCACCCACTTAGAAAGGTAGTCGACAGCGACGAGGATATACTTGTTACCATGAGACGATGGGAACGGCCCCATAAAGTCTATGCCCCAAATGTCGAAAATCTCACACACTTGATGTATATTTTGCGGCATTTCATCACGCTGAGACGATTTTCCTTGACGTTGGCACGACTCACACGACTTCACAGGTGCGTGTGCATCACGATAGATTGTAGGCCAAAAGAATCCGGCATCGAACACTTTCTTAGCCGTGAGATTAGCACCATGGTGACCACCCGTGGGTCCCTCGTGACAAGCTCTAAGGATGTTAGAAGCTTCGGCACCAAAAACACAACGTCGAACGAGTTGATCCGCACAAACCCGAAAGAGATAAGGGTCGTCCCAAAAATAGAACTTGACGTCACGAAAGAATTTTCTATTTTGTTGTGTCGTCATACCCTTGATTATGAAATTGCCTGCATGGTAATTTGCAATGTCGGCAAACCATGGGGTGGTGTCTTTAGAATTCACTACACCGAGAGTCTCGAGAGGAAATATTTCGGTGATTTCCTTGTTCTCTAAAACATCTTTGTGAGGATCTTCTAGAGGAGAGAGATGATCGGCCGCTAGATTCTCGGCTCCTTTTTTGTCAAGCACGATGACATCAAATTCTTAGAGGAGGAGCATCCAACGAAGCAATCTCGGCTTAGCATCTTGCTTAGCTAAGAGATACTTGATAGCCGAATGGTCGGTATACACGATGCTTTTAGTTAAGACGAGATAAGGTCGGAATTTCTCAAAAGCATAGACCACGACAAGGAATTCCTTTTCCGTTGTGGTGTACTTTAATTGAGCCTCGGTCATCGTCTTACTAGCATAGACGGAAATGCTTTTCATAACGTTGCCCTAAGACAGCCCCTATAGCATAATCACTTGCATCGCACATGATTTCAAAGGGTAATTCCCAATTAGGGGCAACAAGAATGGGAGCTTCGGAAAGTTTCCTTTTGAGAGTTTCGAAAGCTCTAACACAATCCTCATTGAAATTAAAAGGAGCATCCTTCTCGAGAAGGTGTGTCATAGGTCGAGAGATTTTCGAAAAGTCTTTGATGAAACGCTGATAAAAGCCCGCGTGGCCTAGGAAACTCCTAACTCCCTTAACGGTTTTGAGATGAGGTAACTTGGCGATGACGTCTACCTTAGCTTTATCGACCTCAATCCCCGCTTTCGAGACCTTATGTCCTAAGACGATTCCTTGTTTACACATAAAATGACATTTTTACCAATTAAACACAAGATTGGTTTCTTCAAAACGTTTTAACATTTGCTCGAGATTAGATAAACATGACGTAAATGAATTGCCAAACACCAAAAAGTCATCCATAAACACTTCCATCGACTTCTCGATCATATCATGAAAAATAGCTATCATACACCGTTGAAACGTACCCGGGGCATTGCAAAGTCCGAAAGGCATCCTACGATAAGAAAACGTTTCATAAGGACACATGAACGTAGTTTTCTCTTGATCACGAGGGTCGATAGGGATTTGAAAGTAACCGGATAAACCATCTAAAAAGCAATAGAAATCATTTCCCGCGAGTCGCTCCAACATTTGATCCATGAAGGGCAAAGGAAAGTGGTCTTTACGAGTGGCGTCATTTAACTTTCGGTAGTCAATACACACCCTCCAACCGGTCACAACACGAGCGGGAATTAACTCGTTGTTTTCATTGGGCACAACGGTCATTCCTCCCTTTTTAGGGACACAATGGATTGGGCTCACCTATAGGCTATCGGAGATAGGATAAATCATTCTCGTGTCGAGGAGTTTTAAGACTTCCTTTTTATGACATCGTGAATTTTGGGGTTTACCCTTCTTTGACTTTGAATTGCGGGTTTGTAGTCCTCCTCCATAAAAATCTTGTGAGTACAAAATTTTGGGTCAATACCCTTAATGTCGGAAATTTCCCACACAATTGCCCCTTTATGAGCTTTAAGAACTTTCAAGAGCGCGGTTTTTTCATCATTAGCAAGACCTTTTGCAGTAATAACCGGCAACTTGTCATCACCTTCCAAGAATGCGTATTCAAGGTGAGATGGAAGATCTTTCAATTCAAGGATAGGCGGTTCCTCGATTGAAGATTTTTGCTCAACACTCATAACTTCCATCGGCGGAAGAAATGGTGGAATCGAAGTATCATTACCAATTGTCACCTCATCTTCATTGTCGATTTCATTTGAAGTAAAATCACCTCCTTGGAATGGAGTGAGATTTGGTGTATAATTAGCAAGAATCTGATCCAAAGTAGTGGGATTGCCACTTGACGAGCTATCGGAAAAACCTAACACTTCTTGTGAAAACTCATCGCAAACCACATCAACTAAGTCGATGTGATTGATGGTAGCGATTGCATAAACATGAGAAGGTGTCGAGTTTTGAGTAGCGTTTATAACAAGTTCCTCTTCGTTGAATCTCAAAGTAATAGTTCTTGCATGAACGTCGATAAGCGATCTCGAGGTGTCTAAAAATGGACGACCTAAAATTAGAGGAACTTGAGGATCCGCGGGGATGTCAACTACTATAAAATCAACGGGATAGTATAACTTCCATACTTTCGCGAAAACATCCTCGGCTACTCCACATGCTAAAATCATAGAATGATCGGCCATCTCGATAGACATGTTCGAAGGGGTAAGAGCCGAAAGCGAAAGCGATTTCCAAATGGAAAATGGCATCAAGTTAATGCTCGCACCAAGATCGGCCAAGGCGAGGCATTCTTTCATATCTTGTATATCACAAGGAATGAGAAACTTTCCGGGGTCACCAACTTTTTCCGGTATGCGGTTAAGATAAACCGAAGAACAATTAGCAAGCTTTGAAAGCTTTTCCTTATCATTCATCATACTTTTAAAAGTGGAAGCGAAACGAGGCATATATTACAACGCGTCGGCTAAACTTACATCAAAATGAACCTGTTGAAACATTTTTATAAAAACCTCGATTTGTTGTTTGTTACGTTCTTGCAGTTTCTCTTTGTTTCGTCTCGAAGGGTAGGTAAGGGTGGTGTGGGTTGGACATTAGGCAACGGCCTTGGAATCTCGGGTTCCATGATTTGTATTGGTTCAACCGTAGGTGTGGTATGAGCGGTACTTCGTGGGCTTGTGATATGCTTCTTTTCGACTATCACCTTGGGCTCTTTCTCGATTTCCTTCTCCGTAGAAGTACTTGGACGAGAGATTGGTTCATTGAAAGTTTTACCACTTCGTGTAATAATAACCTTTATTTCTCCCTTCGGGTTTGCAATGGTATCACTAGGAAGACCACCCGGGGAAGAGGGTTTACACATGATTGCTTCAAACATTTTTCCCATACGGTCTTCAAATTTTGATTGCCTAGCATCCGCTTTTAACAATTCTTGCTTAATCTCATGTTGTCCTTGTTCCATCTTTTGTTGATTTTGTTGAAGACGTTGAACATTTCCTTCCATTTTATTAGCATGAGTCTTAAGTTCATTAGCAAGTTCATTTTTAAGCTCGTTTTTCAACTCGGATCTTAAGCTAATCATCTAACGTTGCATGTTATCATACTTAGCATCGTTTGCTTTTGCATAATCCAAAAATTCTCCATTAAGATTTTTAGTGTGAGCATTTTGAAAACCTTGTGTAGTGTTTTGAAAATCACGGTTTTGGTTTTGATTTGAAACTTGTCCATTCCCACTTTGATAATTCCCCTTGTTATAGTTACGTGAATTGCCTTGATAACCACCATTTTGATTGTTGTTTCGATAGTTATTAGCATTTTGATTTGGTGGAGCTTGATTTGGGCGGGAACCTTGGCTGTTTTGGTTGTAAGTTCCCGTTGCTACGTAAGCACTCGAAGTGTTACCACCGGCGGTAATGCACTCGGAAAGATCATGAGCTCCACCACAAGATAAACAAATCTTTTCAACCGCTTTAACCCATGCGGAGTTCAAAGCATCTTGTGCTTTCCAATGAGTCATAAGATTTGAAAACCTATCGAAAAACCGATTTTCCTCATTAGCTTCATCATGTAAGGCATTAATGTGATGAGACGATGACGACGATGACGAACCCATATTGGCAACACTCGGTGTGTTACGAGGGTTATAAACCTTTGATCTATTCTCGATAATCTTTAAAGCTTCATCAGTCGTTTTGCACAAAAAATTACCACTCGCGGCGGCATTCAAATAATCTCGTTCATGATCATTAAGCCCATTATAAAAAGTATCTATTTGATGCAATTCCGAAAAATCATGGTGTGGACATTCATGTAACATTTCCTTAAATCGTTCCCATGCCATTGAAAAACTTTCATTATTACGTTGTGTAAATCTTGAAATCTCATTTTTCAAATGTGTTTTTTTAGATGGTGGAAAAAATTGGTTCACAAACTTAGAAACGAGATCACCCCACGTCAAAATCGAATTTGGCGGTTCTTTCTCGAGCCAAATTTTAGCGGGTCCATCTAACGAGTATGGAAACAACATCTTCTTAATGGCGTCATGTGGAACATCCTTAAACTTGCTTGTTGCGGTGAGACGATTAAAATTCCTTATGTGGTAATGCGGGTTGTCTTTTTCATGACCTCTAAACTTGTTTGCTTGCAACATCGACATTAAACCCGTCTTAATCTCGAAATTCTCCGCAAGGATGGCGGGAATCACAATAGCTTCTCCAAAACCCTCGGTGGGTGCTTGAAGCAACTCCATCATAGTACGATTAGCCATGGCGACTATTGGTTCTACAACGGGTTCGAAAATTGGAGTTCGTTCTTCAATCAAAGGCTCTTGATTTCCTTGACTTTGACGACGTTTACGAGCTCGTTTTGCTTGATTACAAGTTAGCATAAACTTGACGAAGAATGGGAGGTGAGCAAAAAAGGATTTTTTTGGATGTTTTGTGAATTTTCAATTTTTTTTGTGTTTTTGATTGTTTTTAATTTTTTTTGGATTTTGTGTATCTTCGTAGACAACAATCTACCAAATCTCTCCTCGAATCAAACTCTTGATTAAAGAAGCCTCAAAAGAATTAAAACGATCACGTGGAGTGAACGCCTTCAAATGACTTTAGAACTTTGGTGAAACCAAATTGTTCAAGAGGGTTTAATCACAAAGAAAACCAAGCAAATATATATGATACGTAATAATACTTTGGGCGGCAAAACCCTCGATTAGCTTTCAATCTCAAAATACTCACAAGCAAGCGGGGAAACGAGGCGACGCGAAGCACTTAAGAGCCTTTTTCCTTAGGGTATATTTTATAATACCCGCCTTATACCCACCTTATAGTTTGTATTTTTCAAAATCGAGCTTCACGAAAGTATTTATCTATTTTGCCTTTTTCTTTTTTTTTGTTTGAGATTCGAATACAATAATTAGGAGATCAAATCCCAATTAAGGTTGTGTTTTCACACTTTTGGAGATATTTTGATTTTGTTATGATACTTAACACAATATAGTAATAATAATTTCACAAGAAAAAACGAAAAAATCGATAATACGTATTAGTAGAGTTCTACTAATACAAATACTATTTATGGTTAATATTAAAACAAAATGACAAATTAATCACGACACACCTCCCCGGCAGCGGTGCCAAAATGATTGTGGTAAAATACGACCTTTTAGGAAAAAAGCGTAAAAGCGGAAAGTATTAAGTGATGATTTAGGAAAATCAACCACTAATGACACAAATAAGTTCGTTTCCCAAGGAGGTATATGTGTGTGAATAATTAGTAATTGGTTTGAGATTAATATTTGAAAGAAGGGGATGAGAAAATAAAATGACGAAGACGTGAAAATTATTACTATGACGGCTAAAATTAAAACCGTAAAAAGAGCTAAAATAAAAATAAATTCTAAAAATTCCAAAAAAATTACCCAAAAATCAAATTAAATAAACTAAGAGTTTATAAATGATCAAAACTTTTTCAAACCTTTTAATTAATTAAATATTAGTTTTTAAATGCTAATTAAAGCCTTAAAATCAAAATAATTATTAAAAAGCCCAAATAAAGATTTTTCACTTTGTAACCCTCTAAAATAACCAAATAAGACTAAAAACTATTTTTATGAATTTTTAAACTAATTAAAACTATTTAAAATGATTAAAAACTATTAAAAACTTAAAATAATTCTAGAAATTAGACAAATGAAGATAAAATTAATCTAAGAGTTGTAAAAATCCTATTTTAATGTATTAAACCAAGGAAAAATATAAAAAGTGAAAAATGTGAAATTTGAAATTTAATATTAAAATAATATTAAAATAATATTAAAAATCTAAAAATTGTAAAAAATTCTAAAAACTTGCAAACTAGTATATTTTAACCTAAATAAACAGAAAATGAAAGTGAAATGACCAAATTACCCCTAATGGGCCCCCAAATGGGCTAAAATAGAAAATAGTCCACACTAATAGGCTTTTAGGCCCAAAAACTCAAACTTGGCCCAAATGACCTAAAAAAGCCCTATCTGACTCAAAATTTAATTCTAAACACAAAAGTCTGAAGGCCTAAAAGCTGGTTTTGAGCTTATCACAGCTTAAATGGTCAACATCTTATTCTTATTGGGCCAATAAGCCCATTAAGCAATAAGCCAATGCCATAATCTCTAATTGAACACACAGCCTTCTTTTGAGATGCTTAAGAGATCTGTGAAAAGAAATTTTGAAAAAGCAAACCCAATAAGCCAGAAATAAGCCAAGTAGAATTTCACTAAAAGACAAAATAGTCGACTTAGAGTTCTAGACCACCTCAGACCTTCTAATAAGTTGAAAAAGACTCTAAATGACTTAATTAAGACAAATAAACAAAGAAAAGTTCAATAAGCCAAGCCAAATAAGCACAATAAGCTGATAAGCACTTATTTAAAAGTCAAAGTTCTTGGTTTTCTAGTCAAACCTCAAAGTCAACCCCTCAAATGATCTAGAATGAACAAATGGGTCAAATAAGTGACACCTATTACAAATTCAAAGTTGTTGCAGGTTAAAATAAGCTAGAATATCTTATTGATAAGCACCAGTTGAAATAACACTAGTAGTGGCTAGCAGCAGGGGAAAGGAGTTCCCACTGCTTTGACTATTTGACTTGCTTTTTTAGAGAGATCCAGTTGGATTCAAATGGAAACAAGGGCACCTTTGTAATCAGTGGATCATAAGAAGTCAATATCAACAAAGAAATCACAATTTGGTTCACTCAATAAGCACAGAATAAGCAAACAGTTCACAGATTTGCCATAGATCTTGAAAATAAGTAGTTATGAACAAATAAGCAGATTTAGCATGAATAAGCCAGCCAAATTGAACCAAATGCACACACAAGCTATAATAAAGTCCAATAAGCACAAATAAACTTGTTTCAAGCAATGGATCAAAGTAAATAAGCAGATTCAAGCACCAAAAATTACTGATTAGCAAAAGTGATTATCCAAAATCCTTTTGCTGATCTATTTTACCACCAATCCAATTTCAAGCCCTCAAATCCCCTTCCTTGATTAAGTTAACCAAAATTTAGCACTTGTGAACCATAGTCTACCCTTAGATCTAGGTGTCCCCAAAATTTTAGCCAAAATACCTAAGTTTAACAGATTTTATAGCCTTTTGTTGGATTTAGGTGTTTCAAACAACAAAACTTGCAGATAATGAACCCTGTGCACCAGAAAAACAGATACCAACCCAATAGAAAGAATAAACAACACACTAGTTGCCTTAAATCCCTTTGAATCAGTTAACCCAAACACCCCTTTGGAATCTGATTTCTCAATCTTCCAAAGGATTGTTATGATTTAACCTTCCAAACAAGATCTAATCAACCCTAACAACACTAATCCAACCTCAGTAACTCAAATCAACCACAAATTCACAGATTCACAATCAATCATACAAAAATCACCAAAAATTAAACAAAATTCAGAAAAATGAAAAAGGAAAATAAATTCAAACCTCCAAGACTTACATCCAAGCCTTGGAATGTTTGAGCTGAGGTGCTAGAAAGAACAAGCACCAGCTTCCAAAGCTGCTAAGATGAACAAACAGAAAAGTGAGCAATAAACAGATTATACCCTTGATTTTGAAAACAAGTGTTCTAAACCTTAAAACCTTTTCTCAAAACCAACAAAACATGTAAGTGGAACTCAGATTTCAGCTATTCAATCACCAAACTTTTATAAATAACACAAGAGAATTAAAGATTTTCAGAAATTCAAATTTTATTTCAATAAAAAGGAATTACAAAGAGATAGCTAAAATCTGGAAGAAAAGAGCTCTCACATCTTGAGGCCTCCTTATATAGACGAATACAAGGAACAAATAAGCAAAACCCTAGGCTATGAAATCCCAAAAGTGCCCTTGAAATATTCTAGACGAATTGTGTTGTTATGCTGTCCAAATGCATCTTGGCTGTTCATTTTGTGCTTGGGGACCAAGTAGTAGCTATAAATCGTTGATCTTGCCAGCTAGGTTACTTGGAGAGGAGGGTGTGATATGATTGGGTAACGGGTTGAATGGTGGGGACCATTGGTGAGTGGGATTGAGGGTTTTTGGTGTGGGATGGGTTTTCAAGTGTGTGAATCAAACATGTGCCTGGGTAATTTAAAATAACCCTTTGTTTTAAGTGGTGGTAATTCTGGGTTCTTCAAGGTAAATAGTAACTCGTTTGATCCGATTTTTGGGGAAAGGTAAGTTGTTTGGCGCTTTTTTTAAATGTTTCATTTGCCCATGTTTGGCCCTTGTGTTTTGGTGAAAGTTGTAAACAATTTTTATTCAGCCCAAAAACGATTCTCCTTTGTTAAATAACTTTTGGTTTTCACACATTGGCCACCAAACTTTGCAACAATGGTTTTAAGGGTTATTTTTGCCATTTTTACATAGTTTGAGGACTGATCTTGGACATTCTTGATCTTTAAAGGTCTTCAATGTATCTTTGACTTCATGAGGGACCATTATTGACAATTTAGAATTGTTGAGGGACTAAATTTGCCAATTCTTCAAAGTTGAAGGACCTTTTTGTAATTTTGACAAACTTAAGGGACCAAACTTGTAATTATGAATATACAAGGGTATTAAGTGTCATTTCTTCATAAATTAAGGATCAATCTTGTACATCTTCAAATCTTCAAGGGTTTTTTGGATAAACCATGAACTAGGGCCCGGTTCTTTGTACGGCTTCGTTTCTCATGTTCGTTTTTCCTTGTTTCTTGTGATCTTTCGTCTTTTTCACAATATCCATACCTAAAACACACAAGTAAACAAATACAAGCATATGTATGGTATATTAATGACATTTTATGCATTTAAAGCCCGAAAAGAACGATGAGATCATGTATAAATGCCATCTCATCAAGTTCCATGATTGGTATTGGTCGACCGTAGGTGTGGTATGAGCGGTACTTCGTGGGCTTGTAATATGATCCTTTTCGACCATCACCTCGGGTTCTTTCTCGATTTCCTTCTCCGTAGATGTACTTGGACGAGAGATTGGTTCCTTGAAAGTTTTACCGCTACGTGTAGTAATAACCTTCATTTCTCCCTTCGGGGTTGCAATGGTATCACTAGGAAGACCACCCGAGGAAGAGGGTTTACACATGATTGCTTCAAACATCTTTGCCATTCGGTCTTCAAATTTTGATTGCCTAGCATACGCTTTTAACAATTCTTGCTTAATCTCATGTTGTCCTTGTTCCATGTTTTGTTGATTTTGTTGAAAACGTTGAATGTTTCCATCCATTTTATTAGCATGAGTCTTAAGTTCATTAGCAAGTTTGTTTTTAAGTTCGTTTTTCAACTCGGATCTTAAGCTAATCATCTCACGTTGCATATTATCAAACTTAGCATCATTTGCTTTAGCATAATTCAAGAATTCTCCTTGAAGAGTTTTGGTGTGATCATTTTGAAAACCTTGTGTAGTAGTTTGAAAATCACGGTTTTAGTTTTGATTTGAAACTTGTCCATTCCCACTATGATAATTCCCTTTGTTGTAATTACGTGAATTTCCTTGATAACCACCATTTTGATTGTTGTTTCGATAGTTGTTAGCATTTTGATTTGGTGGAGCTTGATTTGAGCGGGAACCTTGGCCGTTTTGGTTGCAAGTTCCCGTTGCTAGGTAAGCACTCGAAGTGTTACCACCGGCGGTAATGCACTCGGAAAGATCATGAGCTCCACCATAAGATAAACAACTATTTTCAACCGCTTTAACCGATGCGGAATTCAAAGCATCTTGTGCTTTCAAGTGTGTTATAAGCATCGAAAACCTATCGAAAACCGATTTTCCTCATTTGCTTCATCATGTAAGGCATTAATGTGACGAGACGATGACGACGATGACGAACCCATATTGGCAACACTCGGTGTGTTACGAGGGTTATAAACCTTAGATCTATTCTCGATAATCTTTAAAGCTTCATCGGTCGTTTTGCACAAAAAATTACCACCCGCGGCGGCATTCAAATAATCTCGTTCATGATCATTAAGCCCATTGTAAAAAGTATCTATTTGATGCAATTCCGAAAAATCATGGTGTGGACATTCATGTAACATTTCCTTAAATCGTTCCCATGCCATTGAAAAACTTTCATTATTACGTTGTGTAAACCTTGAAATCTCATTTTTCAAATGTGTTGTTTTAGATGGTGGAAAAAATTGGTTCACAAACTTAGAAACGAGATCACCCCACGTCAAAATCGAATTTGGCGGTTCTTTCTCGAGCCAAATTTTAGCGGGTCCATCTAACGAGTATGGAAACAACATCATCTTAATGGCGTCATGTGGAACATCCTAAAACTTGCTTGTTGCGATGAGACGATTAAAATTCCTTATGTGGTAATGCGGGTTGTCTTTCTCATGACCTCTAAACTTATTTGCTTGCAACATCGACATTAAACCCGTCTTAATCTCGAAAATCTCCGCAAGGATGGCGGGAATCACAATAGCTTCTCCAAAACCCTTGGTGGGTGCTTGAAGCAACTCCATCATAGTACGATTAGCCATGGCGACTATTAGTTCTACGACCGGTTCGACAATTGGAGTTTGTTCTTCAATCAAAGGCTCTTGATTTCCTTGACTTTGACGACGTTTACGAGCTCGTTTTGCTTGATTACGAGTTAGCATAAACTTGACGTAGAATGGGAGGTGAGCAAAGAAGATTCTTTTTGGGTGTTTTTGATTATTTTTAAATTTTTTATTTTTTTTTGGATTTTGTGTATCTTCGTAGAAAACAATCTACCAAATCTCTCCTCGAATCAAACTCTTGATTAAAGAAGCCTCAAAAGAATGAAAACGATCACGTGGAGTGAACGCCTTCGAATGACTTTAGAACTTTGGTGAAAACCAAATTGTTTAAGAGGGTTTAATCACAAAGAAACCAAGCAAATATATATGATACGTAATAATACTTTGGGCGGCAAAACCCTCGATTAGCTTTCAATCTCAAAATACTCACAAGCAAACGGGGAAACGAGGCGGCACGAAGCACTTAAGAGCCTTTTTCCTTAGGGTATATTTTATAATACCCGCCTTATACCCACCTTATAGTTTGTATTTTTTAAAATCGAGCTTCACGAAAGTATTTATCTATTTTTGCCTTTTTCTTTTTGTTTGAGATTCGAATACAATAATTAGGAGATCAAATCCCAATTAAGGTTGTGGTTTCACACTTTTGGAGATATTTAGATTTTGTTGTGATACTTAATACAATATAGTAATAATAATTTCATAAGAAAAACGATAAAACCGATAATACGTATTAGTAGAGTTCTACTAATACAAATACTATTTATGGTTAATATTAAAAACAAAATGACAAATTAATCACGACACACCTCCCCGGCAGCGGCGCCAAAATGATTGTGGTAAAAATACGTCTTTTAGAAAAAAAAGCGTATATGAGCGATAAGTATTAAATACGACGGTTTAGGAAAACCGTGTACTAATGACCCAAATAAGTTCGTTTCCCAAGGAGGTATATGTGTGTGACTAAAATGTAATGATATTTGAGGTTAATATTGAGAAAGAAGGGGATGAGAAAATAGAATGACTGATACGTGAAAATTATTACTACGACGACTAAATTTAAAAACCGTAAAAAGTGCTAAAATAAAAATTAATTCTAAAAATTTCCAAAAAGAAAACCAAAAATCAAATTAAATAAACTAAGAGTTTACTAATGATCAAAACTTTTTCAAACCTTTTAATTAATTAAATATTAATTTTTAAATGCTAATTAAAGCCCTAAAATCAAAATAATTATTAAAAAGCTCAAATAAAGATTTTTCACTTTTTAAACCTCTTAAATGACTAAATAAGACTAAAGACTATTTTTACGAATTTTAAAACTAATTAAAACTATTTAAATTGGTTAAAAACTATTAAAATCTTAAAATAATTCTCGAAATTAATAAAATGATGATAAAATTAATCTAAGAGTTGCAAAAATCCTATTTTAATGTATTATGCCTAAGAAAAATATAAAAAGTGCAAAAATGTGAAAATTGAAATTTAATAATAAAATAATATTAAAATAATATTAAAAATCCAAAAATTATAAAAAAGTCTAAAAACTTATTTACTAGTTTATTTTAACCTAAATAGACAGAAAATGAAAGTGAAATTACCAAAATACCCCTAATGGGCCCCCAAATGGGCTAATAACTAAAACAGTCCAATTAAATGGGATTAATGGCCCAAAACGTTCAACTAGGCCCAAAAGACCTAAAAAAGCCCTATCTGACTCAAAATTTGATTCTGAATACAAAAGTCTGAAGGCCCAAAAGATGGTTTTGAGCTTATCACAGCTTAATGGTATAACAGCTTATCCTTATTGGGCCAATAAGCCCATTAAGCAATAAGTCAATGCCATAAGCTCAGATTTGACATACAAACCTCTTTTGAGATGCCTAAGAGATCTGTGAAAAGAAATTTTGAAAAAGCAAACTCAATAAGCCAGAAATAAGCAAAGTAGAATTTCACTAACAGACAAAATAGTCGGGTTAGAGTTCTAGGACGTTTCAGATGCTGATTCTTTTTGCAAAAGCTCAAAAATATCTTAATTAAGAATAATCAACAAGAAAATTCACAAAAAGCCAAGTAGAATAAGCTGGTTGAAAAAGCAAAATAAGCTAGTTTCCTAGCAAAAGCTTATCTAAAAGACTTGTAACTTCTCAAATATGATATTAAGTTGAGAAAAATGACACCTATCACAAAAATCAAGTTGTTGCATGTGCCAATAAGCAGTTCTGAAAAATAAACAAAATTGTGCTTATTTGACCAAAAGTCAAAGTCCACCAAAAGTTACCAAATGATTAGGGATTGATTATAAGCTTCCTTTAAGCAACTTTTGTGAAGAACTCAAGGTTGAGCCCTTGTGAATCAAGTGGTCAGTTGACCAAACCTTGACAGATTTTTGCAAAACTAAGCCAATAAGCCAATTAGCTTATAAGCCAGCAATTAAGCAAACCAAATAGCAAGAATCACTCACAAGCAACACAATAATAAGATTCAAGCAGTTAAACAACTGGGCATACACTAAAATAACAAATGCAAGCCTACAATGAGGTGGTCACTTTGTTGATGCAAATGACCACTTCAGCCAACTTTGATAAGCTCTATCACCCATAATAAGCCACCAAATTCAACAAACAGATATTGCACAGATAGCTTATCACCTAAAATATTCCCAAACCAGATTTCAGACCCTAGATCCAACAAACAAAGATTTTATTGTATCTGATGTGTTTGACCAATTTCAAACCAATATTTTCAGATTTTTCCAAAACTTTGAAATCCTTTTCCAAACCACTTGAAACTTAACCAAGGACCAAAACCAGTTACCAATGACTTGTTTAGACTATACAAACCCTAAGAACCAAGGGCACAAGGCCACAAGGCCTTATGATCCCATAAACCAAACAACCTTGTTTTAGCCCCTTTTCAAACAAACTTTTGATTCCAACGTACAACCTACTGATTTTATGGTTCAAATACCTTACGAGGTGACAACTAACAGAATTAAACAATAAAACACAAAGCACAAACACAAGAACACCAAATCACATGGCAAAATTCATAACAGATATTAACATGAAAATTTTTAGAGGAAAATTAAAGAGAGCTTATACCTATCCCCCACAACTTCCTCGGGAGATCAGCTATGATCCTTGGACCACTCTCAACAGCTAGAGAGTGACCAAGGTCCTTGAACAAAGGAGGATCAAGGTCTACTGATGGATCAAAGTAGAACCAGACCTTGATATGTATGATCTTCAACACAAGGCAACAAACAGCCTAACCAAAGGCCCAAACCCCTTCACAAGCTTGGTGTCAACAAGCTTGTAAG
Source organism: Glebionis coronaria (assembly GCA_025667525.1). Lineage (NCBI taxonomy): Eukaryota > Viridiplantae > Streptophyta > Magnoliopsida > Asterales > Asteraceae > Glebionis > Glebionis coronaria. The sequence goes on from JANFOE010000171.1 coordinate 289,014, forward strand.
AGCTTAGGGCTTTTGGTTAAGGGTTAGTACAAGTAAAATATCAAAACAGATCACCGATTTCAAGCTTTTTTCAAACTTGAAAACCTTACCAAACATAAACGTGCTTTAACCACAAGATCAAAGCACCTTTATAACATCAAATGGAACTCAGAATCACTCTTAAACAACACCAACTTTTAAAAACATAAAAAGGAATTACAATTTTTTCAAAATACCAAACTTTTATAAATTTTAAAAAGGAATTACAATGTTTAAAGAGTAAAAATGGAACAAGGCTCTCTCACATGTTCAAGAGTCCTTATATAGGCCACAAGGGCTGAGATTATAATGAAAACCCTAGCTAAGAAGTCCCTAAAATGCCCTTGAATCCTTCTAGATGTTTGTTGTTATTGAGCTGTCCAAATGCATCCAAGTCGTTCATTTTAGCTTTGTAACCAAGCAATGAGTGTGTGCTTTTGATTTGGCCACGTGTCATTCCTTGGAGAGGAAGTTGGATTTTGATTGGTGGACGGGTTGATTGGTGGGGTCACATGGTGAGTGGGATTGAGGGTTTTTGGTGTGGGATGGGTTTCTGGGCGTGTGAATTAAGCATGTGCCAAGGTAATTGGAATTAACCCCTTGTTTTAAGTGAAGGTAATTCTGGGTTCATATGGGTAAATAGTAACTCGTTTGATCCGAAAAAGGGGGTGGTAAGTTGTTTGGCGCGTGTTTGTTTGTTTGAACTTTCAGAATGGCAAAAGTAGCCCTTTTGTTTTGGGAAAACTTGTAAAACTTGTTTTTCAGCCATGAAACTCATTTTCCTTTGTTAATGAACTTCTTCTTTTCACACTTTTGCCCTAAAACTTTGGTGTAAAGGTTATAAGGGTTTGTTTTACCAATTTTGGATAATTCAAGGACTGGTCTTGGACATTTCTCATCTTTGGACATTTCTCATCTTTTAAGTTGACGGCGAACATGAGGCTCACTGTTGGTGCACGGCCAGAGGATGTTGATGAGATCCGTGAATTTGCTGAGTAGATTCTGAAAGTAGGAGACGGTGAGCTTGGAGAGGACAATGACAGAGAAGTTTCAATTGATGTGCCTACGGAGATTCTGATAGACAAGAGTGACGACCCAGTTGCGTCTATTATGGATTTCACATATCCAAATCTTTTGGATAACATCCATGATCTAGCCTACTTTCAAGAAAAAGGCAATTCTTACACCAACTAACGAAATCGTAGACACTATAAATGAGAAATTGTTGGAAAGATTTCCTGGCGAAGAATTGCTCTACTTGAGTTGCGACAGCATCAACAAAAGTGAACGTGGTGCTTCTGTAGATGAATCTATTTTCTCACCTGAGTTTACAAATGGATTAAAGTTCTCCGGTGTCCCAAACCACATATTAGCCTTAAAAGTGGGTGTGCCTGTCATGCTTTTGAGATATATTGATCAAGCAAATGGTTTGTGTAATGGGACGAGGTTGCAGGTTCTTAAGTTAACACGAACAAGAATTAGTGCACGAATTATCAATGGGACGAATTTTGGAAAAGGAGTTATCATACCGCGGTTAAGAATCACTCCATCCGACAAGCGATTACCGCTCAAGATCGTCAGAAAACAGTTCCATGTCGCCATATCATTTGCAATGACCATTAACAAAAGTCAAGGTCAATCGCTTTCAAAAGTCGGATTTTACCTACCACGTCCTATTTTCACGCACGGACAACTATATGTAGCAGTATCTAGAGTTAAAATCAAGAAAGGATTGAAGGTGGTTGCTTGTGATTCAGATGGGAATGTATGTAACACGATTGTAAATGTAGTTTACAAAGAAGTGTTACATGAAAAGTTTATGAGGGTATGTAATTTACTACATTTTAAATTATTGGTTTACAAAAGTAATGTCTATTAATTTTAACTATTGTTTTACTTTAGGTGTTAACGTAATGGGCATTGTCTTCTCATTTAAATGGACTCACATACAACATGCTTGAAGATCATAAGAGATTGAATACTACTTTTATTGTTGTTAAAAACTTTACCTGCTTATCGAATACTCCATGTTTTTTATATTACTGTTTTCATATATTACGCGAAACCCTTTCATGTTTTGAATATAGAGATCTTCTTATTTTTTATTACGAAAATCACTTTGTAAAGTAGTCCCGGCGTTAGACGGGTCTTTAAGCTAGTTGGAAGTATTTGACATAATTTTTTGTCTTTAATGATTGTCATAATTTTTCATAAATATTTTGTTAATCATACTATATTATAAAGCATTTGGGACTTTTCTATAATTAGAAAGTTCTGAAAAATTCAGACATCTTAAATTCAAACACTGAAACCCATTATCAACCCATCAACCCATTCGCTGATGTCACCACCACCGGTGCCGTCGTTTCATGTCGGTTGAGTGATTTCGTTATCAGTAACATATCTTCTTCTGCTTCTCAAATTCAAAGGCCTGCCACTCGCTGGAAAAGATGGCGCCACCATCTCCTTCGCCGGAATATGACTCATCGGCGTCGGAAACTGGTAACAGCTGCCACCAACTAGAACAAAGTCTTTCATCTTCCCACCTTAAACAAGGTAGATCGAAATTATGTAACGTTTTCAATCCGTCGTTATATGTCATGTCGCCGCCGACGGAAAATATCATCGCCGGTGAGGGAAAAGCAGATATTGAAAATAGGCAAAACACATAAACATTCTTATTGCCCACTTTGTGGTCAAGATGTGGTATATCTATTTCAAGGTCTGTTTTATGTGTTTGTGTGTGTTTAGGGAAAAATTGAAATAAAGTTAAATTGGAGGCGCATGAAAAAAAAGTAAGATTCTAGGGTATTTAGTCCTTGTGTGTTTATTTTATCTTATTTTTGGTGAAAGCATTTTAACTTGTCCCATATATAATATTTGTACATGTTACTTTATTCAATAGTGAAATTGAAATAGTAGATCTTGACTACAAATGCAAGTAGTAAAATTTTAGTAAACGTAATGGATAATTAGCGAAAATTATCAAACGTCAAATATGATGATATGCCAATTGATACGATGATCAGATTAGTAATTTGGTGATTCGACCGGGTTGAACCAACGATCGAACCCGTGACCTGTGACTCGACCGGGTTAACTCGGCGATAGATCTCGTGACTCGATGATTCGGTCGTCGATCATGTGATCCAGTGAATCGACGAGTTGACTCGATGGTCAAACCCGTAACCTGATAATATGTAAAATAAAACATTAACGATATATATTAGGAAATATTGAAAATTCAATATTTTCAACAAAGAAAAATACACCTTTTGTACATTAGTAAAGATAAAGATAAACGTGTTTTGAAAGTTTAAATAACAGATGCTTCAAATAATCTTTGAGTTATATGTACGCGTTTTATGTGCGAGGAGAATGAATTTGAAATAACATTTGTTATTAACCATTGATTTTGTGAATATTTTTTTTGGTCGATGGGTTGTTTTATATTACGATGAAGAAATTTGTTCATCCTAAAATTTAATCACACAATATTTGTCTTGTATTCGGAGGTCTTATAAGTTATATGAAAATTTTAAATGTCATAAATCTCTAGAAAAAATTAAATATTTTGAATCTTTAAATTTATAACTACGTTTTACTCTTAACTCACACATTAAAACTAAACACGTACACAATTCAATCTCTTTATCCTCTATATCTCATGATACATAAACACAAATACATGTATCGCTACTCTCTTAGCTAGCTCCCATGGAACCTTTCACAGTCACCATTCACCATTCAAATATGATGATATGCCAATTGATACGATGATCAGATTAGTAATTTGGTGATTCGACCGGGTTGAACCGATGATCGAACCCGTGACCTGTGACTCGACCGGGTTAACTCGGCGATAGATCTCATGACTCGATGATTCGGTTGTCGATCATGTGATCCAGTGAATCGACGAGTTGACTCGATGGTCAAACCCGTAACCTGATAATATGTAAAATAAAACATTAACGATATATATATTAGGAAATATTGAAAATTCAATATTTTCAACAAAGAAAAATACACCTTTGTACATTAGTAAAGATAAAGATAAACGTGTTTTGAAAGTTTAAATAACAGATGCTTCAAATAATCTGTGAGTTATATATACGCGTTTTATGTGCAAGGAGAATGAATTTGAAATAACATTTGTTATTAACCATTGATTTTGTGAATATTTTTTTGGTCGATGGGTTGTTTTATATTAGGATGAAGAAATTTGTTCATCCTAAAATTTAATCACACAATATTTGTCTTGTATTCGCAGGTCTTATAAGTTATATGAAAATTTAAATGTCATCAATCTCTAGAAAAAATTAAATATTTTGAATCTTTAAATTTATGACTACGTTTTACTCTTAACTCACACATTAAAACTAAACACGTACACAATTCAATCTCTTTATCCTCTATATCTCACGACACATAAACACAAATACATGTATCGCTACTCTCTTAGCTAGCTCCTATGGGACCTTTCACAGTCACCATTCACAACGTGTGACGATGACGCTCAAAGATGTATGATGTCAAAAAACTTTGTTATCGTAAAAATATATAATAATACGGGTACCCGCCGCTGCAACGCGCGGATACCCGACTAGTAAGCAGTGTACTACCTTTAAAACAAATCTTTGATAGTAATAATTATTTGTTTCAGCTATTATATTTTATTTATTAATGTTATATTATTTTATACCACATTCTTTTTTTTCTTCAAACTAAATCAAAACCAAATTTTATACCAAACCCACTTAGACACCAGACACACCCGATTGCAAATATTACCGAAAAGGAATTTCTAACATGTGCCCTGATGTATATGTTTAAGTTCAAACTAAATCAAAACCAAATTTTATACCAAACCCACTTAGACACCAGACGCACCCAATTGCAAATATTACCGAAAGGGAATTTCTAACATGTGCCCTGATGTATATGTTTAAGTTCATGTATAAGTAAAATTTGGACCTATTAATTGCAAATTGTTATTTATTTATGGTGATTTTTAAGTATATTTAATGTGAATTAAATGTATTTTTGCATATAAAAAAAAATTTAGTATTTAATAAATATCCTTAACATGTGCTTGATATTAGAAAAACCCCCGATCCTTATGCCATTCAAATTTTGAAAAACAAGCCTCACACACAAAAGCTCATTTCGGCCCGCCCATTTCCCTCTTCCACTATAAAACCCCCCAAACCCTCACACACACAGATCCCAATTTCAGTAACCAAACACCCAATAACACAAAATCAAAACCCTAAAATCAACCAACCATGTCTCTTCGACCTAACGAGAAGACGGAGGTGCGGCGTAACAGCTACAAAGTGGCCGTGGACGCAGATGAAAGTCGCCGTAGAAGAGAGGATGCTATGGTGGAGATTCGTAAGAACAAACGAGAAGAAAATTTGCAAAAGAAGCGACGCCAAGTGGTCACTAGCGGTGCTGCTCAGTTTCCTACGTCTGCTTTCGACAAGAAGGTCGATTTTATTTTCATTGTATATATGTGTTGTTTGTTTATATAGTTTCTGTTTTGAGTGATTATGAAGTATTGTTGAATGTTGATATATGTTAGGGTTAGGGTTTTGCGGTTATGTCGGTTTTGAGGAATTTTAGGTTAGTTTGGGGATTTGATATATGTTACTATTGTTGTGTTTTCTAAGGAAAAAATTGATGTAACTACAAAATATATAGAGTTAGTGTTTAGTGTTTGTTTTAGGAGTTCTAGGTTAATTGCGTTAACCTTAGTGTTTTAGGAGTTCTATGGTTGGATTTAGGGGTTAGAGTGAGGAGCATAAATTGTTATGTGTTTTGGAAACATGATACGATTCTGGCAGAGACAAGACAAAGACAACTATTATCATTTATTTTATTAGCTTATTTACTTTCCTTTTATTATTTCTTAATGAATAAGTTAAGTGTTAGCCATCTCTATTATATATAGAGGGGAATTAGGCTGTAATAGGTATGCAGAAATATGAATATTGTTTATTTTGGTTTAATGTTTTCTTAGTTAACGGGGAGAGCTTATTCGACCTCTCGAACGTCGATTACTTATCTTTACTGTTCTTTTCATCTCTTTAATCGATTCGGTTCATATCAATTGGTATCAGAGCTGTTTCGATTCTAGGGTTTTCAAAAAAAAAAAAAAAAAAAAAAGTTCATCTGGCTACTGTTGTTTATCTGCTACTGTTCATAAAAAAAAAGTTGCTGTAATGGAATCAAAGAGTTTGGAAGAAGGGTTAATTGAGGTCATGAAGATGATGAAAGAGTTACGGTCCACGTTCTTGTTGCACCATTCTACACTAACAGAATCTATAAGACAGGCGCGTCAAGATTGCTCATTGCGGATTGAGAAGATTCAAGGATCGATAAAATCAGTGAAGGAAGAGATTAATAAGGAGGGACAAGTCGATTCTTCAAGGGTCCAACTAAATCAACGGATTCCTAGCAGGAAGATCAAGGCAAGGCTGTTTTGGAATAAGTTTGTGGTGGCACGTGTCCGAACCAGAAAACCTACAAAGCTAGGTACCTCCCTTGGCACTGGATTTGAAAGATCAGATTCACGTGAAGAATTAGGAGTCTGCACAAAGCTCAAATACATATACCAAGCCTGCTGCTTGCTCTTGAAGCGCACAAAGGGGATAAAACGAAGAACTTGGGATCCCGGAATCACATCAGGCAAGATAACAACACCTTGAGGACAAGGTGTTTTACGGGGCGGAGTAATGATACGATTCTGGCAGAGACAAGACAAAGACAACTATTATCATTTATTTTATTAGCTTATTTACTTTCCTTTTATTATTTCTTAATGAATAAGTTAAGTGTTAGCCATCTCTATTATATATAGAGGGGAATTAGGCTGTAATAGGTATGCAGAAATATGAATATTGTTTATTTTGGTTTAATGTTTTCTTAGTTAACGGGGAGAGCTTATTCGACCTCTCGAACGTCGATTACTTATCTTTACTGTTCTTTTCATCTCTTTAATCGATTCGGTTCATATCAAAACAGTGTAGGTAGGTGGGGATTGGTTGGCGTGGCGTACGTGGCTGTGGTTTTTAGTATGTAACAACATAACGTTCATTGTTGAAAGCAATGTTTAGAAAACCGAACTGCAAAGTAAATCAGTTGGCCGAACAGTTCCAGTTTTACGGCTCAACTGGTCGGATCGGCTGAGCAGTTTTGACAACATCGCAACGAATAGTTAGCCGGAGGCAAACAACATATAAGCATGCCCAAACATCTGAAGTCCGCATTTTAAATTCCAACAATTTAAAACACAAACATAACATTATAAAATGATCAAAATCCAAAAGATGGGGAAAAACTGTTGACCGTGTTATGTTTGGTTCGGTCCAGTTTTTGAAACATAGCTTGAAAATGTTTGCTGTATAATTTGTTTTGTATGCTTCTATATACTAGTTATGACTTACGAATACTTTATTCAAGTGTTACTGGTTGCATTTAGGTAATGTATGTGCAATGCTTGCGGGGATTTGGTAATGATAGCAATATCTAGGATGTTTTTCGCTTAGCTTATTTAAATTTGGATAAGTTTATAAGCTCATAAGTTGGAAAAAAAAGCTTATACGCCTTTTCAAATTTAATTATGTTCATAAGCTGGAAATTTAAGCTAATAGAAACACCCCCTTAGCTTAAGGTTATCTTTAGAATCAACCCTGGGAACCGATGCATGTTGAATTTTTTCTTTTGAAATTAGCACATGGTTTAACAACTTAAAGAGAATATTCTGTAATGCGTCAATGTTTAATTTGGATGGCCATGGTCATATACTATAATGTATAGCAATTCATGCTCCTTACCAAACTAATGTAGTACAGTTGCACAAGCTTAAAAGGATTTATTTCTAACAGCAAGGGATATCAGAGTAACAGACTGCTCATTTGGGTTTATCATGAAGAAGGCATAGTTATTTAAGAAGACATGGCTTGTTCTGTTAAAGTTTTGTTGGCTGAACTTAGTGGTTTGCTGCTTAGGTTTGTCATGTTTTTAGTTGCTATTGTTTTCTGTTTAGTTTAGGGATTTAAGATCGATAATTTGTTTTGAATGATGTTTGGATATTGTTATTTTAGATTTCTATTATAAGTCAACCATGACAACATGAACTGGCTTCTGCTGTATCTGTATATGATTACCTAGTCTATCTCTTTATGGATGAACACTTTTGATATTGTTTTTGAATTTTGGGGATCTGCCATATTACTGTATTACGCTAGTTGGCCTGTGAAGAAACAATATCGTTGTACTTTCTAGGTTAACAGTGAATAGCATGAACTATTGATGTAAGTTCTAACATTTACTATGATTGTGCTGATTGCAGTTGGAAAATCTTCCTGCAATGGTTGCAGGAGTTTGGTCCCCAGATAACAGTCTGCAGCTTGAGGCTACTACTCATTTTCGTAAACTGTTATCAATAGGTAATGGCACGGGAAGTTTTATCTCAGTGTTCTTTTCTTTTTCATAGCTAATTCCTTTACCTCGTTTTTAACCAGAACGTAGCCCTCCCATTGACGACGTTATTCAATCTGGCGTTGTTCCCCGATTAGTGGAGTTCCTTATGAGAGAGGATTTTGTGCAACTACAGGTGAAACAGAACATTATAAGATAAATAAACACAATCGTTTTATGTGCTGTATGCTAAATTGCTAATACATATTTCCAATATGTTGTAGTTTGAAGCTGCTTGGGCATTGACAAATATTGCTTCTGGGACATCAGAACACACAAAGGTGGTGACTGATCATGGTGCTGTGCCGATATTTGTGAAACTTCTTGCATCTCCCAGTGATGAAGTCAGGGAGCAGGTATATTCTTAGACAACATGTTTTCTTTTGTTTTATTCCATGCACTCTCTTTTCCGCTTGGGTATCCATGAGGTGTTTGATGTCACATATATTTCTGTATGTGTAGGTTGTGTGGGCGCTAGGGAATGTTGCTGGTGATTCCCCTAAATTCCGTGATTTTGTACTTGGACAAGGTGCATTGCTTCCTTTGCTGGCCCAGTTAAATGAGCATGCAAAGCTATCGATGTTGCGAAATGCTACGTGGACACTGTCAAATTTTTGCAGAGGCAAACCACAACCTTCTTTTGATCAGGTTGGTTTGTGATGACTGCTTCTTACATTGTGGTATCTTTTCAAGAGCCAGTTACATATACCACTTCATAGATGTGCCCATTAATTTTTTTTAGCTACTAACTATAATTATCGCATGCTTTTGACAGACAAGTCCTGCGCTTCCAGCTCTTCAGCAACTTATTCATTCAAATGATGAAGAAGTTTTGACTGATGCTTGTTGGGCTCTTTCATATCTTTCAGATGGTACGAATGATAAAGTTCAAGCTGTTATTGAAGCAAATGTATGCCCCAGGCTGGTTGAGCTACTGAAGTAAGTATGTTAATCGATATTGTTTTTTAAGTATAACATCAACCCTGTATAGTTCCAAACATGCTGTCAATTGGATCTGATCTTCTTGCTGTGTCAGTTATTATTCTCCATCAGTGCTTATCCCCGCTCTACGTACGGTTGGGAACATTGTTACTGGAGATGATAATCAAACTCAGGTACATCTTAGACTCCACTTACTCAAATTTGTTTAGTTATGAATTGTGTATATTTAGTGCTCTTTAGGAATTCTTCTCATTTACTACAGCTTACATGAAAAAAGCTAACCAGTGTGCATATTATTTATAGTTTGACACATTAGACATGTTTATATCCATTACCGTCATATCACACCGTCTTTCTTATATATACTATATGCATTGTATAGAATTGTTCTGATTTCTGACTATTAATCAGATATCCAAATGTATTTGAAAATGAAGAGGGAATCTTTTCGACTATATCATTACAATCAATAGTGTAGTGTTAAAAAAGGCAACAGTTATTTTTTTTTGCAAAGTGGGACCTGTGTTATCTATGCTCTAGGTTTTTCAACTTAAGCTTTGTTTTTCATTTTATTGTTTGACAAGTATTGATGTAAAAGAGAACATCGTATTGTTGATGAAATCTCATATTATGATCATGCTCGTCATGTCAGGTTTCTTATTTTAGAAGTTTGATATTAAGCGATGCTATGCTCACAAAAAATTTCAAATCTTCAGAGAAGGTTCACACAATGATGTATTGATTTGGCAGATCACTTGTTAAATAAAAATAGTTATGAAAACAAGAATCTACTTGATTGGATGAATGATCTTGCCACATCATTGTGTTAACCTTTTTATGTAAACTTTTTCTGGACACATCTTTCTTCTTGTTTATTACAAACAGCAGTGTAGTATATTTTTGACCAAATTTCATTTATGTTTATACTTTATATCTATTATATCTATTTTAGTTTATCATCGATCAACAAGTGCTTCCCTGTCTTCTAAATCTGTTGTCAACTAATCACAAAAAGAGCATTAAGAAGGAAGCTTGTTGGACTATTTCAAACATCACTGCTGGCAACCAGGACCAGATTCAGGTTCGAAATTTTATTTCCATCTTGACTAGATTTAAGTATTTACCCATGTAAGCATCAATGTAAATTACTGACTGGTAATATCATTTGGTGGTTATTCTACAGACAGTGATTGAAGCAAATATTATTGGGCCCCTTGTTAATTTGCTTCAAAATTCAGAGTTTGAAATTAAGAAAGAGGCTGCATGGGCAATCTCAAATGCTACTTCTGGTGGAAGCCGTAACCAAATCAAGTAAGATGAGTTGCTTTGCCTTTGTTCCCTCAAGTAAACTATTTATAATTTATGAATATTGATGTGTTTTCTCTATACAATCATTATAGGTATCTTGTTAGTCAGGGATGTGTCAAACCACTGTGTGACCTGCTCATCTGTCCAGACCCCCGAATTGTGACCGTTTGTCTAGAGGCGCTTGAAAACATACTAAAAGTTGGTGAAGCCGATAAAAGTTTGGCAGGATCAGGAGATGTGAATCTTTATGCACAAATGGTTGATGAAGCTGAAGGTTTGGAGAAAATTGAGAACCTACAGAATCATGATAACATCGAGATATATGGGAAAGCAATTACGCTTCTTGAGACATATTGGTTGGAGGAAGAGGATGATGTGATGCCACCTGGTGACGAACAGCCTGGTTTTGCTTTTGGAGGTGCTAATTCTGTTCTAGCTGGTGGTTTTAATTTCAACCAATAGAAGGTATGTACATAATCTTAACTTTCTTCTACTTTGTTGTCTGATTTATACAAGTTTATACAGAGTAATGACCCGAATAACTACTCACACCAGGTTTTCAGGTTTTGGAACAGGTTTCTACCAATCAGTAGCAGTGAAGTTCTGATGGAAAGTTTTGACGGATGATATGTAAAGCTAAATGTTGTTTCTCTTTAGGGAATTTCATCTTTATAGAATTTTCACGGTTACCAAAAAAAAAAAAAAAAAAAAAATCTTTATAGAATTCCCCCTTCTTTTTGCTACAGTTACCTTGTAGTACTTGTTAGTAATTTCCAGTTCCTCAGACTAGCTTTTAGTATGTTTTTAAGTTGGTGTATGTTTCACAAAATTCTGTTGCATCTACTAGTTGGCGGATATGAAGATAATTCTCACTGATACTGTCTTATTTCGTTTGCTTGTTTTTTTATGCTAATTCTAGTGTTCGGGATATATAAGCTTGGCTGATGTGCTTATGAGCTTATTGAAACCTGAAGACAAACTCATTTTCTTTGCCTTGTGAACTTATTCACTTGAGCTTAAGAACTGTTGGTTGTTTTGACTTATATCTCCTAAGGGTATTTTGGTAATTTTGGTAGTAAGGGCAGTTTTGTCATTTTGGCTAGTTACTTCAGGAATAGGAAACTTGTAACCTGTAGGTCGGTTTTTCTGTTATATATATTACCTTGTATATGTAACTTTGTACTTCGACTAGTTTGATAAATGAATACAATTTCTGTCCCAAACACCCATATGTGATCTTGTCTCTATTTTGCTACTGTTGTGATGTTTGTTTGTTGATAGTTTGCCTATGGTTAGAAGCCCATAATCCTAACAAATTGGTATCAAGAGCCATTCGATCAATTTGAATCAAGCTGAATTTGTTTGGGGTTTTTGGAATTCGTTTTGGGTTCCTTGATTTGGTGAATTGGCTTCAGCTTTTGGTTATTCTCAAGAATCAATTTCTTGATTTGGTGATTTGCTGGCTTACTAATTTGATTAGAAACACATCAGGTTTGATATTTTGTTTTGTGGTTTTGGGATTTTTCTTTTTCAATCATTTGTTGCTTCCGCTATTTGATAGATTGAAAGGGTTTGTTTGAAGGGGTTTTGTTGATTAGGATTTGGTATCAAATCAGTATTAGGTTTTGTGAATCAGCTATGGTTGATTGCTTCAAGGGAGTTTGATAACGATGAAGATGTTTGTTATATAGTAAACCCGTTTGTTCCCTACATAGCAAATATAGGGCTTCATTTGGTATGTCAGGATTTGTTTATTCGTTGTTTGATATGTTCTCCGGGTTACACATAAGATTTTGTATGAATGTGGGATTGGTGTTTGAAGATGGAATTTGGCTATTAGTAACGATATGGGAATATGAGATCATCGGTTGGTGGTATCGCTTTCTTCTAATCGGTTTGTTTGCTATTCGAATATGGCTATTAGTTTGGAGTTTGAAGTTTGGATCGTAATCCTTATTGTATAAGTGGGTCGTTTGAATTATTATCCGGGTCATATTTGGGTCGTTTGAATTTGAGCCCGTTCGTCAAATTATTTACTAATTTGAATTAGTTTGATACGGATAATAAGCTTGAATTTGGGCAGTAATACTTATCAAATAAGTGGACCGTTAGAATTTAAATTTGGTATTTGGAATTTGAAGATCAATTTGGTGTTTGAAGACTTGATTATCATCATGTCGTTTGAAGTTTGTTCGATCGTTTAGAATTTGGAAATTTGGATCTTCGTTCGTCGGGCTTTTGAAGTTAGTTTCCCGAATTTGATTGTTTTCTGGTGAAGATCGTTTGAGCCAATTTGTTTGTTTGGTTGACCGAGTTTGAATTTGTCGGTTAACATTTGATTGTTTGTTTGAAGTCATCGTGTTTTCAGGTTCGATCAATTTTGGGTTTGCTTTGGATCGTTTTCAGGTTCGATCATTTTTGGGTTTGTTTTGGATCGTTTTCAGGTTTGATCCATTTTGGATTTGCTTTGGATCGTTTTTAGATTCGATTATTTGGATTGGTTTTGGATCGTTTTCGGATTCGATCGTTTGTTTGAATTTGGCAAGTTCTCTAGCGTTTGGAAGTTGGAAATTTGAATTTGAAGATGAATGATTCGTTTAGTTTGAAGTTTCAACCGGAGTTGAAGGATTGTGCTACTTAGGAGCCAAAGTCAACGTGGAGATTGTTAGTTGTTTTGACTTATATCTCCTAAGGGTATTTTGGTAATTTTGGTAGTAAGGGCAGTTTTGTCATTTTGCTAGTTACTTCAGGAATAGGAAACTTGTAACATATAGGTCGGTTTTTCTGTTATATATTACCTTGTATATGTAACTTTGTATTTCGACCAGTTTGATAAATGAATACAATTTATGTCCCAAATACCCATATGTGATCTTGTTCCTGTTTTGTTACTTTTGTGATGTTTGTTTGTTGATAGTTTGCCTATGGTTAGCAACCCCTAATCCTAACAAGAACTTTATAAGCTCACGAGTTTTAAAAAGAGCTTATCAATTATTCAATAAGCTCGTAAGCGTATCTTATCTTTTACCGTGACATTTAGATATAGTCTGACTATAAAACTACAAAAGCACCGACTGTTTTATTTATGTGTTAGGCTAGGCACATTAGTTGAGGAGGGCGATCTTCATTTTAGCAGTCATTTTAGGTTTTCTTTCTGACAATTTACGAACGATTTTTATTCACATCAAAGCTACCTTTTCAAAAATAAATTAAAATTCATTTATAAAAATAAAAAACGTTACAATAATAATAAACATTATAATAATAAAAAGCATCACATCAATATATATATTATAGGGTACAGGGAAAGACGTCGTATCACTTTGTGATAGAGGTGCGAATAAATCGGATTAAACCGGATTTGGATTTTCAAAAATCCGGATTTGATAAATTCGGATTTTTGAAAATCAGGATTCGGATCGGATCGGATTTTTCTGAATCGGATTTTTACGGATTAAAAAGTTCGTATCGGTTTTTTTTCGGATAAAAATTTTCGTTATCGGATTTTATCGGATTTTTTTTCGGATCGGTTTTTCGGATCGGTTTTTTTCGGTAAAAAATGTTCGGATCGGGTTTTCTTCGGTTAAAAATGTTCGGATCGAGTTTTTCTCGGTTAAAAAGTTCGTATCGGTTTTTTTCGAATTTTATTTACAAACATTAAAGAAAAATACAAGCATAAAACATTAAAAAAAAATCCCACGTGATAAAATGAAAAGTTCCGAGTGAATTTAAACTTAAATTAATTATGCAAAATATCTAAACATTTGTATGCATTTCAAAAAAAGCAGCAAATAACAAAAACTTGTGAAAATTTGAAAAAACCAAAACATGGAGGAACCAAAATTCACATAAAAGCGGCAAAATCACAAAGCTTCCGAGACACGACTCAAAAAAAGGAAAAAAAAAAACATCCAAATTCCAATCTTTCACCACACGATGGCGGCCAAACCCAAATTTTCATCAAAAATTTTAAATCACTTTCTTTATTAGAGCCCTAAAATAAAACCAACCAACTCCCACACTATTAACATTTTTTTTTAAAAAAATTAAATATTTTATCCGATTTTATCCGGTTAAACCGGTAAAAAAATCCGGTAAAAATCCAAATATATTTATAAAAAAATAAAATAAAAAAAATAAATAAAAAAATAAAAACCGGATTTATCCGGATTTTTTAAAAACCAGATAAATCCGGTAAATTATCCGGTTTTATCCGATTTTCGGAAAAAATAGAAATCCGGTTTAACCGGATCGGATTAAAAAATCCGGACCGGATTTTTAAAATCCGGTTTTTGAAAAATCCGGATCGGATTTTTTGACCGGATTTTTAAAAATCCGGTTTAGATTTGCACCTCTACTTTGTGATATGTCGTTTTATGTTATACTTTGTGTCGTATTGAAACCACTCAATTAATATACTTATTTTGATCAGCGGACATCGTATAACTTTAGTCAAAGTAACCTATGTTGGTTTTCGGTGTGTGTCGTTTTGTATTGTAAACCCAAAACAATAAAAAACCAAATTTGTATACCATAACTTCACACAAATTGATATATTAACGAATTTAAACTTTTAATTATTTAAAGCATTTTTATATAATAAACTTTACTTATCAAATATGAAACGTGCATTTATTAATTTATTTGAAAAAAATATCATGAAAAAATCGTCGAATTATGAGTCTAATATTGCAACGTTTCCAACATAAGTATTTAAATTTTTTTAGTGAAAATAGTCTTTGGGGTTTTTTTGTCCCTTGCAAGGTCAGTTATTGACGCGTACAATCTTTTTAATTACTTTTGGCATAAATGTTTATATATTTACGTTTTTTTATATAACAAATTTTATCAAATATGTGGCAGAAATCTAACGATTCATAAAAAAATATCGGCGAAAAGATCTTTGAATTGCGAATAAAAAACCCAATATTGCAATACTTTTTACATATATATTATTTTATAAATGTTTTAACAAAACAAATGTTAAAAAAATTCAACTACACTCATAAACTCTCTAATAACTTTATAAAAAACCACCGGGATAAAAAACATGATGCCATATATTTTTATTTACGACTATTTTATATAGTATACTCTCTTTGACAAGCATTTGAGAGATATCAACTTTTTTGATAAAAATATAGTCACGACTACGTTTTTAAATTACGAAAAAAACAACACCAATGGACATGATTTTCGCATACGTGCGAGTTTTAGAGTTAAGATCTATATAAACACTTAAATTAGCATAGACATATTCAATCAATTATAATCACCAATTTTTTGAAAACCCACTTCCTACCACTTTTTTAAAAATTAAATATCTCACAAACGGTAAATCGTCAAACGAAAAAAAATACACAATTGTGACGAGAATTAAATCATCTATCTATCGAGGGGCACATGTATATACTTTCGACGAACTTTTTTTCGACTTTTTCTTCTTAAGTCACGTCTGGAGAGAATCATATATGATTAATCACGAATCATATATGATTCGTCACGAATCATATATGATTTTCAGAAAATCATATATGATTCGTGATATGAATCATATATGATTTTCTGAGAATCATATATGTTTCATGACGAATCGTATATGATTTTCTCCAGACGTGACTTAAGAAAAAAAGTCGAAAAAAAAGTTCGGCGAAAGTGTATACATGTGCCCCTCGATAGATAGATGATTTAATTCTCGTCGCGATGATATGTTTTATTTTACGTAACAATGAACGGTTTGTGAGATATTTAATTTTTAAAAAATGAGTTTTTTTGTTACATAATAAAAATGGATGGTTGTGATTGGTTAATTGAGTATATGCTAAACTAAGGGTCTATAGGGATCTTTTTACACGAGTTTTAATATTATTTCGCTTATTAGCATACAATTTTAAAAAGTATTTACAAATCAAACCCTTAATTTATTTATACCTTTCGATTTAATAAAATATAAATATGTAAAAAGTATAGATGGTAAAAAAGGCTAATTATGAATAAAGTTATGAAATTTTAGTTTTTGGAAAAATTATTGGTTACACGACTACGAAAATAACGTTTCAAAAACACAGAAAGATAGACCTTACACAAAGCACGTTATTATTACGTAAAAAGTGCTTGAGATTTTTTTTTCTTTCAGTGTCATCCCTTGATGTGAATATCCCTTTGCAGTATCGACCTGCTGCCTCATTAGTCTGGCAATTTCACCGCAACGCGCGAGCCAAAAGATCTCGTACTTATTAACTAATGATTAATTGATTATGGGTGGCATGTTGTAATTTATGGTAATTTATTGTAATTATAATTTGAATTATATTCTAATCATGTTCGGTTAAAAGGGTGGAATTACATTATGATGATTATGTTTATGTAGTTTGAGTTATAATTGTAATTCAAACATTACAATTATATCAACCGAAAAATTCGAATTAAATAAAAAGTTAGATGAAAATTTTAAATTACACTGTAATTCAATAGCCGTATACTTTAAAAAGTCACTATTAAAAATGACAAGATTTTCTTTTCACAATTCCTATCGATGGCTTGGGCACATGATGAACCACCGCCAGTTATGCTCTGTGTTGTGTTATAGGTTTGCAATACCTTTGTTCTTTGAACGTCGCTTATGCCTGAGTTGCAATGCGCATCAAATGGACTAAAGGGGAGATCATGCGGTGCATTGTTCTAGTTATATTTAAAACATTACATAGACAATAAATTTATTAATTTGTTCCCGGATTTAAATAAAAAAATATCCACAAAATTTTCTTCACTATTCATATTCGGCTTTTTTTTGTTTGATACTATCTTTCACATTGTTTCAACCCTTGCTTCTTTTTCTTAAGTTTCTCGTAACGCCTCTTTTTATGAAGTAGTTATCGTTCTTGTTCTTAAGTAAGATGAAAATTTTCAGATAAGATATGATATGTTTATCGTATAAATCATCTTTTTGCGTTGGTTGAGTTGATGAACCACTCACATATGTTTCTAAGGCGTAGTTGAGGTTTGTGTAAAATTTTAGGGTTGATTCAAGTGGTTTTTCGGGTGTCTACGGATTTACTGCGAGTAGCTTTTCGTTTGGCTGGTATTATAAAAGTAAAATGTTAAAATTTTAAAATTATTATCTTTTTTAAAAAGTCACAACAGTCAACAAATTTTCGACGCATGTTTTTGCAGACTTTGGTCTTACACTCGACCCTTTTAGCTCGACGACCGAGTTAAATCGGTCGCTGCATCGAGTACAACCTATTTCGGCTACCAACTTGATGCGAGTAGCTTGAAAGAACAATTATTGAACGAGAAGTATCACACAAAAACTAAGGCTGGCCGCAACAAACGAACAACTCGAGCGATCAAGTGTCGCACTCGATGGAGCCACTGCCGCAACCGAGTTACTCGGTCGTTGAATTGTGGAAATGGTCGTGCCTACGAGCGAATTGAGAAAGGCACAAAACTCAAAAAAAATACGCGCGTTTGATAGTGTAACACCCCACTTGGATAAGTGGACCATTACGTGTATTTATGACGTGTCATCAAAGCATAAGGTAAATGTCCTAAAACATTAACTGACCATAAAGGAAATACCAGAATCAAACATCGGTAATCCAAACATAAGCTCAAAACATGAAAAGTAAATACTGAAGGAAAGGACTAAACAATGTCTAAATAAGCAGAATAATATAAGAAGTGCATAAAGTAAGAAGTCTGGATAGCTTCCATCCAAATGCACATGCTCTCAGAATCCTAAGAGCGTCCTGGTGTACCTGCCGTTAGAACATGAAAGGAACTACGGCTGAGCATAACACCCAGTGAACGGATATAAATCATGATAAGAAATACTGAAATGAAGCAGATGATAAAATACTGAAGCTGTAAGACTGATAAGTAAAGTTGCAGCGGAAATCTATGTATAATCTAAAAAGTCTAGTTTATAAATAATAAAGCTGAACTGTTATCTGTTAAATCTGAAAACATGCATTTACCGTATTTTAATTGCCAAGAGCTTATATAGGTCATGTGCTGTAACAACTGCTACATGAATAAATGGAGGGGTGACCTCGTCATGCTGTAGAGGGGTGACCTCTAAATAATGTGCTGGGTGGAGGGATCAACTCCAATGTGAAGGATGTAGAGCACACATCACATTCACCTGATAACTGTAAGCTGATAGCCTAGGATGCATGATGAGACTGCTTTTATACATAGTCTCATCGTCCAAAACGGGCTTAAAATGGTGAAAATATCATAAAAAGTGCCATAAATATGCTTGTGTTTGTTCAATGTGTATTTTAGGTACGGATATCGAGAAAATAACAAAAGATCACAAGAATCAATGCAAAATCGAACACAGGAAACGAAGCCGCACAAAGAACCGGACCCAAGTGTTGAATTTCCAAAAAAAGTCCTTAAAGAATTGAAGATTGTACAAGAAAGGTCCTTCATCATTGAAGAAATGACACTTTATACCCGTATATTCATAATTAAAAGTTTGGTCCCTAAAGTTTGTCAAAATTACAAAAAGGACCCTCAACTTTGAAGAATTGGCAAGAATGGTCCCTACAAAATGAAGACTTGTCACTTTTAGTCCTCCGCAAAGTCAAGAATACAAGAATAAACCTTCAAAGTTGAAGACATGTCAAGAATAGCCCTTCAAATATCATGAAATTACAGAACAAGCCCTTTAAAACACTTTGGAAAATATTTTGTGGCAAAAGTGTGAAGTTTGGAACTTATTTAACAAAGGAAATAAAGTTTGGCTGCTGACAACTTTATATGCACACAAGAAGAAAACCAAGGGACTAAAGCTGGAAGACAACTAAACATACCTAGACCAACCACACCTCGCCACGTCACCCCACTCACCCTATCATCCAATCAAAACTCGCCTTCTTGCCACCTCACCATCCCACAACTAATCCAACTTTTCAAAACGGATTACTTTAATATTTGGCAGTTAACACCTAATCCCACCCCTAAAATAGATCAAAACCGTATTCTTAACACCATGAACACAAATTGGGCTTTTATTAATCCTATGAAATTAAACCATAATCTTTTCCAGATTTATGATTAAGGGTTTACTTAATCTAAACCCACTCTCAAACATCCATCACCATCACCTCACAAGCTACCTTAAACCTCCCCTGCCCCACTTTCACTCCCAAACAAAATGAATCAACGACTCATGATTTAACTTGCATCCTACGCTCACATTGGACGTCCAAGATAAATACTACAAGCTGGCTTCACATGTTTTCACCTCCAAGACCAAATTCAAACTTGGCATATTCGAATTTCCACAAGGGCATTTTTGGAAGATTACAACATTAGGGTTTCTTTTTTTTCAGCTTTCTAGAATCACTTGTAGCCTATATAAGGCATTAGGGTTTTACATTTACCTTTGTTCTTGGTTTTTCAGTTTTTTGTCACAAACTTGTAAAGCTGATTTTTCTAGTGAATGAAAAGTGAGTGTTGTTTTGATGACAAGAAAACCAAGTCCCAATTATTGTTTGTGTTTGTTTAAGTTACTTGCTTTCAAATCCGTTTTACTTAAGTTTGCTTCAAAAGTTTTTCAGTTTTTATTCTTGGTTCTCAAGTGCTATTTTAATCTTTGCTGAGGTTGTTGGTTGAAAGAAAGAGTCCCTTGCTTTGAAGTTGAGACATATGTATGACCATAGCACCAAGTGTAAAACCACAACATTATCGCGTCCCTAATTCGAGGAGGAATTATTTTTTTTAGAGGGGAAGAATTGTAAAACCCGATTTAAATCCTTTAAATATTTATTACACGCAATCTCATATTCCGTAAAACGTTACTTAAAATATAAATGAACACAGAAATAAATAAGTATTATTTAATTATCAGACTTTCCTAGTATTATATATAAGTTATTTTTTTTCAGAAAATAAATAATGTAAGTGACAAATAAACCCGGAAACCAATCGCGGATATCGCGTACATATCGTAGCACGTAAAAGTAAAGTATACATGTGTTTGGTGCTTTGGGCCGAGTTATAAATCAAATAAAGGAGAGCTGTGTGGGCTTGGGTCCGGCCCACTTTAAAAAAATAATAATAACGAGGGTTAAACCCCATTTCCGTGCCACGATTAGTAAAACAAAAACTAAAAAGAAAAGAAGAATTAGGGTTGTCTTGTGGAGCTGTGCCGCCGACTAGAACAACACAAAACAGGGAAACGATTTCTGATTTAACATTGGATTCGGTATTCATGTTCATAATCAATCCATAACCACGAAAAAGGTAATCA
Source organism: Glebionis coronaria (assembly GCA_025667525.1). Taxonomy (NCBI): domain Eukaryota; kingdom Viridiplantae; phylum Streptophyta; class Magnoliopsida; order Asterales; family Asteraceae; genus Glebionis; species Glebionis coronaria. Next base: position 310,030 of record JANFOE010000171.1, read on the forward strand.
GTTCCTTCCTCATCTTCTTCTCGAATCTATCTTATGATCTTCATGATCACACGAAGGTAATCAACCTAGAAACGTAATTAAAACCATGTAGCAGTCGGGCTTTTGGGAGTTGTTCACGAAAATCGAGAGTTAATCACTCTCGGTGTTGTTTTAGTGATGACCTGCCGGGACCATCAGGTCTCGGTGGTGTGTTTGTGTGTTCAGCCATGGCCAAAACTCCCTAAGCGGGGTGTAACTTATAAAAACTGTAGGAAAAATATGGTCAATCAAAGGGGTGTGTTTTGTTTAACAGTCGGGGGTGAAAGGAAATCTAACAAGGGGTGTTTGGTTTGACTCGAAAGGGGGTGTTTGGGATAAAAAGTGGGAACTCGACCTAGCAGTGGGAGCAATGATCAGGACAGTGGGTACTAATAACAAACAGTGGGGACCTTTTAGCCAACAGTGGCAATCGACACAAGGTCGGTGGCTACTGTTTGTGACGCCAGCATACGGGCCACGGCCAAGGGCTGCGTGGGGCCGGTCTTGGGCTAACCCGAGACATGGGTGTCTCGGGGATTCGGTTTCGGCTCGGTTTCGGGTTACACGAGTTACGCAAATTATAACAAGGGCGTTTGGTTTAATCTTCTTCCATTACAAGCTTTTAAGTTTGTATTATTTACAACGAATAATCGAGTATAAGACATTCGCTTTAAATTTAATTAAACTTTCATTAAAGTAAATCATGATGTATTAGTTTATTATTTAAATACTCAATTTTTTTAATTAAATGATTTATTATTTATAAAACCACTGGAAACGTTTTATTTTAGAGAATTTTCTATTTTAGGAAACTTTCCATTTTTAGCAGGTTACTTATACAGTATAATACAATAATCAGAATACAGTATAAAACAATAATCAGAGTACAGTATAATGTACAGTAATCAGAAGTACGAGATATACACTAATCAATATATATTTAAAGACAGTCAGACTTACCGGTTTATACACAAACTACACAACAATACAAGAACATAATAAATCAAATTAAGAACAGTTAAGACCTATAAAAATAAACAGGAATTAGACAACTCATTCGCGTCCGTTATTTATGTAGTATCAGTAAAGTCGGAGTAGATATGTAACATCCCAGGCAAATCCCACATCTGCTGTGGCCAGGAGAGATCTTGGTTCATAAGATAATATTCGTCTTACCATGACACAACGCGTTTTGTGGTCTACTGCAAGTGGGGTTCTTAGGAACTGGCAGTTAAGCGTGCTCATGTCAGAGTAGTACTAGGTTGGGTGACCAGCCGGGAAGTACTTACAAGAGGGCCACAAAGCAAAGCCGTGAGCCTGCGGGCAAAGCGGACAATATTATAGTCTGATTAGGCGGGATGTTACAAGTGGTATCAGAGACAGGTTGAGCCGTTCGAGATGGTGGGGCAAACCTCATCAAGGACGATGAGTCCCGAAGGGGGTGTGATTGTGACATCCCAGGCAAATCCCACATCGATTGTGGCCAGGAGAGATCTTGGTTCATAAAATAATGTTCGTCTTACCATGACACAACGCGTTTTGTGGTCTACTACAAGTGGGGTTCTTAAGAACTGGCAGTTAAGCGTGCTCATGTCAGAGTATTACTAGGTTGGGTGACCAGCCGGGAAGTACTTACAAGAGGGCCACAAAGCAAAGCCGTGAGCCTGCGGACAAAGCGAACAATATTGTAGTCTGAGTAGGCGGGATGTTACAAGATCCTTCAACTTTCATTCTTATTTAATTACTGGACACGAGGTATGGATTTTCCATCCTTTCAGTAAGAACTTCCTTTCTATGCATGATTAGGATTCCCCGTCTGCAGCCAAATGTTTCCCCAGTATATGTTATAAATTATCAAAAATTATTTTAATAACTAAGATATTGCCTGAGCCTTATATACAAGCATGACCAGTTAATTGTACTAGTTACGGAGGTACCGTAACCATGACACTTGAGGCACCGGTGTCATGACTCACATGTAGGAGAGTGATATCCTACAGCGTCCCACTCAGCTCAGCTTGGCCATTTTATCAGTATTATTAGTGGGGCGTATGGATGCATCCTAGGCTATCAGTTTACAGTTTATCAAGTGAATGTTGTGTGTGCTCTACATCCTTCACATTGGAGCTGATCCCTCCACCCAACACATTATTTAGAGGTCACCCCTCTACAGCATGACGAGGTCACCCCTCCATTTATTCATGCAGCAGTTGTTACAGCACATGACCTATATAAGCTCTTGGAAATTAAAATACAATAAATGCATGTTTTCAGATTTAACAGATAACAGTTCAGCTTTATTATTTATAAATCAGACTTTTCAGATTATACACAGATTTCCGCTGCAACTTTACTTATCAGCCTTACAGCTTCATCTGCTTCATTTCAGTATTTCTTATCATGCTTTATATCCGTTCACTGAGCGTATGCTCAGCCGTAGTTCCTTTCATGTTCTAACGGCAGGTACACCCGGACGCTCTTAGGATTTTGAGAGCATGTGCATTGGATGGAAGCTATCCAGACTTCTTACTTTATGCACTTCTTACATTATTCTGCTTATTTGGACATTGTTTAGTCCTTTCCTTCAATATTTTACTTTTGATGTTTGAGCTTATGTTTGGATTACCGATGTTTGATTTCGGTATTTCCTTTATGGTCATTTAATGTTTTAGGACATTTACCTTATGCTTTGATGACACGCCATAAATACACTTAACGGTCCACTTATCTAAGTGGGGTGTTAAAACCAAGATTGAGAAAATCTGGGTGTAGTGGGTACATAAGTTTGGGCTGCAAATTTGTGGGAGTGCTTGAAAATCACCAAAGCTAAAGCCATAGTCTGTGTTTGTTCTTTCTTAGCAGGTCGTTATAGTGGAAGCTTGTGATTGATAAGCTATCACATAAGCTCCAACATTCGGGGGTGTGGATAGTACATCCCTGAGGTTTGCTACTTTCTCTTTTTCTATCTCTATTTTTCTGTCAAAAATACTTGTTGCTTGAATCTGCTATGTGGCTTCATGATAAGTGTTCTTGAGCATTTTTGGTTTACTTAGGTTGATTAAGGTTTGTTTAAGTCTAATTTCATTGTTATGTGAATTTGGGCCTTAAAAAGTCTTCGTTAAATCTGATTTATCAGTTTTAAAGTAGTGTTTGGGATTGCATGTTGTGTGGTCTTTGTTAGCATTTAAGTAAGGTTTTAAAGGTAATTTTGTGTTTGTATTTGATATTGGTGTGGTTTAGTGTTGAAATCTGCATATCTTGTGTTTTAAAACCTCAAACTGAATCAAGAACTAAAACAAGTTAGTTATAGGTTTGTATGGACTAAAACTTGGTCATCACTTAGATATCATGCTTAACTATGATTGAGAAGTGGAAAACTTAAGTTTTAGTAACCTGATAACTTGATTTTTGGTTTTGAAATTCATCATTTGGTCAATTGTATCAGTAACTTGCCTTATCTGCTTAACTAAGTTCATCAGTAGGTCACATAGGGCTTATACTAGTTCTAAATTTGTGAATCAATGCATGAAATTTGGGTATTTGGGCTTGATTAAGTTAATTTTGCTGTTGTATGCATTTGGTAGAGTTTCATTGGCTTATTCTTGCTTAAACATTGCTTATACCATAAGACATAGCTTATTCCATGTCTGAGCACATTTTGAATTAACTGTATTAATTGGCTGAGTGATTCTTGTTTATTTTGCTTGTTCTTGACTCCCTACAACTCAGTGGTTGTAGGGGTGCCATTATTTTCCAAAAACACCCATTAAAACAGGCTAAAATCAACTTTTTCATTTCATGCAGTGGGAACTCCTTTCCCACTACTGCTTGCCACTGATAGTGTTAAATTGCAAACAGCTTATCAATAAGCTATTCTAGCTTATCTAAACGCACAACAACTTTCTTTTTGAGATCAGTCTTATTATTTTCATCTTATAAGCTAGTTTTGAAGTTTGTGGCTTTTGGTTTTAGGGTTTGACTAGAAAACGAACTTAGTTGACTCTATTACAAGTGCTTATTCATCATTTCAGCTTATTGGGTTAGCTTATTGGAAATATTTTTGCTTATTTGTCTTAATTAAGTGATTTAAAACATTTTGCAAGTTGAATAATGTAAAACCCGCATGCTTTTACCATGAATAGTACCCTTATGATCGTACGTACATGATTAGAACTTTCCTTTTATAGCACGTTTACGTTTCACAAAAAGAATTACAAGTATTACGTACGTGTTATAACACGATAAGTATTTATTGCGTATTAAGACACGATAATTATTTCAATAATAATTATAATCACGAACATACGAACATGAAATCATGCACCTAAATAATCACGAGCTTAGTATTACGTATGTATGTATATTTATTACGATCATGAATAAATATAATAAGACACGAACGATAACTATTTAAATCACGTAAAACACGAACACGAGAACACACTAAATATTAGACACGAAAAACATATGGGTTACCCCTATGTGGGCCCCCTACCCACGGCTAGAAACAAAGAAAAGGGCCAAGTATTGATTTTTACTAAACATGAAATAAAGGGGAAAAACTATTTTCATAATTACAAGAATTAGAAAATAATAAAAAACCTTTTCTTCTCCTCTCCTTTGGCCGCCAGGTATTACACACACCAAGGGTGTGTTTTGTTGATTTTTGGTGTTCGATTTATTGCAAGGTTGTTAGTGTGCTCATCCTCCTTTGATTCACGTAATCGGTAAACCCTAAACCTCTTTTCTTTTTATGATCTTGATTAATTAATCACATGAAATCATGAATGTTTTAATAAGTTATTAATCATGTAATTAAACATGGGGGGTAAATTAATTAATGGTTAAGGGGTGTTTGTTTGTGGCCGACGCAAGAACCGAGCCCCAAGGGGGTCTCGGCTTGATTTGATTCGCACCAACCGAGACCTCAAGGTCTCGGTGTGGTGGTCTTGTGTCTCGGCAGCAGGAGAAAAGGGACCCCGACCTTGGTCGGGGTATGGTTGTTGTCGGGTGGTCTTGGCTAAAACAAAGAACCACCATCGGCCTAAGCCGGTGGCTAAATAAGGAAAGCAGGGGGAACGTAGGCCGCAGCAGCAGGGGGAACACCGGCTAGCCGGTGGGAACTCATGCTAGCCGGCAGCTAGCCAAGACAAGGGTGCATTTGGTTTGCCGGTTCACGATTTGAAATCGGTCCGGTTCACACATGGTTAGATTAAAACACAAGTTCGGTTCATGGGTTGTTTTTACAAGGTTAATTATTTTTACAAGTTTATTTTACGAGAATTTAATTAAATTAATTAAAACATGTACATGATTAATTTAAGTTATACATGACTTAGGTTATTAATTTTATTATTAATACATGAATTTTAACCTAAGTAATTACCATTTAATTAGACTATATAATTAATTAATAAAATCATAACTTATAATTAATTAATTTACATGACTTAGGTTATATTATTAATAGATAATAATGTAAAGATTTCACTAGTTGAAAAGTTCGTTTCTCGGAATCTCTTCGAATTGATCTCTGGTTAATTGTGTGACTCAGTTGTTCTTGGTGGAATAAAAAGGGAATGGTCGTTGTATAAAACTACTGAAAAATAAAGACTTGAAACAATTAAAAATAAAGACGGTAAAAAGAAACAACAATGAAAGATTAAAACTTGACGAAAAGTAAATCACGAGAAATTAAAAGCAATAAAGGTAAATGACGCAAACTTAAACTTAAACTAAAAGGAAAGCAAATAAAAGTGCAAATAAAGAAAAAGGCGGGAGAAATAAAGCTTAAGAATTAAAAATATAAAATTACAAAAAACTGACAACTCATTCGGAATAAACCAATTGATCCGGAATAAAGTTTGATCCGGAATAAAAAAGGAAAAAAATGGTTGATCCGGAATATTTAAACATTCCGAATGAAACACTCCATCCGGAATAAACTAACATTCCGAACGAAGGGCTTGATCCGGAATAACCAATATTCCGGATGAAGGAGCTTGATCCGGAATAACCAATATTCCGGATGAAGGAGCTTGATCCGGAATAATAGATATTCCGAATAAACAACTTTGATCCGGAATATTTGAGATATTCCGAATAAACAACTTTGATCCGGAATATTTGAGATATTCCGAATAAACAACTTTGATCCAGAATAAATTAATATTCCGAATAAAGGGACTTTGATCCGGAATATAAAATATTCCGGATGAACAATCTTGATGCGGAATAAAAATGGAGGATGCTTGATTCGGAATAATCTGGGAAGAAAAAAAACAGTAAGCATAGAACGAAGAACAGAAGGATGAAAATAAGAACGAATTTAACCAAAACTAATCACGATTAACCAAAAGATTAAACCAAAACAACCACAAATGATCTACTAACAATAACCAATCAAAACAAATCAATAAGACTAACAATCATAACCAAAATAATCAAAACCCACTTAATCAAAACTATAAAACTCAAGAACATGAACACAAAGATTAAGAACAAATCAAACAAGAAAGGTAGATGAGAGATTGAACAAGAAAAGTAAAGATTCAAGAACAATAAAATAAAACTTACTTGGAAATTAAATGAATTAAAGGTGCAATACATGAAATTAAGGTGCAAGAACAGGAATAAAAATGGTGGAAGAATGGGTTGTCAAGCCACCAACAACACTAAAATGAAGAAAATCTGATCTATATATAGGGAGATTAGGGAGGAGCTTAGGAAGCTTCCTCCCTCTTTCTTCTTTCTCTAATTGCATGCTTAAGTCCTTAATCTTCTTTAATCTTTTGACTTCAATGACTTTGTCTTGGGATTTCTTTAAACTCGTCTTGAATTTTCTTCATAAATAAGACTCGAGTTCTTCGGCTTTTAGTAAACTTCCGTCTTTTGACTTTTTCTTCGATAAATCTTCAGAATTGGTCTTGGACTTCCGTTCTTTTCGCACTCTTGATTTCTTGACTTCGTCTTTCGTCTTTTTCTTCGATAAAAGCCCGTGAAATCCCGTGTTTTCTCCACGTTTCACCTTTTCGTCCTAAATCACAACAAAAACACAAACCACGCATAATTCCGACATAAATGACATAAAATACACGTTTTGGCTCGGTTATTATTGTAATTAAGTGGTAAAAAGGATGGGTGTTTACACACCTATCAAATACCCTACACTTAACCATTGCAATGTCCTCATGCAATGCATTAGTTACAAAGCACGTTTACACTTTTCGTCATAATCAATCCACATTGGCCTTTATTAAAGAGATAGAAAATTATAAACATTCAAAGTAAGAAAGAAATCAAAAACATACCTTAGGGTTTTGGAAATGTCATGAATAATCATCATCCTCAAGTTTTCACTTTCTCCAAACCAAGCTTAAAAACGAGATCATTGTTATTATAAGTTAGCAAACTAACACGAACTCATGTGGGCCAATTATTCACTTAGACTCCCTTATTCCTAGGTGTATCTCTTATATTTTATTGTTGTCTTGAATGATCACGAGGATGCATTGTTTACTTATTTCGATAGTTTATTAGGCCGAAAATAAGGTGAACGATTTAATCAATAGTTAGCTAAAGGACAAAATCTTTTAAAACTGCTTCTCGGGACCTCATAAAGTTCATATCTTAGCATAACTCGCTTCGCGATTTGAGACCTTTCTCGGACCGATATTTGGCAGCGACTTCATACTTCAAATCTTGAGAGACGTTCATGAAATTATGGTCTTCTCTTCATATAGGAATTTCTTCACTTGTAGTTTTGAGAGATTCTTCATATTTGGACCACGACTTCTTCGTTTTTCTCCAATCTTTATTTGGGACTTTGATATACAACGATCCGCCTCCTTTTTTGACTTGGATCTATTTATCCTCATACCTTGCTAGGGTCTTTTTATATAGACTTCTCCATGATCTTTTAGGAGTACTTGTTTTTCGTCGTGTGTCTCGATCCTTCATATTGATTTTTGAAAAATGATTCTTCACATCACTTGGGATCTTTAGCAACAAAATGTAGCCCTCATGTCTTGTTAGGACCTTTTTGGACTCACCAATCTTCGCACCCCGCTTCAATAAGTTATGCCTTGGCTATGAACTCTAATCCATATCGAGCAACTTTTAAACGATCTTGGGCTAGAAGCTAAGTAACTTTTCAAATCGTACAACCTTATTTATTGCAGATAAATTTATTAGCAAGCGATGGGAGAATAGGCTTATAATTAACTCACATAAATTCACGAAAGAATACCAAACTTATAATTGACTCTATCATCTCTCGTTCTCCACAGTTTAAAATCTCAAGGAATGAGACTCGTGGATGCTTAGCCTATTAAATCAAAGTTTTGAGTTTTCGAGTCGCCTATAGGATCTTGCAAACTCTTAGACTTTTTCAAGTTTAGAAATCGCATTTTAAAGTTCCTTTGATAAACGACTCTCTAGGATCAATTATAGGAACTTGCGAAAAGTTCTTGTTCTTAACCCGTGAGAGTTAAGACTTTCGCGTTTTATAGCTCCCTATATAAAAGCCTAGCAAAACTTGACTTAAACACGTTAAGGATACTAGCTAGAGTAACTTAGATAAGTAAACTCGGGTTGAGTCAAAAGATTCACAACGTTTGAAAATTAAAACCACTTTATTAAAATTTATTCTAACAAAGAAAGAAAATAACTATACAAAGGGAAAAACTAATAGGCCAAAATAGATTAAAAATTTTGAAAAATGTCGAAAAATCAAATTTTCCGGTTAAAATGAGGACAAATACAAGGAAAAGGCCACTTAACTTAGATAGAAGCCCCCCTACACTTGATATAAAAATTGTCCTCAATGTTTAAGCATGTGGGAGTAAACTCCCCTACACTTAGGATATTGTGCACTTTGTTTAAATCTCGCTAAGAAAGAGACAACTAAAGAGATTCCTATTTTAATATTGGAAAATATAAAATAGTGAATCGAAAAGAGTTTAGGATAGAACCGGGAAGAAGGGAACACGGAATCACGGTTCGTCAAAAGTCATCAAGAGTGTGTCTTTGAAGCTCTAATCCCTGCACATGATAAGAAAGAAAGCAAGAAACACCAACGGGGCTCCCCCTACACTTATGGTAAAGATAGATAGATAATTGGGCTGCCTCCCAAAAAGCGCTTGTTTATATTAACCGAGTCACGAGCCTGACTCGTCCCTAAATTAAATGGTCCATGGGGAAGCCTCGAATGTAATACCGGGATCAAAGACCTTGTCCTCGTTCCCGGTTGACATCAACAAAGGAGAGGCGGGGGGATAAGTCTTGAATGGGAGAAAGGTCCTTTCAACATACGAGAAGTATGTGAATTCAAGATCCACGGGAGGTGGGGTGGGTAAAGTAAGCACATTGTCATCCCCCAAAGACAATGGAGGCTGAGCATTCGGCAAAGCCGTGATGTTATCAATGATAGCATAATCAATGTCATCTCCTGGGTCAAAGCACTCATCCTCCGTAATAGTGGCCAAAGGGGAGGATGAAAGGTGCTCGGGAGGGGGACTTGGGTGTCACACCCCACCATGGCGGAATATGGGGCGCGACGTATGGATATCATCACAACAACAGCGTGTCTATAGAGAGAACTAAATGAAATTGAAATATCATAGATGGCGACACAAATGTCGTGACAATATCTCAACAATGCAGGCGTCTAGGTAAGTAGGTAACAGGCCTACCTCTTACCAAAGACATACAAATAAACAAACATCAAACATATAGGTACCACAAAGTTCACTTAATCAAAACACAAAATAAAATCTAAGAGGAAAGGGGATTCCTCCGAATGCAATCCTAGCAGCCTCTATACTCTAGCCACTTCTAACATCATCTTGCACAACTACCGCACCTGAAAATGACACTAAAATCTGTCAACATAAAGTTGGTGAGAACATAGGTTTAATTTATCTAGAACATCATAAGAAACCTTGACATCCACTGTAAATAAGTTGAAGAAAAACAATTTATAGTAATGGACCATAATGTGATAATCATGCTACATGCATCCACAACAAAACTCAAGCCAAGTACCAATCACATCTACAATTCACAAAGCACATTATAACAATCAAGAAGTATCCCGTCACACGCACAAGAACACACACCACACTATCCGAATCTTTCCCACACCACCTGTGGAAGATGAACTATATCCCCGTCGAGATATCTTGCCTCCGAAGAGACGATGCACATGTACTCAGGACGGATCGTGCCCCACGCTCCACACACATCACAACTGGTCCCATAGACGCCCATACATCTATGTACCAAAGCCAATCACAATCCAAACAAGATTCACATAGCAGAACACGTACCAAAGCACATATGAGAACACATAAGCACGCAAGTCACACAATAACACATTTATGTCCACACATTTTATAACATAGTACTAAATCATGTTAAAGAACATTACAAGTGTCATCTCCATCCCATACTGGAAAAAAAACATTTAAAAACGTAGTAAAATGGGACTATGAACTCACCTGATTGCTTCTCCAAAGTCCTTGCTCTAGCCCCAAGCTAATAATCCAAAAACACATAAATCAATACATGAACCAACCTCTAAAATGGTTCATCAACCTATGATGGACATCTAACCTCCTCTCATATAAATACCCCATTTATAACTCTAAACACCCCATTACCCTTCCCTAACAAGTCCTTAACTTGGTTAAGTTTAATAGCTATCCCGTTCACAATTTTACACAAACAGTCCCAGTTTTAGGTCTCAAAACTTTAAGTCAAACGTCCACTTAAACATACCCATGGTTTCTGTAAAAGGAATATTCATACCCTTACATATGTTGGCTAACATCTCCCACTTGCCCTAACCCTAAAGCTACTGTTTAGGCCCTGATATATATATATATATACTTTTGTCATTCCAGTTTTCCTAATTTTAAACGTATGAAAAGTTCATTACCATTAGAGGGTCTTACCCTAAACCACAATGTTAGCCCAAATGCAGATCCTTATTACAATATATAAAACATCTCTCATGTTCGTGAGAAGATCCCAATGCAACCCTAAGTACCCCAAACAACCTAAAACTTAAAAAGAAAACAGGCTGAATTTAAAACTGTTTTGACCTCCGACTGTTGTAACCTATTTTTGACCCACTTCCCGACCTCCAATTTAGTTCTAGTTTCTTGCATTAGAAAGCCACTTCAATTACCTTTTCAGGGATACTTGGATCGCATCTTGAATGTTCCTAGAACTCCCGATATGATCAAAACAATTGACTCAAAATTCTGCCCAGTTTTTAAAAACGGGTTTAACAAAATCAACCACATTAATTAACCCTAATCCCTCTAATTACAAGCCCTAATTTATGTAATCATTATGAAATCATTATTATAACATTAATTTACTGTTTATATATAAACTCTAACCCTTAATCCATCATAAGAATGATTAATTAAACATAAAAACAATTAATATGAAAAGGGTTATGAAGATTTTACCTTTTATTTAATTGAAAATGAAGAAAACCTAATTTTATGAAGAACCCTAATTTTCCTCTTCTTTTAGTCGACTATAACTCCAGGGAAAGAAAAAAAATGCGTTTTATTTAGTGTTGGGGGTTCCTTATATAGCCAAAACAATCCTTGTCCAACCCAATGACCACTTACCATAAATCTTTTCCTTTTTCCTTTTTTTTCTCTTCTAAACCGACCCAAACACCCCTAATTTCGTTTTTTTCTTTATTTTTTTTCTTTTTATTGTTAATTAATATCTTATTAATATTACCTTAGTTTACCTTAATTTATTTCAGCTCCTAAAACTCCCAAAACCTCAAAACCGTAAAACTAGTCAAATTTACGCGTTTTACCGTAAAAGACGTAAAATATACATTTTTAAAAAAAATCTCAAATTCTTAAATAAACTTTATAACTAAGTCCTAAATGACTTAAAACCATCCCGAAAAATATTCTTTTGGATAATTACCTCACCCGAGACCTCTAAACGCTAAACCGTAAATAAAAAAAAAATACTATTACTATAATACTTATACGTATACGTAAACACCACAATATCACCATTTTCATTTCATAGTCACCACTTGTGAGCTCATGAACATGAAATAACCGTTCCTTGATTTACTTATGAGTACTCTATACTCATAAACGATAACCACACCAACCTCGTTCACACAAAATAAACACGTAAACACACAATTCAAGTAAGCACACATAAAATAACCTAAAAGTAAGACCAAGTGACAAACCCAAAACCTAGGGTTGTCACATTGGGACAATACCTTCCTGCAGCAAATTATCAAGAATAATATCCCCCTCCGTATCATTATCATCAATACCTGGAGGCATGGAGTGAATGTCGATTTCTTCCAGCAATGGGTCATTATCTTCAGCGGGAGTAATAGATGGAGGCAAAGACTCAGAAAGAGAAGGAGAAGTCAACTCTTCGATTTGAGCAATAAGAAGGTGCACTTTCCGTAATCTATCGCGAAGAAGCACGTCTTCCACCTCATCTACAAGATCATGTTCATCGGTGAACTTCTCGTAAGCCGGAGAGAATAAATCGTCATCGCCCGCATCTCCCGGTGGAGATTGAGAAATTTCAAAAGTGAAATTCTCATAGCGGAGGGAAGAATCATCATCACTAGGATCGACCTCTTCCGTAAGAGCAACGTCGTCCTCAGGTTCCATAGCAGGTAAGTCACAAACCTCATCATCCAATAATTTGTCGAGACCAACATCACTAAGCTCATTCAACGAATCTAGATCCTTAGACGCAGTAGGAACATCGAGAGTAGGAGCAGCAACTTCAGAAGATTGGCTGAAAGTGTAGACATCATCGTCGTCGTCATCATCATAATAGATGGGACGAGTCCAGTTAGGAGTGACGTAGTCGGCTAACTCTTCCTTGATAACCTCCACATCTTTAAGAAGCTCATGAAGCAACTTTTGTTGTTCATCTCCTCGAGTATGCTCAATTTCACCAATTCTATCCCACGCTGTAATTAAACATTTTGGTGTAGAAAAGAAGGGAAAACGACTAAATTGGCTCAAAAAAGTGTCGGTGGTTTTCAAGGTTTCGTCCACATCAAGCAACGGTTGCCTTTCCTGATGCAAGTCAGCTCGGAGTTGAGCTATACTTGCTAGAATGCCATTCAAAGAAGTTAGTTGTTGATCAAGACTAATTTGCTAAGAGGATTGATGATTGAGGGTGTGATGTGGGGGCTCAAAGTGTTGAAAACCTGAATTATAGCATTGTTGTGGCTCACAGTAGTTCATCGGTTGAGAAGAATTAGAACACGGGTTTGGTTCATAATAATCCATTGGTGAAGAAAACTGAGGACACGGATTTTGCTCATAATAATTCATTGGTTGACAATTGATAAGTGTGAAAACACTCATCAATAATGATCCAAAAACCACTCAAAACACAGTCAAATACATTATTTTAACTTTAAAATATCAGAATTATGCGTGTATTTGTGTTTCATGTGTTTTCAGGTAAGAAGATACATTTTCGAGCAATCACGCGGTTTCAAGGACTTATTTTATCAAAAGACGAAGAAAAAGACGAAAGATGCTTTCAAGGATCATACTTGCCATCATTTACCAAGAGCAAGGGCTTAAGTTGGAATTTTGACAAAGATGAAGGATGAAAAAGAAAGTACTTAAAAGTTTTAACCACATTTGGAAAGAAAGAAGATAATGAAGGACCAAAAGGAAAACATTGGAAAGTTTATTAAAAACTTGGTCATTGACCAAACCGGTCAAAACATAAACACAAAAGAAGACGCGTCTTCTTCATCAGGAGAGAGAAAGAAGCGTTATCTTTTCTTCATCCACCTCCTAAACCTGTAAATCGAGAATCAAGAACGATCCACAAAGAATCAATCGAAGCCTTCAACAGCAAAAATGATCACCTCTTTCTCCTCTACATAATGATGGCACTTAATTAGATCAAGACTCGAAGATAAAGAAACGCCCAAAATGATGAAGAATGAAGATGGTCATTATCCTCGTATTTTACACGTGGCGATTACTGATTGGAAGAAACACGTCATCCACCCTCCCTCGACGGCTATATATAGAAGACGAAGGCCTTCATTTGGAATGGTTAGCTTACGTGTAGAGTTACACATAGTTAGTTAGTGTTAGGATTAGCTTACTTAATCTTTCCATATAGTTGTAACTTCTTTCTGTTATTCAGATATTAATTCAGTTTCATTTTCAGTTAGAAGTGTAACTACTTTTCTTCCATTAATGAAACATTCTTCAGCTTACTTTTCTCCTTTCTTTCTAATTCAGTAATATAGTTTTGATCTTAGATAGTTTACACCTTTTGAACTGATTTCCCATTCGTGAGATATACTTTTCGTTAATGGAAGTTTTTGAGTCAGATTTGATAAGAATTTGTTAATCGGTTAGAGATATTGTTTAAAAGTCGTTTATAAGCTTCTAGTGTCTCAATTAATCATTTTGCTTGAGTTTCTCATTTAGAGTTCTCCCACCATTAATGGAGAATTAGTGTTTTTCTCATTTTCTGTTGAATATTGATCACTAGCTTTATGCAAAATTCATTGTTAGAAGTTATCCTGTGTAAATTCTAGATTCTAGATTCAGAGGTTTGAAGTTAGTAAGTGCTTTTAGTGAGTGATCTCAAAAGAAGCCTTTCATCTGATTAAGCATAGTAGAAGTAATCAGCTGATCTGTTTTTTTACATGTTATAAGATCATAGATTTAATCATTTGCTGTTTAGAATAGTCGCGTTTGGATTTGCTTTTATTGCAGCAGGATAGGATATTAGTTTGATTTTTATGCAGGTACTGTAGCAAATTGAGGAGAGAGATTTCGTCCAGTTTTTTTGTGTCTTGTTTTAATTTTGCAGGAGTTTTCGATTAGCAGTTGAAAGAGTGTAGGTGTGTTCGGATTTAAGCCGGTTCAGCGCCGTGCTTCTCGTTGATACATTGATTTTACTACTTTGAAAGTTCGATTCTCGGAATCTCCTCGAATTGATCTCGGTTCTAAGTGGAATGATTGTTCTTGGTGACAAAAAGGGGTTTTGGTTTTTTATTCTATTATAAAGGTAAGTAAATCAAGTAACTAAAAATTAAAGCCAAGTACAGTTAATGAATGAAAATAAAACGTGAATAAAATTTAACAGTCAAATGATTAAACAGTAAAGACCCTTACTGACAAAATAGTGCTATCCGGAATATTGATGATGCGGAATATTGTCCTACTCGGAATTATGAGTCTATGCGGAACAATGATGCTAAGCGGAGTAAGTGGCCATTCGGAATATTAAGACTATGCGGAAAAAGATCTCTATGCGGAATAAACAATCCTATGCGGAATAAAAGCTGGCTATGCGGAAAAATGATGACTATGCGGAATATTCTAATATTCTGAGTAAGGGAAAAAGGGAACAAGCCTATCCGGAATATCCCAAATATTCCGAATAAAGAGAGATCTAAGAAAGCTATTCGGAATAAATAATATTCCGAATAAGAGGGAATGGAAATGGCAATTCGGAATAATCCAATATTCCGAGTAAGGGAAACAGCAACTTGATTATTCGGAATAAAGCTGGGAATGAAGAACAGTTACAGACATAAAAACAGGGGATACGAATTTTAAGCCAAATCAAGCTAAATAATCAAAAAGGTTTAACCAAATTAACCACAAATCATCTACTAACTACAAGGATCAAATCCCAATCATAAAAACACAAATTCAACAACTTCTTAAGATCAAACTTGAACTAAATAAAAACTTATAAACATGAAATAAAAAGATGATGAAGAACAAGATGGATGAAAAGATTAAAGGAAAACTTGTATTGATGATTAAGATTCAGTAAAACAAAAGGAGAGGATTAAACTTACAAGATTAAAAGAAGAAATCAAAAAGATGAAAAACCACTCCTTAAGGGAGATGATTTCCTACGAACTAGGAGAAGAAAAACAGAAAGGAAAACTAGATGCCAAATTTTGTGAGGGTGATCCTTTATATAGGCTGAGTGGTTGGTTGGTGAGTGGGCTTTCTCCCTTTCTTCTTGTCTTTTCGTCTTTTCAGAAAAGTTGACGTTTTCGATTCTGATTCGGGATTTGTCGACGATTAAATTCAACTCGTCTTTTAATTTCTTCGTTAAATAGACTTGAGTTTCTTCGACATATGTAAATCTTCTATCTCTGGTCCTTTTCTTCGATAAATCTTCAAATAGGCCCATTGACTTCAAATCTTTTGCATCTCTTGGACAATAGACTTCGTCTTGAGTTTTTTTCTTCGATAAAACCCGTGCAATCCCATGTTTTCTTCAATAATCATCCGATTGACTCTGAAGGCACAATAAACACAAAAACCACGCATAATTCCAAACAAATGATATTAAACACGCGTTTTGGTCTTGTTTTAGCCAGAATTAAGTGGTAAAAGGATGGGTGTTTTCACACCTATCAAATCCCCTACACTTAACCATTGCTATGCCCTCATGCAATGCTTAGTGATAAAGCAAATTTACACTTTTCTCATAATCAATCAACCTTGGCCTTATTAACATACTTCTAAACAAGAAGTTAAAGTACTAAGAGAAATTAAAACTTTAAAGTAAATAAAAGGATAGAACATAGCTACGTGGAAATAACTTGTAAAGAGATCGAGGACTTACATTAGGGCTTTGGTGCTGCGAAGATTTATCACCCTCAAGTTTCACGTTCCCCAAACTAAGCTTAAAAACGAGATCATGGTTATTATAAGTTAGCAATTCAAACACCTACACACATGGCTTAATTAAATGCTTAAACTCCCTTATTCCTAGGTGTATCTCTTATATTTTATTTTTGTCTTAGAATGATCATGAAGATGCATTTTTTGACTTATTTCGATAGTTTATTTAGGCTGAAAGCAAAGTAGGACGATTTGATCAATAGTTAGCTAAAGGACAAAATCTCTTAAAACTGCTTCTCGGGATATCAAAAAGTTCATATCTTGGCATAACTCGGTTCACGATTTGAGACCTTTCTCGGGCCGATATTTGGCATGTACTTCATACTTCATATCTTGAGAGACGTGCTTGAGATAATGGTCTTCTCATCGTTCATAGAGTTTCTTCACTTGGAGACTTTTGAGGGGTACTCCAACTTTGTTGACCACGACTTCATGATTATTTCTTCAATCTCTATTTGGGATTTTGAGATACAACGATCCGACTCCTTTTCGGACTTAGATCTATTTATCCTCATACCTTGTTAGGGTCTTTTCGGATAGATTTCTCCATCATCTTTATGGGAGTTGATTGCTTTTCGTCGTGAGTCTTGATCCTTCATATTGACTTTGGAAATAATGCTTTTCACATCACTTTGGATCTTTAGCAATAAAATGGAATCCTCATGCCTTGTTAGGGCCTTTTCGGACTCGCCAATCTTCGCGCCCCGCTTCATAAGTTATGCCTTGGCTATGAACTCTTATCATTACCGATCAACTTTTAAACGATCTTGGGCTAGGAGCTAAGTAACTTTTCAAATCGTACGACCTTACTTATTGCAGATAAATATTAGCAAGTGATGGGAGAATAGGCAAATAATTACACCAAGTGAGCTTGTGCAAGAATACTGACTTATAATTGACTCTATCATCTCTCGTCCTCCACAATTTAAAATCTCAAGTAATGAGATTCGTGGATACTTAGCCTAATAAACCAATTAAGGTCTACATGGTTAAGGATACTAGCTAGAATAAACTTGGATAAGTCTATTCGGGTTGAGTCAAAATAAACGCAACGAGCCTAATATGTCAAAGATTTCTAAACTAGCTACACCATTTTATTAATATTTTTGACTTTATTGCGGAATATATACATATGAAAGCAACGATAAAAATTTAAAAATTACGACTAAATGGCCAAAGTTAATTAAAAAATTTGAAAAATGTTGAAAAAGATGATTTTCCGGATAAATGAAGGCATTTTCATGGAAAAGTCCACTTAAAACTTCGATAGAAGTCCCCCCTACACTTAAGATAAACATTGTCCTCAATGTTTAAGCATGTGGGAAAAATCTCCCCTACACTTATGACATTGTGCACGTTGGTTAACTCAAGTTAAGGAAGAGATGACTAACGTGATCAATTTCAAATGTGAGTATGAAGAAAATTGAATCACGATAGTTGAGAGATAGAACCGGATTACGGATAACACGGGAGCACGGTTCTTCAAAGATTCCAAGAGTGCATTCATCCCTGTAATCACATCACCACACAAATACAAACACCCTATAGAGGTCCCCCTACACTTAGGAGGTTAAAACATAAAAGGATAGAGACTCGGGCTGCCTCCCGAGGAGCGCTTGTTTTTGATACCCGAGTCACGAGCCTGACTCGACCCAAAATTAGTTCATGGGGAACGTGGTGAGGGATGGAATCATCTCCTGAGAGATATCCTCACCAAAGTACAACTTCACTCGTTGGCCATTCACCTTAAAATTAGGTCCATTAGGTTGAGCGAGCTCGAGAGTACCATATGGAAAAATTTGGGCAATGGTGAATGGGCCGGACCAACGAGATTTCAGCTTGCCCGAAAAGATTTTCAACCGAGAGTTAAAGAGTCAAACTTTGTCTCCAACTTGGAACTCTCGGTTCTTAATCTTAGAGTCGTGAATGAGCTTAGTCTTCTCCTTATAGATTAAAGAATTTTCATAAGCCTCATTACGGAGTTCATTCAGCTTATTGAGTTGGATCTTGCGTAGGTCACCGGCTTTGTTGATATCAAAATTATCCCACTTCAAGGCCCAGTAAGCCTTGTGCTCCAACTCAATGGGGAGGTGGCACGCTTTCCCGTACACGAGACGATATGGTGTACAACCAATCGGAGTCTTGTATGCAGTACGAAAAGCCCATAAAGCATCATCAAGTTTATCAGCCCATGAGGCACGATGCTCTCCCACGGTCCGTTCCAGAATTCGCTTTAATCCTCGGTTGGATATTTCAGCCTGGCCATTAGTTTGTGGCGGTAGGCTGTGGAAAGACGATGATTTACACCATACTTAGCCATGACTCTTGCGAATTGGTCATTGCAAAAATGAGTCCCACGATCACTAATAATGGCACGAGGCACACCGAATCTAGCGAATAGAGCTTTCAAAAAGTTACAAACCACCCTCGCGTCGTTAGTGGGTAAAGCTTTGGCTTCAACCCATTTGGAGACGTAGTCAACGGCTACAAGGATGTATTTGTTTCCTTTAGAAGAAGGGAATGGCCCCATAAAGTCGATACCCCAAACATCAAAGATTTCACATTCTTGTATGAAATGCTGAGGCATCTCGTCTTTATGTGTGATCTTGCCTTGTTTTTGGCAAGCATCACAATGTTTAACCATTTCGTGAGCATCACGGTAGATGGTGGGCCAATAAAATCCCGAGTCAAACACTTTTTTGGCGGTGTAGTTGGGACCAAAGTGACCACCGGTGGGTCCTTTGTGGCAAGCGTCAAGGATTTTCAAAGCTGCCGGTCCATCAACACATCGGCGGATAATCAGGTCGGCACATTGTTTGAATAGGTAAGGGTCGTCCCAAAAGTAAGTCTTAATGTCGGTGAAGAACTTCTTCTTTTGTTGAGACGTCAACCCTTCCTTGAGAATTCCACCCGCCAAGTAGTTTGTAAAGTCCGCAAACCACGGGGTTTCATTAGACTTCGAATTTATAAACATTAAGGTCTCCAAGGGAAAAGAATCATTGATTTCTTTGTTCGGATGATCCCCTTGGTAAGGATCCTCAAGTCTGCTGAGATGGTCCGCGGCTAGGTTTTCAACTCCTTTTTTATCGAGAATTTCGAGTTTAAATTCTTGGAGCAGCAAAACCCAGCGAAGAAGTCTTGGTTTGGAATCTTGCTTTGTCAACAAGTACTTCAACGCGGAATGATCGGTATACACGATTGTGGTGGAAAGGACAAGATAGGGGCAAAATTTTTCAAAAGCATAGACAATAGCTAAAAGCTCTTTTTCGGTTGTCGTGTAATGCAATTGAGCCCCTGTCATTGTCTTGCTAGCGTAATGGATCGGTTGGAAGTGTTTGTTCACTCTTTGTCCCAAAACCGCACCAATAGCAAAGTCACTAGCATCGCACATCAACTCGAAGGGAAGCTCCCAGTTAGGGGTAACCAAGACGGGTGCCTTAGTTAGCTTATCCTTAAGCGAGTTGAAGGCTTCAAGACACTCTTTGGAAAAGATAAAAGGAGTATCTTTTTCCAAGAGGTGGGTCATCGGGCGAGCGATTTGAGAAAAATCTTTGATGAATCGACGGTAGAAGCCCGCATGACCCAGAAAACTTCTCACACCCTTCACGGTTGAAGGTGGAGGCAACTTAGCGATAACATCGACTTTAGCACGGTCTACTTCGAGACCGGCTTTGGAAATTTTGTGTCCTAGCACGATGCCTTCTTTTACCATAAAATGGCATTTTTCCCAATTCAGAACAAGGCGAGTGTCTTCGCATCGCTTAAGCATGCGTTCCAAATTGGCAAGGCAAGAAGAGAAGGAATCCCCGAAGACCGAGAAATCATCCATGAAGACTTCCATGGTTTGTTCAACCATGTCATGGAAGATAGCTAACATGCACCTTTGGAATGTCCCGGGCGCATTACATAAGCCAAAAGGCATTCTTTTGTAAGCAAATGTGCCATAGGGACAAGTAAATGTTGTCTTCTCTTGATCTTGGGGATCGATGGGTATTTGGAAATAACCCGAGAAACCATCAAGAAAGCAGTAATATTCATTACCCGCTAATCGTTCAAGCATTTTGTCCATAAAAGGTAGAGGGAAATGATCCTTTCTCATGGCATCATTGAGTTTGCGGTAGTCTATACAAACTCTCCACCCAGTAACGAGACGAGTGGAAATCAACTCGTTGTGTTCATTGGGAACAACGGTTATTCCGCCCTTCTTGGGCACACAATGGATTGGACTAACCCATGGTGAATCCGAAATAGGGTAAATCATACCCGCATCAAGAAGTTTGATAACCTCTGTTTTGATGACTTCATGTATTTTTGGATTCACCCTTCGTTGGCTTTGAATTGTGGGCTTAAAGTCGTCCTCCATGAGAATTTTGTGTGTGCAGAAGTGAGGATCAATTCCACGAATATCAGAGATTTTCCAAGCAATAGCCTTCTTATGATCTTTCAACACGGTGATAAGTCGGGCTTTTTCGTCTTCCTTTAGGTCCTTAGCAATGATGACTGGCGACTTCTTCTCTTCTTCAAGGAATACATACTCGAGATGGGGCGGCAACTCCTTAAGTTCTAAATCCGGAGGATTGTCGACGGGAGGCGTATTTGAAGTCGGAGTATCGATAGCAATAACCGTGGGAGATGGAGGAGAAGGATTGTCTTCGTTAAGAAGGCTTTCAAAGAAATGCATGTCTTCGTCCCCATCGGTAGGAGAATCATCAGTAGATAAGTTCACATCTCCCATGGTGTCTTCAAGATCTTTCCAAAACAAATCACTATCTCCAAATAGAGACAATGATGAATCAATAGAGGACACGGTCTCAACATTGGGAAGAGAGGTAGGAATACTTTTGCAAGCATCATTAAAGTGTTCTTCACAAGCCTCATCAAGAACGTCAATACAATTAACACTCTCATATGAATAAGGCTGTTTAGACAACTTTCCCATGTTGAAGACTACTTTATCGTCACCTACTCTCATGATAAGCTCACCGACTTCAACATCAATGAGAGTGCGACCGGTCCTTAAGAATGGACGACCAACAATTAGTGGCACACGAGGGTCCATCTCGTAGTCGACGACAACGAAATCAGCAGGAAAGGTGAATTTGTCGACTCCTACAATGACGTCTTCGGCTATCCCCACTGGATAAGCAACCGTACGGTTAGCCAATTTCAAAGTCATATTGGTGGGGACTAGCTCTGGGAGAGATAATTGCTTCCAAACGCTTAGAGGCATAAGATTAATACTGGCACCTAGATCGGCTAGGGCCATGCAATTCTCTACTCCCGGGAAATTGCAAGGGATAAGAAAACGACCCGGATCACCAAGCTTGGTTGGAAATTTCCTTAAGAGCACTGCAGAGCAATTCTCATTAAGTTGGGTGTTGGAAATATCGAGGAGCTTTTCCTTGTCGCTCAGAAGATCTTTAAACATTTTCGCATATTTGGGCATGTGAGCGGGAGCCTCAGCGAAGGAGATGTTGAAATTCAGTTGTTTAAACATTTTGAGAAAGTTTGAAACTTGAATATCATCCTTGCTCTTTTGCTTCTATTTCCTCAACCTTGAAGGATAAGGTATATTGGATGAAGAATAAGGCTTAAGGGGAATAGGATCACTCACAACCACGGGTGGTGGGGAAATGGGGGTAGAAGGTGAAGGAATAGGAGCAGGTGACTCGTTCTCCTTAGTCACAACCACCGGTGGAGGTATAGGAAGCTCGGGTTCCTTGGTACCTTTGCCACTGCGAGTGGTGATTGCTTTCATCTCCCCTCTTGGATTCGCAACGGTGTTACTCGGAAGAGTACCCGAAGAAGAGGGTTGATTACCTTGGAAGAAACTAGCCATCATGTTCTTCAAGTCATTCGTTTGGCTATCCAACGTATTTCTCATGTCAGCTCGCAAATCGTTTCCTTGCTTGACCAAGTCTGCTTTCAAGTTGAGCACTTCTCTCTGAAGATTTCCCACTATCACATCGTTAGTCCTCATATAAGTTTCCACTTCTTGGTGAAGAGCGGTGGGTTGGTTGGGAGGAGCATTGTATGCGGGTGGTTGATAAGCAGGTTGTTGGTAAACTTGGTTGTTACGTTGAGGAGGTTTTTGCTGCTTGTGAGGAGGGATGTATGGTGTACGAGGTTGTTGTTGTTGTTGAGGAGGGCGGTTGAGGTTTTTTTGTTGGTTTGGGTTGGTAGGAGGAAAACCAGGTGGAGAAAGATAGTTGTTGGAGCGGTAGCTAAGCAAATTACGGTCACCTTGAGGTCTAGCTTGATAAGCAGGTTGAGGATAGGTGCCATATGCCGCATTCACATTCTCAGCAGGGTAGTCGTGGGTGGCGGTACAAGTTGTGTAAGAGTGAGGACCACCGCATATCTCACAAGGTTGGTTGACAGCGTTAACTTGAGCGTTTTTAGCGTTGTTGCTGTTGTTGTTGGTAACGGTGTGGGTGACAAGCGATTCAAGAAGCGTAGTGATTTTGTCCAGTCGCTTGTCGCTGTCATTAGTGCTACCACTAGCGACATTGGTCCGAACACTCTTGGTTTGCACACGAGACTTATTCTCAATGATATCCCAAGCAGCATTGGAAGTCTTAGCCAAAAGATTACCCCCCGAGGCACTGTTTAGTGAATCTTGGTCACTCATGCCTAAACCATTGTAAAAAGTATTAATTTGATGTACTTTGGTAAAACCATGTTGTGGGTATTTTCTTAAAAGATCTTTAAAACGATCCCAAGATTCACTGAACGACTCATCGTACTTTTGTTCAAAATTGATGATTTCATTCCGCAAAGCGGTAGTACGAGAGGGTGGGAAAAAGTAATTGATAAACTTGGTTTCCAAATCCGTCCACGAGAGAATACTCTGTGGTGGTTCCTTAGCAAGCCAATGCCGGGCTTGTCCCTCTAAAGAAAAGGGAAAAAGTTGTAACCTGATAACCTCTTGTGGAACACCATTGAACTTGACCGTGTTAGTGAGTTGCAAGAATCGCTTGATATGGTCGTGTGGATCATCAATGGTACGCCCCAAGAATGGTTGAGCGGAGACCATCTGGATAAAGCCTGATTTGAGCTCGAAATTGTTGGCGGCAAATGCGGGTATAACAATTGGATCAGTGTTGCCATCTACATGAGCTTGCAGCAGTTCAATCATCGGGCGATTATCCGGTAGAGGCTCATTGTTGTTGTTATTATTGTTTGGAGGTGGTACACCGGCCATGTCTAAGTGATCGAGAGGCTCGGGCTCTTGATAAGACGTGGATCTAGTGCGCATACACCTGCAAAATAACGAACAAAGAAAAACAAAGCAAGAATATTTTTGCTTTTTTATGTTTTATAATTTTTTTGGATTTTTGAAAATTTTTATATTTTTTAGTTGTTTTTGAAAATTTTATGAAAAAGGTAATGTTCACGGGGAACGGATCCCAAAATCCAAGTTCTCACAAAAAACTTTTGATCTTAACGAGAAGAGCCGGCAGCGGCGCCATTTGATACATTGATTTTACTACTTTGAAAGTTCGATTCTCGGAATCTCCTCGAATTGATCTCGGTTCTAAGTGGAATGATTGTTCTTGGTGACAAAAAGGGGTTTTGGTTTTTTATTCTATTATAAAGGTAAGTAAATCAAGTAACTAAAAATTAAAGCCAAGTACAGTTAATGAATGAAAATAAAACGTGAATAAAATTTAACAGTCAAATGATTAAACAGTAAAGACCCTTACTGACAAAATAGTGCTATCCGGAATATTGATGATGCGGAATATTGTCCTACTCGGAATTATGAGTCTATGCGGAACAATGATGCTAAGCGGAATAAGTGGCCATTCGGAATATTAAGACTATGCGGAAAAAGATCTCTATGCGGAATAAACAATCCTATGCGGAATAAAAGCTGGCTATGCGGAAAAATGATGACTATGCGGAATATTCTAATATTCCGAGTAAGGGAAAAAGGGAACAAGCCTATCCGGAATATCCCAAATATTCCGAATAAAGAGAGATCTAAGAAAGCTATTCGGAATAAATAATATTCCGAATAAGAGGGAATGGAAATGGCAATTCAGAATAATCCAATATTCCGAGTAAGGGAAACAACAACTTGATTATTCGGAATAAAGCTGGGAATGAAGAACAGTTACAGACATAAAAACAGGGGATACAAATTTTAAGCCAAATCAAGCTAAATAATCAAAAAGGTTTAACCAAATTAACCACAAATCATCTACTAACTACAAGGATCAAATCCCAATCATAAAAACACAAATTCAACAACTTCTTAAGATCAAACTTGAACTAAATAAAAACTTATAAACATGAAATAAAAAGATGATGAAGAACAAGATGGATGAAAAGATTAAAGGAAAACTTGTATTGATGATTAAGATTCAGTAAAACAAAAGGAGAGGATTAAAATTACAAGATTAAAAGAAGAAATCAAAAAGATGAAAAACCACTCCTTAAGGGAGATGGTTTCCTACGAACTAGGAGAAGAAAAACAGAAAGGAAAACTAGATGCCAAGTTTTGTGAGGGTGATCCTTTATATAGGCTGAGTGGTTGGTTGGTGAGTGGGCTTTCTCCCTTTCTTCTTGTCTTTTCGTCTTTTCAGAAAAGTTGACGTTTTCGATTCTGATTCGGGATTTGTCGACGATTAAATTCAACTCGTCTTTTAATTTCTTCGTTAAATAGACTTGAGTTTCTTCGACATATGTAAATCTTCCATCTCTGGTCCTTTTCTTCGATAAATCTTCAAATAGGCCCATTGACTTCAAATCTTTTGCATCTCTTGGACAATAGACTTCGTCTTGAGTTTTTTTCTTCGATAAAACCCGTGCAATCCCATGTTTTCTTCAATAATCATCCGATTGACTCTGAAAGCACAATAAACACAAAAACCACGCATAATTCCAAACAAATGATATTAAACACGCGTTTTGGTCTTGTTTTAGCCAGAATTAAGTGGTAAAAGGATGGGTGTTTTCACACCTATCACTCGTCATCAACGGTCTGGCCTGGATGTAGCAGGTTAAGCACGTTTTAGTTTTCGACAAATTCTTAGTGCAATCTGCTCGTTTGTATTTGATAGTGTAAAGTTTGTGTAACTGTTTGATTCTTATGATTTTGCTTTTTGGATATCTTCATTCTGCATGTTATAGGATGTTTGGATTGGCAGTTTATTGCTTATTTTTTTTGTGCTTCGATTCGATTATTTTAATTGTTTGTATTATACTTACTTTGGCATAGTAGGCATGCGAAGTCAGTAGGAGAGTGTTACGATCTTAGCAGCAATTTAGCGTTTGAGACAGTAGCATTAGATCATTCAATTTGAGTCTTTGTTTGAACTGTTATACTGATAATGCACATGACTTTTAAATCTTCATTCTGTTAAGTGATAAAGACTTTTTGCATAGTCAATCTAAGTTGACTCATTTTGATAGTGATTGTTTTGGATCCAGTAGTTTTTAGATAAAGTAAATAGGCTTTTAAATTGGTGCCAGTAGGATTTCAAATGGTTTAATTAGAGGTGTAGGAATCCATGTTAGATAGGAATTTTAAAAAGGAAGTTTTTAAATTCGTACTGATGTTTGACTCACTTTTCAGATTTGTAGGTTATGTAGATGTTATTTAGTTAGTAATAGCAGTAATAGACTTTATCAATTATTTGTTGGATTTCAGTTTTGGCCCATTGGATTTTGGTAGAGTTTTTAAATGCATTTTGGGCTGATTGTTATTTTTGGATATTCATTTAGATTAACAGAATTTTGTCTTTTCCTAATTCAAGTTTGAATTTGTAAATTTAGTTTTGTAAAAATTTGAATTTTACTTTAGCTTTATAAGATTTGTTTTTTTTTATTTTGAGTCTTATAAAGATAGATTAGATAAGATTTCATTTTAGTTTTATTAGCAAAATTTGTATTTTGTAATTTTAGTATAGATTGGTATTTCATATTTTTACGTTTTGAGCATTTAATTGTAATACTTGCAATATGTGTTTTTAGAATAGTACGTATAAATAGTCATATTAGATATTTTTACCTTTTTAAATGCTTCGTGCCAATTAGACATAAATTCCAAAAAAAGATCTTACAACAAAAAACAATCAAGTCAAGCTTAAAATTGTTAGATCAATTCGGATCGAGCTGAGAAGACAACTACACTAAAAAACGAGATATTAAATGGCGCCGCTGCCGGTTCTTTTCGTGAAGATTAACGGTTTCGAGTGAGACGATTGGATTTTGGGATCCGTTCACTTTGTGAACGTTATATTTTTACGTATTATAAATCAAAAAGATAAAAAAATCAAAAAGATAAAAATACAAAAAAAATAAAAAATCACAAAATCAATTCTTTTCCTAAAGAATTGAACCAAAAAATAAAAAAAGTAAAAAAGTAATCTTTTTCCTAAAAGATTACAACAAAAAAATATATATTATATCGGTTTTCATCGTTTGTACATACATATAGTATTTTTCTTAAAAATCAAATAAATACAAAAATATTTTCTATATATTATTATATGTAAATACGTATACGTATAAGAACAACCAACATACATATTCTCCATAAGTATTGCCGAGGCAATACACCGTGTTGAGGGGCGTTCCGGTCCTTGACACGCGTATCGATCAAATTCAATTAAGCAAGAATAGATAAATACTTCCAATTGGCAATAATTCGAAGAATACAAACTACAAAGTGAATAGAAAGGCGATGTGCTATAAAATGCCATCTAAGGGTCAATAGGTACTTAAGTGCTTCGCGCCACCTAACCCCCCGTTCACTAGTGCGTATTCTAAGAAGGAAGGCTTTATTAGGGGTCTTGCACCCAAGTAGTAATTATATATATTATACTTTCTTGTGGATATTTCATATCGAAACTCGAAGAGGATAATCCTTTTCTCTTCAAAGTCGACCGAGGGCTACTCCCTCATTCTTCGTGTTTACTTGCACGTGTACTCGCACACGTGTAAACATACCACCTTTGGTGTATTACTTCCTTCCCAGAGGAAGCTTTTAAACGTCATTATACTTGTATATACATTCGGCCACCTTGTTAAACATGGATACTCGTTCCATGTTGGAGATTTTGCAACAACGATCCGCCAACGCTAATTATTTGCCTTGTTCGACTTGTGGTGGTCCACACGATACTTATTTATGTGATCAAAACAATGGATATTATGGGGAGGGATATGCTTATAATGGAACCGAGAACCCTAATTTTCAACCTAACACTCAGATGGATGATATGAGCTTAAACTCATATCCTTTTATCAACAAATAACCCTAAAACATGAAGCAAAATACCCTTTTATATTGTAAAAAGCAGTGTTATGTGGTATGTTTGTGTTTGTGTGATCTTATGTAGGTAAAAGGATACAATTTCAAGCAAACAAGGAAAAACCAAGCTCAAATGGATGAAAAAGACAAAAGAGGATCAAAAGTGACAAGACTTTGAAGTTCAAGGACCTATCTTGACAATTTGTGAAAGTTGAAGGACTTAAAGTGCAAATTATGGAAAGTCAAGATTAAAGTCAAATTTGGTCAACTACAAAGTCAACTCAAGTCAAAGGTCAATTTTGTACAAGTTTTGGAAGTTCAAGGACCTAAAATGTCAAATGAATGAAGATATTAGCTTGAAAGTGGAATCTGCCAAGTACAAGGACCTAATCTGCCAAGATGAGAAAGTTATGCATGTTTAATCCATGTGCTTAGGCTATTAACCAATCAGAAGCAAGAGAAAGGGTCACACGGATCAAGTAATAACTTCCCACTTACAGCCGCCACATTTAATACCCAATCATAACAGTGCAATCCGCAACTCTCTTTTTCAACCAATAAGAAGCTGCCACGTGTCCTTCTCTTTCAACAAAATATTTTCCAGGAACGGGATTTTGATAGAGGGCATTTCAAGTGAAGATCAAAACATCAAAGTTGCTCGTTTTGAAGAGACGAATCCAATGGTGTTATCCAATTAACATATAATCCATTGAATCAAAAACCCCCAAAAGATGTTCATCACCTTCAAAACGGATTTGCAGAATTCCTCCACGTGTCAAGACATGATTGGCCTGAACACGTCACAACTCCAACAGAATCTTCCTTTCTTGCCTATAAATACTTAGCTTGCACCTCATTTTTCAATGTAGCTTAATTCTGTAAACACATAGTTCTCTAAATTTCTCATTTCCTTTTTCCCTCCTTTTCATCTAACTACTCAAGAGTCTGACAAACTCTTGAGTTAGTTAGTTAGTTAGAACCCTTGTAACTACCTTTTGTAACTGATTTCATCAATAAAAATTCAAATTCAAGTTTTCCCGCCAAATTCTGTTCTTCAATTCCTGCTACTTTACTGCTATTGTGTGATTCATTTGTTGCTGATAGAAGTTTGTTATGATCATACATTGATCATAACTGACTTTGTTGAAGAATTGTTGCTGTTTGATCAGAATTCCAGTTCATTCCTAGTTCTTGAAGGTTTCATGGCAGAATGATGATTTGTAGCTGAATTGATTGTTGATAAGAGTTGATAGCTAGTGATAGGTGGTGGTATCACTAGGGGAAGAGAGCTCAGCGCTCCTCTTCTACCCAAAGGATTACTACAATAGGTTTCTAAGTTTCTGATTTTTGTTCCTCTAAACAGTCTTTGCATGCTTCATTCTCTAGTGTAAAGTTGATGGCTGCCTGTTTTAATTGATAAGTAGTTGTTGATTGTGTGATTCTAGTGATTTGTAGCTTGATCTTGTTCACTTGAGTTCAGATTTGTAGTTTTTGGCTTAATTTCAGTAACTTTTTAGCTAATCACCTTAATTGAGTTCTAGTTGGTAAACTTGCTTGATTTCAGTTTCATTAGCCTTCATTTTGATCACCTAAACTAGTTTGCTATAGCTCTTTAATCAGTCTAAATCATAACTCAAAAATCCTTTGTAAAAGTTTGATCATAATCAGATAAAGGTGTGTTTGGGACTAGTTGTAAATCAGATTTCAAGTGTTGTTAATTGGTGTTTAAGTGTTCATTTCTACTCATTAGAAGTTAATAAGTAGTTTTGAGTCTTTTGTAAGTCAGTAAAATAGTCAAACAGGCAATTGGTAATCAAAAAGTTTGGGTTATAGTTTTTATCAGCTTTTACTTCAAAACTTGTCAGATTCATTTGCTTATTTCTCTTTCAAAACTTAATGAAATTTGCTCAAACCAGTTTCCAGTCTTAGCTTATAACATAATCTTTCTGTCTCTAAGAGGAAATTCTACAGTTTCAAGAAATAAGCAAGAAAACAGCTTATTAGTTAAGGCCTTAGCATTTTGCATTCTCTGATGTGAAAGGCTGACTGTTTTGTTAGATCTCATTATCCACTTCATAAATCTAGCTGTTTTCTTTCACAAACCTGTTTAGTAAGTGTTGAATATGAGAATTTGAGATTTTGAGCTTTTTCCAAAATCTGGTCAACGTTTGGTCAACATAAGCTCATTTGAGCTTATTTTCAGATATCTGGCTTATTTCTGGATGAAAATTGTTCTAATTTGATTTCCCCTTCCTCAAATCAAGTGTTTAATCAGTTTTGTTAAAAAAATCAAGTTGTGGATGTTTGGATTATGCTATAGCTTATTTTGAGCTTATTGATAAGCACTCTTTTGCTTATTTTGGACTTTTAGCTAAAATCCTTGAATACACGTTTCTAAAATTGGATTTGAAGTTGTTTGCAATTTGTTTCAGCTTATTTGGTTGAGTATTAAGCTCAAACGAGCTTAATCTTTCTTTGAGCCCGTTTTTGGTTAAATTTTTGGTTTATTTGCATTTTAGTCCTTAGAAGTTTAAGTTGTTTCTAAACCTAGCTAATTTTCCTTATTTTGTGGAATTTGCAAAAGTTAGTCCCTGGAATTTGTTAGTTGTTAAAATTCAGTTTACAAGTTTGTTAGTTTGTTAATTTTTGGTTAGTTTGTTAAAGTTTTTACAAGTTTAGTCCTTTTAGTTAACTGTTTTACATTTTTAGTCCTTATAACTTTTAGAATTTACATTTCAAGCATTTACATTTCATAGAAATTACATTTTTAGTCCT
This sequence comes from Glebionis coronaria, assembly GCA_025667525.1. Lineage (NCBI taxonomy): Eukaryota > Viridiplantae > Streptophyta > Magnoliopsida > Asterales > Asteraceae > Glebionis > Glebionis coronaria. The sequence goes on from JANFOE010000171.1 coordinate 340,807, forward strand.
TATACTTTTATATTTTGCATTTTAATATTTTACTTGAATAAAATTTGGAATTTGCAACTTGTTTTACGTATAAGTAGGTCTATATTTTTCATTTTTAGATAGCTTTGTTTGAATTAGCAATAGATTACCAAGCAAGCTTGAACAACCAAAAACAATTATAAATTTGATATTGATTGGACTTTCTATTAGTTAAGAACTGAGAAAACGAACTTGCATTATACACATTTCAAAGGACTATACTTGTAATGACTATATGGGATATTCCGGTTTTTCATCACAAAATCCACCATCATTTCATGATCAACCCTTTGATGCGCCATACCAAATCCAAGGATTTTCAAACAATGGAGGTTTTCAAAATAATGATAATTTTCAAGGCTATAATCAAGAAACCTTTCAAAACCAAGGATTTTCCAATTATGGAGGTTTTCAAAATCATGATACTTTTCAAGGCTATAATCAAGAAACCTTTCATAATCAAGGATTTTCAAAAAATGAAGGCTTTCAAAATGATGAAAATGTCCCATGCTATAATCAAGATACTTTTCAAAATCAAGGATTTTCACATTATGAGGGTTTTCAAAATGAAGGGAATTTTCAAGGTTACGATCATGATAACTTTCATAATCAAGACTCTTTTCAAACCTATAATTCACCTAATTATGGAAATCCACCTCCACCCTATTCTTCGACTTATTCATGTGAGTTTTGTGGAAAAGAACCCCATTATGGTTATGATTGTCGACCAAGGGATCCGCCTTCTTATGCTCTTAGTGATCTAAATGAGCTTTCTTTTCTAATCGAGCAACAAGGAAGAAACGATGGATATAGATTAAAGGCTTTTACACGTATGAGAGAGATGAGTATCGAGGAAATGAGAGAAGAATCTCGATGGTTAAGGGAAGAAATTAAGTCTCTTGAGGATGATGTAAGGAACAAACGGTTTAATATCAAGAGATTTGGTGACATTTATAGAAAATCGGTGAACAATTCCTCTCAGTCCCTCAAGGAGGATTTAGATGATTTACTCGTTAAGATTGATAAAAAAGAACGTGAACGCATAAAAACCATGAGCTTTGAGGAAATAGAAAAGGAGAATGTGCGGATAACAGGAGAGATGGTATCTCTTTTTAATAACGCGAAGATGAAACTATCTAATAAAGGGGACATTTGTGACGAGTTGAATATTAAATATCGTCAACTTCGGCATGAGTTACGTACTTTGCTCTTAGCAAAAGACGAAAAAGTAGAAGATGAAGGCATAAAAGACGAATATTTTGCTACTCGTAGGCCTTATCCATTAATTTATGATGATGATGATGACGATCCTCTGATTTGTATGACACTAAATGATGACACACCTTCATCACCTTTACCTCACGTGGAACCCACCGACTCTTTAACCATGGGGGACGAGCCTCTTAGCACTAATACAAACACCGATTTGGATGAATTAACCTCTTCTAGTGTTGAGAACCTTATCCTAATCCAAAGAGAGTTTGAGGGTATTTCCATTGAACCATGTGACGAGTTTTGTATTGATACCTCTTCTCCTCATAATCACATTGAGATTTCATCACATGTTGACCTTCATGCTACTACTAGTGATTTTGGTGACTTTGATCTTGATGAATTGTTCAAAGAAAGGGATAATGAGATTGAGGAAGAGTTTATACACGATTTGCCACAAGTAGAGGATGATGATTGTGATTCTAGTGAGGCATCTTATGATATATTATCCGAGGACTTTTCATGTCAAGATGACATTCCTAATTTGGATGATGATGTTGATCATATAGAAGAAGTGGAAGATGTTCATATTCGTGAGGTTTTATCAAATGTTTATCATCTTATCTCCTCGATTGAAGCTTTGAATGAAAACCATAATGATCATTCCATAGAAGAAGAACCTTTCATTGACATTTCTTCACCGGTTTTTGAGGTTGCACCTATTGATTTTTATGATGATATCATCCCTTTGAGTGATTCTCTCAATACACCTTCTTTTGAGCCTTCTATTCCCACCCTCCCACCCTTGAAGTTGGTTATTGATGAAGATCCTATACTCTTAGAGATTGATCCTTTTTCACCTAAGGCCCCTTTAGAACCCAAAACCTTTGATATGGATTCTCATATGGATATTCATACCACCATAGAGGCTTATCTTGCTAATATTGATATTGAGGTTGATGATAGTGATTCTAATAGGGAAGAGGAGATTCGTCTTAGTGAGAACTTGCTTTTTGGGAACATAGAGATTACACCTCCTTCACAAGACACTATTCATCTTGATCCTCCTTTTTCTATGCCTTCTATGGAAGATTACCCACCTTTTGATGATGATGAGGAGCCTAATATGGATATACTTGTTATGAATGTTTTGATACCTACACCTTCCTTGTCTCATGATGCTTTGATCATTAAGGGGGAATCTTATATGGTTGATATGAGCTCATCTTCTTATTTTCCCATGAAGGGAAAGGTTTTTGATCCTGGGATACGTATATTTGGGAAAAATTGGTTTTCATCTACTCCACTTAAGAGTGTTACTTCTATTGAGATGGAATTTTTGTATGAGCTTACTTTGGCGATACTACCTACTTTGGAGTTGTTCGAGTGTAGAGATGGAAACTTTGTATTTGATCCTGGGGTGCTTCCTATTTGAGAAATTTCGTATGTTGGACAAACTTGAGACACGTTGGACCGTTCCATTTATCGAGACGGATATTGTAAATCTTATAGTAAATGGCAACGTGCTAAGTTTGAGTGTATCATGTGAGATGTGCTTCAAAGTGATATCCTTTATTCTCCATGATGGTTTCCCTAAGGACAACCTAATTCGGGGCCGAGTCGAGCTAGCGACTTAGGGTTAAAAAAACTCAAGCATTGAATAACTAGGTTAGAAAACGTAGAGTAGATTTTCAATAGGTTAGGTTTAATTAAAAGGATGTTATAGTAGAGTTGAAGTGAATGGGTGCCTTTCTTCGTCTTTTGGTGTCTGTTTCTAGGGTTGCTCTCTCTCATTTCATGCTTGGAGCTTATGGAGGAGGCCCGTGTATCTGGGTCACTTCGATTAGTTTTTGCTATTGTGATATTCAAAACTTGTGCTTAAAATGAATACCCTTTAGTTGTCTCTTCCTTAACTTGGGTTAAGCAAAGTAATCAATGTAATAAGTGTAGGGGAGTTCACTCCAATACTCTTAAACATTGAGGACAATGTTTATCTTAAGTGTAGGGGAGACTTCTATCGAAGTGACCTTACCTAGACCATTGCCTTAATTTCATGATAATTGGGAAAATTATTTTTTCAAACGTTTTTCAAATTTTTGATCTACTTTGGCCACCAAAAATATGCATTCATAATTTTTGCATCAATCATTTTGCATAACACATTTACATTGTATATATTTCTTCTTCTATTTTTCATCAAAAATATATAAAAGAAAAAAATATAATAAAACATGGTTTTAACAAATTTAGACTTCTTTGACATATTAGGCCCGCCATGGATATTTTGACTCAACCCGAGTTTGCTTATCTAAGCTTACTCTAGCTAGTATCCTTAACCATGTAGTCCTTCATTGGTCTATTAGGCTAAGCATCTACCAATCTCATTATTTGAGATTTTAAATTTGTGGAGAATGGGAAATGATAGAGTTGAAGCAAGTATAAAAGGGCTAGATGAACTTCATGATAATTACTTGTGGCTAAACCCTTCTCTTCTTTACCTCTATTTTCTTCGCATGTATATAATTGTTAATAAATAATCAAGAACGGTTTTAATTGGTTTGTAATCTCTTATGCATTTTTGTCTAATCATTCATGGTTGATATAAGTACGTCTTAAGATTCTAAGTTAGAACGTTTTATGTGTACTAGACTTATGTCATGCTCAATATTTAGCGGGTGTTTTTCTTTTTATTCTTTTCTACTTTCTTTGTGAGGAATAAAGAAAAATAAGAGCGACTTATGAAAAAATGAGTGGCTAGAAAAAAGAAAAAAGAAAAAAAATATATATACAAGACTCCCAAGAGGGGCAGTGTGGTGTTAATTATAGTGACTATTGAGTTCCAATATTACCTTGACGGGTTGGGGGGATTCAATAGATTGCTCCAATCCAATATTACCTTGACGGGTTGCGGGGTTGAAGATCCAAAGTCTCAAAAAGGCGGCGGATGTAAACTATTGCGTGAGTTTTATTTTTCTTTCTTTAGCGAGTGTGTAGCTACTTATGAAAGCATGACATGAGGATTTTACACATAAGGCGAATGACTTATTACTCTTGAAACGGACTTATATTAATTGTGAGCGGTTTTTCAAGTAATGGATGAGAGGATTACTTAGGATTAAAACCGTGCTTCCTTATTTTTGGATTTTACACTTCTTATACTTCACACTTAAATAAATGATAAATTTGCCCACAAGCAATTTGCTCAAATAATAACCGGTTCCACATTTAATTGTCATGAATAAGTTGATGCACTTTTTACTTGTGAATGCAATGATCCCATTTTTAAGCTTGGTATGGGGAAAGTGAAACTTGAGGGTGATAAATGTCCATGGTACCAAAGCCCTAATCTAAGTCATTGAATTCTTTATGAGTTATTTCCATCAAAACCATTTATGAAAAATCCAAAAATATATAAATAGAATTGTTTTCTTTTGCATTGCATTGTGAATATTCAAAATCATTCATCATGTAGCATAGCATAGTTTATTAAATCATAAAATGGCCAAGGTGGGTTAATTATGAGAAAAGTGCACTCTAGAGCTTTGAAATGCTGCATTGCATGAGGTCATGGCAATGGTCAAGTAGAGGGGAGTTGATAAGTGTGAAAACACTCATCAATAATGATCCAAAAACCACTCAAAACACAGTCAAATACATTATTTTAACTTTAACATATCAGAATTATGCGTGTATTTGTGTTTCATGTGTTTTCAGGTAAGAAGATACATTTTCGAGCAATCACGCGGTTTCAAGGACTTATTTTATCAAAAGACGAAGAAAAAGACGAAAGATGCTTTCAAGGATCATACTTGCCATCATTTACCAAGAGCAAGGGCTTAAGTTGGAATTTTGACAAAGATGAAGGATGAAAAAGAAAGTACTTAAAAGTTTTAACCACATTTGGAAAGAAAGAAGATAATGAAGGACCAAAAGGAAAACATTGGAAAGTTTATTAAAAACTTGGTCATTGACCAAACCGGTCAAAACACAAACACAAAAGAAGACGCGTCTTCTTCATCAGGAGAGAGAAAGGAGCGTTATCTTTTCTTCATCCACCTCCTAAACCTGTAATCGAGAATCAAGAACGACCCATAAAGAATCAATCGAAGCCTTCAACAACAAAAATGATCACCTGTTTCTCCTCTACATAATGATGGCACTTCATTAGATCAAGACTCGAAGATAAAGAAACGTCCAAAATGATGAAGAATGAAGAAGGTCATTATCCTCGTATTTTACACGTGGAAATTACTGATTGGAAGAAACACGTCATCCACCCTCCCTCGACGGCTATATATAGAAGACGAAGGCCTTCATTTGGAATGGTTAGCTTAGGTGTAGAGTTACACATAGTTAGTTAGTGTTAGGATTAGCTTACTTAATCTTTCCATATATTGTAACTTCTTTCTATTATTCAGATATTAATTCAGTTTCATTTTCAGTTAGAAGTGTAACTACTTTTCTTCCATTAATGAAACATTCTTCAGCTTACTTTTCTCCTTTCTTTCTAATTCAGTAATATTGTTTTGATCTTAGATAGTTTACACCTTTTGAACTGATTTCCCATTCGTGAGATATACTTTTCGTTAATGGAAGTTTTTGAGTCAGATTTGATAAGAATTTGTTAATCGGTTAGAGATATTGTTTAAAAGTCGTTTATAAGCTTCTAGTGTCTCAATTAATCATTTTGCTTGAGTTTCTCATTTAGAGTTCTCCCACCATTAATAGAGAATTAGTGTTTTTCTCATTTTCTGTTGAATATTGATCACTAGCTTTATGCAGAATTCATTGTTAGAAGTTATCCTGTGTAAATTCTAGATTCTAGATTCAGAGGTTTGAAGTTAGTAAGTGCTTTTAGTGAGTGATCTCAGAAGAAGCCTTTCATCTAATTAAGCATAGTAGAAGTAATCAGCTGATCAGTTTTTTTTACATGTTATAAGATCATAGATTTAATCATTTGCTATTTAGAATAGTCGCGTTTGGATTTGCTTTTATTGCAGCAGGATAGGATATTAGTTTGATTTTTATGCATGTACTGTAGCAAATTGAGGAGAGAGATTTCGTCCAGTTTTTCTGTGTCTTGTTTTAATTTTGCAGGAGTTTTCGATTAGCAGTTGAAAGAGTGTAGGTGTGTTCGGATTTAAGCCGGTTCAGCGCCGTGCTTCTCGTCATCAACGGTCTGGCCTGGATGTAGCAGGTTAAGCACGTTTTAGTTTTCGACAAATTCTTAGTGCAATCTGCTCGTTTGTATTTGATAGTGTAAACTTTGTGTAACTGTTTGATTCTTATGATTTTGCTTTTTGGATATCTTCATTCTGCATGTTATAGGATGTTTGGATTGGCAGTTTATTGCTTATTTTTTTTGTGCTTCGATTCGATTATTTTAATTGTTTGTATTATACTTACTTTAGCATAGTAGGCATGCGAAGTCAGTAGGAGAGTGTTACGATCTTAGCAGCAATTTAGCGTTTGAGACAGTAGCATTAGATCATTCAATTTGAGTCTTTGTTTGAACTGTTATACTGATAATGCACATGACTTTTAAATCTTCATTCTGTTAAGTGATAAAGACTTTTTGCATAGTCAATCTAAGTTGACTCATTTTGATAGTGATTGTTTTGGATCCAGTAGTTTTTAGATAAAGTAAATAGGCTTTTAAATTGGTGCTAGTAGGATTTCAAATGGTTTTATTAGAGGTGTAGGAATCCATGTTAGATAGGAATTTTAAAAAGGAAGTTTTTAAATTCGTATTGATGTTTGACTCACTTTTCAGATTCGTAGGTTATGTAGATGTTATTTAGTTAGTAATAGCAATAATAGACTTTATCAATTATTTGTTGGATTTCAGTTTTGGCCCATTGGATTTTGGTAGAGTTTTTAAATGCATTTTGGGCTGATTGTTATTTTCGGATATTCATTTAGATTAACAGAATTTTGTCTTTTCCTAATTCAAGTTTGAATTTGTAAATTTAGTTTTGTAAAAATTTGAATTTTACTTTAGCTTTATAAGATTTGTTTTTTTTATTTTGAGTCTTATAAAGATAGATTAGATAAGATTTCATTTTAGTTTTATTAGCAAAATTTGTATTTTGTAATTTTAGTATAGATTGGTATTTCATATTTTTACGTTTTGAGCATTTAATTGTAATACTTGCAATATGTGTTTTTAGAATAGTACGTATAAATAGTCATATTAGATATTTTTACCTTTTTAAATGCTTCGTGCCAATTAGACATAAATTCCAAAAAAAGATCTTACAACCAAAAACAATCAAGTCAAGCTTAAAATTGTTAGATCAATTCGGATCGAGCTGAGAAGACAACTACACTAAAAAACGAGATATTAACAATAAGAAGTATCGTGAGGACCCCCACAGTTGTTGCAAAACGGGTAAGGAGAAAGACTGGGTGCGTCTTGTGGATAGCTATTATCATTGTCATAATTGTACCCCGGTTCTTGCTCGTGACTATACGGGTATTGAACCGGGCACGAAACATGCCAATGAGAATCGCTTCCACAATAGATGCACGGGGGAACAGGAGGTGGATTCAAAAAGGACGAATTAGTCGAGTTGCACAAGGGACAAAATCCGAATTGTGTGTTGTCGATATCATTTCCGCACCGCTCACATGTACACCATTGACAAGAGTCGTTCCCGTACAACCGTCTCCCACACCCGACGCAATGGACATAAAAATCCATAAAGAAAAATAGATAAGCAAGAAGAATATTTTTGGTGCAAAACTTTAAAAAAGAAATGCTGTTTATGATTTTTCAAATGTTTTTGGATTTTTTGAAAATTTTTGACACGAAAAATAACGTTCACGAGTGAACGGATCCCAAAAGCCAACGCGTCTCACAAACAACCGTTAATCCTCACGAAAAGAGCCGGCGGCGGCGCCATTTTAATGTAGAGATTTTGCTAGGTTAAAAGTTCGTTTCTCGGAATCTCTTCGAATTGATCTCTGGTTAATTGTGCGACTCAGTTGTTCTTGGTGGAATAAAAAGGGAATGGTCGTTGTCTAAAACTACTGAAAAATAAAGACTTGAAACAATTAAAAATAAAGACGGTAAAAAGAAACAACAATGAAAGATTAAAACTTGACGAAAAGTAAATCACGAGAAATTAAAAGCAATAAAGGTAAATGACGCAAACTTAAACTTAAACTAAAAGGAAAGCAAATAAAAGTGCAAATAAAGAAAAAGGCGGGAGAAATAAAGCTTAAGAATTAAAAATATAAAATTACAAAAAACTGAAAACTCATTCGGAATAAACCAATTGATCCGGAATAAAAAAGGAAAAATGGTTGATCCGGAATATTTAAACATTCCGAATGAAACACTCCATCCAGAATAAACTAACATTCCGAACGAAGGGCTTGATCCGGAATAACCAATATTCCGGATGAAGGAGCTTGATCCGGAATAACCAATATTCCGGATGAAGGAGCTTGATCCGGAATAATAGATATTCCGAATAAACAACTTTGATCCGGAATATTTGAGATATTCCGAATAAACAACTTTGATCCAGAATATTTGAGATATTCTGAATAAACAACTTTGATCCGGAATAAATTAATATTCCGAATAAAGGGACTTTGATCCGGAATATAAAATATTCCGGATGAACAATCTTGACGCGGAATAAAAATGGAGGATGCTTGATTCGAAATAATCTGGGAAGAAAAAAAACAGTTAGCATAGAACGAAGAACAGAAGGATGAAAATAAGAACGAATTTAACCAAAACTAATCAAGATTAACCAAAAGATTAAACCAAAACAACCACAAATGATCTACTAACAATGACCAATCAAAACAAATCAATAAGACTAACAATTATAACCAAAATAATCAAAACCCACTTAATCAAAACTATAAAACTCAAGAACATGAACACAAAGATTAAGAACAAATCAAACAAGAAAGGTAGATGAGAGATTGAACAAGAAAAGTAAAGATTCAAGAACAATAAAATAATACTTACTTAGAAATTAAATGAATTAAAGGTGCAATACATGAAATTAAGGTGCAAGAATTTAAAGTGCAGGAATAAAAATGGTGGAAGAATGGGTTGTCAAGCCACCAACAACTCTAAAATGAAGAAAATCTAATCTATATATAGGGAGATTAGGGAGGAGCTTAGGAAGCTTCCTCCCTCTTTCTTCTTTCTCTAATTGCATGCTTAAGTCCTTAATCTTCTTTAATCTTTTGACTTCAATGACTTTGTCTTGGGATTTCTTTAAAATCGTCTTGAATTTTCTTCATAAAAAAGACTCGAGTTCTTCGGCTTTTAGTAAACTTCCGTCTTTTGACTTTTTCTTCGATAAATCTTCAGAATTGGTCTTGGACTTCCGTTCTTTTCGCACTCTTGATTTCTTGACTTCGTCTTTCGTCTTTTTCTTTGATAAAAGCCCGTGGAATCCCGTGTTTTCTCCACTTTTCACCTTTTCGTCCTAAATCACAACAAAAACACAAACCACGCATAACTCCGACATAAATGACATAAAATACACGTTTTGGCTCGGTTATTATTGTAATTAAGCGGTAAAAAGGATGGGTGTTTACACACCTATCAGATAATAATACATGTTTTAACCTAAGTATTTTTACCTTTATTTAATTAAACCATGTTATATTTAATTAGATACTTTAACCTATAGTTTATTTAATTTATATGAAATAATTAATACACTATACTATTTAATTACTTGACTTAGTAAATTGATCAGTAAACACTTAAGCTTATATAATTAGCTTAATAATCCAGCTTATTTCTAATTATGGAAACTTTCTATTTTTAGAAACTTATTTAATTAAGGCAACAACTCTATTTATGGAAACTTTCTATTTTCAGAAACTTATCTATTTAAAGCAGTAAATCTATTTTTGGAAACTTTCTAATTTTGGAAACTTTCTATTTTTGGAAACTTTCTATTTTTGGAAACTTTCTATTTTTGGAAACTTTCTACTTTTGGAAACTTTCTATTTTTGGAAAGTCACTTATTATTACACAACAAGTATAATAATACATGAAATACAAAAAAATACTTAAACAGAATAGACAGAATACATGATAAACACAGTATAAAGCTTAAGTTAGTAAAACATGACATGAACATATAAAACAAGTTAAGACATGATATAAAACCAGTTACGTACTCAGTAATCAGATACTTATACACGTATGTATTTATGTAGCATTAGTGATACCGAAGTATGACTCTCTTCCGTTCGTCTTCTTCGTTCACTAGACACAAGGTACGGATTCTTCGTCCTTTCAGTATGGACATTCTTCCTTATCAGGATTTCCCCGTATGCAGCCAACTATTTTCCCCAGTATATGTTTTATATAATTTTGAATTGCTTATATTTAATTAGAATACCTAAAGCCATATACATGCATGACCAGTTTCACCTAGTTATGGAGGTACCATAACCATAACACTGGAGGCACCAGTGTTATGACTCCACCACGACGAAGTGATAGCTCGTGGCGTCCCTTTAGCTTTTGGCCATATTCTTATTATCAGGTGGGGCGTATGGGTTCATCCTAGTTTACATGTTTTTAGCAGATTATTTAGGTGAATGTGGTGTGTGCCTTGCATCCTTCACAAGGAGCTGATCCCTCCTACCCAAAACCAGTATATTAAATTAGAGGCAGCCCCTCTAATTTGCATGACGAGGTCACCCATCCTAGTATTCATGCACGTGGATAATTCATGACCTATATTGGCTAATGGTAAATATGTTAAACAATTTTTACAAGATAAACATAAGGCTTTTCAAACTATAAAACCAGTTTTACTAAGATATAACCAGGTTATTCAGGACTTAGTCTTTTCCGCTGCTTCATGCTTATATGCTTATATTATTCATGCTTTACTTGTATATCCGTGCATTGAGCGTTGTGCTCAGCCGTTTTCCTTTTCATGTTCCCAAAACGGCAGGTACTCAGGGACGCTCGTAGACTTTAAGCGTACGTGCATATGGATTGGAAGCTTCCTAGCCTTCTTTACTTTATGCATTTCTTTATACTTTGATACTCATTTCCATGGACATTGTTTAGTCCTTTCATTTACAGTACTTATGTTTGTGTGTGATGAGTTCTACTTTTGGGGTACCGATGTTTGATTTCGGTATTTCCTTTATGGCCATGTAATGTTTTATACATTTATCCTTGTATGCTTTGATGACACGCCATAATCACGCGTGACATTCCATTTATCAAAATGGGGTGTTATAATTATGGTATCAAAGCCAAGGCTTCGATCTGTAGGCTCTCAAAACACGATCTGTGATTAGTGGGTAGTCACTATGGTCTTCCTAGAACTGACAGTCGGTTTTCATGCATTCATCATTTTCAAGCATACACATATATGTCATTATCGCAGGTTTATGACTAAGTAATGGTTGGTACAGGACTGGCCCTATTTAGTCGCATGTGTTTTACCGAAACTTTTAAATTTGGGACCGACCCATTGGCGTCCCCTCGTCATGTCTTTTGTTTTGAGTGAACTGACCATAGGCGTTCACTCTCGAGCATACAAAAGTTTTCATAAAACTACATCATGCATTCATGTACTAGTTTTCCTACATAAATTTTTTCTCATGATTTATTGGTATAAATTTTTTTAATGTATATAGTTTATGTTTTGATCAGTTTAATCATGTATTTTATGTTATACTGTCAGATGGTTGAAAGTGGGGTTTTTGCTAGGTTAAAAGTTCGTTTTTCTCGGCGTCTAATCAAATTGATCACCGGTTGATTGTGTGACTCAGTCGTCTTTGGTGGATAAAAGAAAGAGTTGTCGTTGAGTAAAATAAAAATGCAAACTTTAAAGTAAATGACGAAATTATAAAACTCGACAAAAAGTAAAATTTGAAACCTTAAAAATAAAACTAAGACAAAACAAATTTAAAATAACACTAAGTAAAAATGGCGGGGAAAGTTAAATTTGAAATTAAAAATAAAAACAGGAAATAAAAACTGAAAAATGCATTTAGATCGCACTCCTGATCGCACTCTGGATCGCATTCCTGATCGCACTCCCGATCGCACTCTAGAACGCACTCTCGAATCACACTCCCGATCGCACTCTGGATCGCACTCCCGATCGCACTCCCGATCGCACTCCCGATCGCACTCCCGATCGCACTCCCGGATCGCACTCTCGGATCGCACTCACGATCGCACTCCCGATCGCACTCCGTGATCGCACTCAGTGATCGCACTCAGTGATCGCACTCAGTGATCGCACTCAGTGATCTTACTCAGTGATCTTACTCAGTGATCTTACTCAGTGATCTTACTCAGTGATCTTAATGAGTGATCGTAGTTTGGATCGCAAGTAGAAACCCCCGATGTTGATGCGATCACGAAACTAGATCAGAACAAGTAAAATCCCTTAAGAAAGTTACGATGGGGTACAAAAAGCAAATAAGCAATAACCAAATAAGCACTTTAATAATAAGCAATTACCAAAAAAATTAATTAAAACAATAATAAGAAGAACTAAATAAGCACAAATTTAAAAACTTTCAAAACATTAAATAAACAAAATTTATAAAACAAACTTAAAGAAAAAGATTAAACTTTTGAAAACACTTAAAATAAAATAAGCTTAAGATGAAAGAAACTAGAGTTGCAATAAGCTAAAAACTAACAATCATATATATATATAAATGACAAGAACAAAAAGATGAAAACTTTAATCAAAATAAGCATAAAGATTAAAACTTAAAGATTAAACGAACCAAACAAAAGATTTAAAACAAGAAGAGAAGAATGAGAATGATTATAAAAAGCTTGTAATTAAAATTGAAGATTAAAGATTCAAACAAGATTAAAAACTTACATGAAATAACTTGAAATCAAAGACAAGAATGTAAATGACAATATGAAAAGTGCATAAAATAAAGTGGAGAGCAATGTGTCAAATAGCTAACACCCCCTAATGTGTCATTAGGAGGGTATTTTTAGGAGTGGAGTGTATGGTTGGTTGGAAGCTTCCTTCTTTCTTTCTTTCTTTCTCGTCTTTCGTCTTTGACAATAAACTCGTCATTCTCGACTTTGTCTAGGGATTTGTCGATAAATAAAATGAACTCGTCTTCTAATTTCTTCATTAATTATACTTGGTTATTCGACTTCGTTAAACTTCCGTCTTTAGACCTTTTCTTTGATAAATCTCCAGAATAGGCCTTGGACTTTCGTTCTTTTTGCACTCTTGATCTTTTGACTTCGTCTTTTGTCTTTTTCTTCGATAAAAGCCCGTGAAAGCCCTTGTTTTCTTCCCTTTCCACATTTTGGTCCTAAATCACAACAAAAACACAAACCACACATAATTCCGACATTTACGACATTAAATACACGTTATGGTCTTGTTTTTAGTTGTAATTAAGTGGTAAAAGGATGAGTGTTTTCACACCTATCAAACCCCCTACACTTGACCATTGCAATGCCCTCATGCAATGCATTAGTTACAAAGCAAGATTTACATTTTCTATCATAATTAACCCACCTTGGCCTTTATTAAACAAAAGAAATTAAGGAAACTTAAAGAGATAGAAAATATCAAAATATTAGAAGGAAGAAAACAAATAAAGAAATCGAAGACTTACATTAGGGCTTTAGTTGTCATCAATGTTTATCACCCTCGAGTTTCACGTTCCCCAAACCAAGCTTAAAAACGAGATCATTGTTATTATAAGTTAGCAAACTAACACAAACTCATGTGGCCTAATTATTCACTTAGACTCCCTTATTCCTAGGTGTATCTCTTATATTTTATTGTTGTCTTGAATGATCACGAGGATGCATCGTTGACTTATTTCGATAGCTTATTTAGGCCGAAAATAAAGTAGGACGATTTAATCAATAGTTAGCTAAAGGACAAAATCTTTTAGAACTGCTTCTCGGGACCTCATAAAGTTCATATCTTGGCATAACTCGTTTCACGATTTGAGACCTTTCTCGGACCGATATTTGGCATTGACTTCATACTTCGAATCTTGAGAGATGATCTTGAAATAATGGTCTTCTCTTCATAATAGGTGTTTCTTCACTTGAAGTTTTTGAGAGATTCTTCAAACTTGGACCACGACTTCTTCATTTTTCTCCAATCTTTATTTTGGATTTTGATATACAACGATCCGCCTCCTTTTAGGACTTGGATCTATTTATCCTCATACCTTGCTAGGGTCTTTTCAGATAGACTTCTCCATGATCTTTAGGGAGGTATTTTCTTTTCGTCGTGTGTCTTGATCCTTCATATTGATTTTTATAAATGATTCTTCACATCACCTTGGATCTTTAGCAACAAAATGTAGCCCTCATGCATTGTTAGGGCCTTTTCGGACTCACCAATATTCGCATCCCGCTTCAATAAGTTATGCCTTGGCTATGAACTCTAATTAATACCGAGCAACTTTTAAACGATCTTGTGCTAGAAGCTATGTAACTTTTCAAATCGTACGACCTTACTTATTGCAATTATATTTATAAACAAGCGATGGGAGAAGAAGCTCATAATTAACTCACATAAATTCATGAAAGAATACCAAATTTATAATTGACTCTATCATCTCTCGTTCTCCACAATTTAAAATCTCAAGGAATGAGACTCGTGGATGCTTAGCCAATTAAATCAAAGTTTTGGGTTTTCAAGTCATCTATAAGATCTTGCAACTTCTTAGACTTTTTCAAGTTTAGAATTCGCATTTTAAAGTTCCCTTGATAAACGACTTTCTAGGATCAATTATTGGAACTTGCGAAAAGTTCTTGTTCTTAACCCGTAAGAGTTAAGACTTTCGCGTTTTAAAGTTCCCTATATAAAAGTCTAGCAAAACTTGACTTAAACACGTTAAGGATACTAGCTAGAGTAAACTTGGATAAGTAAATTCGGGTTGAGTCAAAAAATTCATGACGGGCCTGATATATCAAAGACATTTAACTCATTAAAACCATTTTATTGAAATTTATTCTAATGAAAGGAAATTACGATAACAAAGGAAAATACAACTAGGCCAAAATAGATAGTTTTTTTGAAAAATGTCGAAAAATCAATTTTCCGGTTAAAATGAGGACAAATTCATGGAAAAGCCCACTTAACTTCGATAGAAGTCCCCCTACATTTGATATAAACATTGTCCTCAATGTTTAAGCATGTGGGAGTAAACTCCCCTACACTTAGGACATTGTGCATGATGAGACTGCTTTTATACATAGTCTCATCGTCCAAATAGGGTTTAAAATGCATTAAATATCATCAAAATACCCATATATATGCTTGTGTTTGTTGCTTGTGTATTTTAGGTACGGATATTGAGAAAGTGACAAAAGATCACAAGAATCATACAAAAACGAACATGAGAAACGAAGCCGCACATTGAACCAAGCCCTAATGAAGAATTTTCCAAAGAAAACCCTTGAAGACTTGAAGAATTATGAAGAAGGGTCCTCCAATATGGAAGAATTGATACTTTATACCCTTGTATCTTCATAATTACAAGATTGGTCCCTAAAGTTTGTCAATATTACAAAATGGGCCCTCCACTTTGAAGAATTGGCAATTTTAGCCCCTCAACAAAGCTAAAATGTCAATATTTATCCTCCTCAAAGTCAAACATACCAAGAAGGACTCCCAGTTACAAGAATTACAAATTTGGTCCTTTGAAAATCCTAAAATTACCAAAAGGACCCTTGACTTTGAAGACTTGGCAAAAATGGTCCCTCATCAAACATGAATTGGTAATTTCAGTCCTCCAAAATGTCAATCATACAAGTTTAGACCATTATCCTTGAAGAAAATACTAAATCAGTCCTTGAAAAATCACAAAATGGCAAGAATTACCCCTGAATTCACTTTATAAAATTTTTTGGGGCAAAAGTGTGAAAATGCAAAAGTTGTTACAAAGGGATTTGGCGTTGACAGCTTTCTAAACTGAAAAGACAAGAAAGAAGGAGTTGAGGGACCAAAAGGGGCAGACAACATTTGATACCTAGACCAATAGTGGGGTGACACGTGCCCCACTAACACCCCACAACCAATCAGATTGCACCATTGTTCCACCTCACCATCCACTCACCAGATTAATATTAATTGATCTTGGCGCCTTAACACTAAATTCAAACAAATCCTCTCCAAATCCGGATCAAACTAGCAACTATTTACCAAGAACACAAATTGGGGTTTTATTAATCACTTGTAATTAAACCTTAATATTGTGCAGATTAGTGATTGATGATCATATTAACACAACCCAACCTTAAAATACCTTGCCACCTCACTCCCTTGTCCCACACAAGATTCCCCTGCACCAAGGATGAACAAAATGCCAAAAAGTTGACAGCCATCCAACCATCCTCATTCAGCTTTCATTTTAAGCTTCTTTGTGAACCCTTAGATGCAAATTCACCTTGCCAACTCATGCTACAAGCCAAGAAAGAGTCACATGTTCTTCAAAGTTCAAAATATGCAAAGGGCAATTTGGGGACTTCCTTAGCTAGGGTTTATGTTTTTTCTTGCTTTCCTAGTTCACATGTAGCCTATATAAAGGCATTAGGGTGCAACATTTGCGCTTTGCTTTTTGGTTTTTCTTTGTTCAAAAACTTGCAAATCCTCTTTTCAGTTTAATGAAAGTGTGTTAAGTTTGTTGAAGAAAGACCAAGTGCCACTTAATTTTAAGCTTGTTATTGTTATTTGTTAACTGAAATTGAACCTCAAAACATTTTTCAAACCTTGGGTAAGAAATTACACATTGGATCAAAATTTGATATTTTGCTAAGTTTTCTTGGTACACCTTGGAGTTTTTGGGATATAAGCTGATCATAGCACCCTAATTTGGATATTAAGGTGTTGTGAGGCTCATATCTTGGGGATAATCAAGAGTGGGTACAAGAAGTTGCATCAATCAAGTTTCTTTTCCAACATAGTGACCTTTCTGTTTTGATATTGTGCTTCTAACCTTGTTAAATCTTAGCAGGGTTGCTGTTGGAAGCTTGTGCTTGTTCTTGCTAGCACATAAGCTCTAACATTCATAGGTGTGGATGTACATCCATGAGGTTTATCTTATAACCTTGAAAATCTGATAAATATTGGATTTTTTGTGGATTTGTGCTCTACTTGTGTTCTTGTTGTTTTCTTGGCTTGAATCTGCTTAATCTCGCATGATAATGTTGTTTATATGCTATATTAATCATTTGGTAAACTGAATCACACTTTTTCTTGTTTAAAATTTGATTTGAAAAGATAAAAGGGTGTTTGGAATTACTTGCTTTGATACATAACTTGGTATTGTGTTTGTGGAAGTTTGTATTTGTGCTTGTAATCTGATATATGCTTGGTTGAGAGTGTTTTGCAGCAAGTTTTGGAGTTTGAAACCTTGAATCACACAATCTGCTATATCTTGTTGCGTTTGACTGATTTTGACCTAAGATTTTGGGAAAACCTAGAGTTTATGCATGCTTAGGGTTGAAAGTTGTTTAAACATCATTATTATAACATATGTGATAGATCTTGAGGTTTGAATCTGGCTTGTTGGTCAAATACATCAGCAAAGTATAAAACTGCATGTTCTTGTGTTCATCAGTAACTTAAGGTGCTTGAATCTTGCTTAAATCTTTGAATCATTGCATGAAACCTGTTTAGACTTGTTCATTTGAGTTTATAATAGCTTGTGTATGCATTTGGTTGAGTTTGGCTGGCTGAATTGTGCTATAAGTGCTTATTGAACCTAAACTGCTTATTGTTCTAAGTCTGTGTCAGATCTGGTGCTTAATTGAATTAACTGTACAAATTGGCTTGTTTGATTGTTGATTTCTTTGTTTGTATTGACTCCTTATGATCCAATGATCATTTGGGTGCCTTGTTGAAACTTGAATCTCTAAAAAAGTCACTAAAGACAAAAAAGTCTACAAGTCAAACAGTGGGAAAAGTTCCCACTGCTCAACACCCAAAACTAGCCCCTGCTAGTGTTAATTTGTACTCAGCTTATCAATAAGCTATTTTAGCTTATCCAGACCTGCAAAAACTTATTTTTTGTGATAGATCTTCATTATTTGACCCATTTGATTAGACTGGAGCTTATTGGACTTTGACTTTGACTTTTTGCTAGAAAACCAACTTATTGGACTTTTTCATAAGTGCTTATTTGCTTTTTCCAGCTTATTGAGGCAGCTTATTTGAATTTTTTTTGTTGATATAGCTTATTTAAGTCATTTAAAAGCTTTAGAAACTTGAATCAGCTATTGGGGTGGCCTAGAACTCAAAAACGACTATTTTGTCATTTTTGTAGTTTGCTTATTGCATTTTTAGGCTTATTCATTGGGATTATTTCATATTTCTTTTTAAAGAAGTCTTATTTAGGACAAAAGAAGCTTGTGTGTCTAATTTGAGCTTATGGCATTAGCTTACAGCTTAATGGGCCAAAAAGCCCATTAAGAATAAGCTGTTTGGTATAAGCTTGCTTATTTCACAGTTTCAGCTTTGGGCCTTTGGAAAAAGTTGTTTAAAACCAAATTTTGAGTCAAGTAGTGCTTTTTGGGCTTATTTGGGCTACTTTTTCATTTTGGGCTCAAATTTGGCCCATTAAGGATCTGTTTTGGGTTTAGCCCATTTTCTAGGCCCATTAAGGGTATTTAGGTAATTTCAAGTTCATTCCTGAGTTATTTAGGTTAAATTAAGCTAGTTTGCAACTTTTTAGATTTTTTTAGGATTTTTGAATTTTTATTAATATTTTAATATTATTTTATTATTAAAAATTAAAAGTCTGATTTTCTAAGTTTTTACATTTTTCCTAGATTCTAGACACTTAATTAGGAATTTTGCAACTTTCTAAATATTTTTAGGGTTTTTTAATTATTTTCTAGAATTATTTTAAGTTTTTATAGCTTTTAATAGTTTTTAATAGTTTAAAAATAGTTTTTAGTGGTTTTAAAATTTTGAAAAATACTTTTTAGCTTAATTAGGTTATTTTAAAGGTTTACAAACTTTAATATCTTAATTTGGACTTTTTATTAGTTAATATTGATTTTTAGGGCTTTAATTAGCATTAAAAAGTTAATATTTAATTAATTAAAAGGTTTTAGCAAGTTTGGATTTTTTGTAAACCCTTATAATATTTTAGTGGATTTTTAGGAATTTTTAGGGTAAAATTTTAATTTTGGTGCTTTTTACGGTTTTACGTGTACGCCTTTATCGTCTTAGTGTAATCCGTCTTCGTAACCGTCATTCTCTTCTTATCCCATTTCTATTTTCTTTCTCATAACAATATAATCACAAAGTTAATCATCTCATTACACAACACACAAGCTTCCTTGAGAACGATCCCCATTTAGGGTCATTAGTGCTTGGTTTTCCTAAACCGACACTTAATACTTGCCTCTTTTGCTCTCTTTTCCTAAAGAGTAGTAAAAACAATACATAATTTTTGGCGCCGCTGCCGGGGAGGCGTGTTGTGTTTTGATTTGTAATTGTTGTTTTTATATACTAACCATAATAGTATTTGTATTAGTAGCACTCTACTAATACGTATTATCGGTTTTTGGTTTTTGTGTGAATACTATTACTATATTGTATACGTAGAACAATAAATTCACAAGTACTCCAAATACGTGAGAAATCACAACCTTGACTTGGGAGGTCATTACCTAATCATTGTATTCGAATCTCAAACCAAAGAAAAAGGCAAAAATAGATAAATACTTTCGTGAAGCTCAATTTTGAAAAATACAAACTATAAGGTGGGTATAAGGCGAATATTATAAAATATCCTAAGGAAAAAGGCTCTTAAGTGCTTCGCGCCACCTCGTTTCCCCTCTTGCTTGTGAGTATTTGATCTTGAGAGCTAATCGAGGGTTTTGCCGCCCAATGTATTACTAAGTATCATATATACTTTCTTGGTTTTATTTGATTAAACCCTCTTGAACGTTTTGGTGTTCCACCAACGTTCTAAAGTCATCGAAGGCGTTCACTTCACGTGATCATTTTCATTCCTCGAGGCTTCTTTAATCAAGAGATTTGATTAAGGAGGAGATTTATAGATTTTTATCTACTTAATACATTCACCAGAATCCAAAAAGGTTAATACAATCAAAAACCACAAAAAAATTGAAAAATACAAAACACCAAAAAGAATCTTCTTTGCTCATCCCCTCGTTGTACGTGACGTTTATGCTAACTCGTAATCAAGCAAGACGTGCACATATACGAAAGAACAAAACTCCCACTCCTAATCTTTCTAGTGAGGAGTCTCCTATTGACGAACCCATTGTAAGAGAAGCACCAACCATGGCGAACCGAACTATGATGGAGTTACTTCAAGCACCCACCGAGGGTCATGGAGAGGCTATTGTGATTCCCGCTATCCTTGCGGAGAATTTTGAAGTGAAAACGGGTTTGTTGTCGATGATCCAAAACAACAAATTCCGTGGTGATGAGAAGGACAATCCACACAACCATATCCGCCAATTCAATCGTCTTACCGCCACTTGCAAGTTTAAGGATGCCTCTAATGACTCAATTAAGATGATGCTTTTTCCGTATTCCTTAGCGGGGCCCGCTAAAATTTGGTTAGAGAAAGAGCCACCCAATTCTATATTGACGTGGAAGGATCTCGTGTCTAAGTTTGTGAACCAATTTTTTCCGCCCTCTAAGACTACGCACTTGAAAAACGAGATTTCAAAATTTTCACAAGAGTTTAATGAAAGTTTTTCAACGGCTTGGAATAGGTTTAAGGAAATGTTACATGAATGTCCTCGTCACGGTTTTTCCGATTTGCATCAAATTGACACGTTTTACAATGGACTTAATGATCATGAGAGGGATTATCTCAATGCCGCCTATAACACCCCCGAATTTATACAACTCAATACAGCGGAAGACTTGTTGGTGTTACAGGATAGCACATTACTCACATCATAGACAACACATAAAAATCGCGTCGTTTAATAATAAATCATTTCCATTCATAAATATCAAAGTTACATCGGTCACAAGTCATTACATTTCAAACAAAGTTTTACAAAGTATTTGAATGGAAAATATTGTTTAAGTGCGGGCCATGAATTCTTGTTGTCTTCCCGAGAATTACCTTCAAGTACCTGAGATAAAACATGTTAAAAGAAAAGGTCAGCGATAACGCCGAGTGAATTCATAGAGTTTAATAAATTACATCAATATAACATCGGTATAAAATTATTACCGAAAATCATTTTGTACAATTCATTGCAATAGGCCATAAAATAGCCAAAATCATTTTATACAAATCTTTTATCAAAATCATAATATAGGCATTTGCCTTAAAAATCATTATACGAGCCAATGTCGTAAAAACATCATACAATACGTCTTATGACGTTGCATGAAAATAAAAACCGTTATATGAATATGGTTATGAAAAACCAAAACACGAACATAATATCAATAGTATGACCCTGTATTGCTAGTCAGGCAATACATCGTAATTCGGAGCGTCTAATAGTATTTCGTTAGTTTGGATTATTATAAGCCGCATGACATTGTTACCTTACTAAACCAACAACGGGTAGCTAACCCGATACTCAATTTTCCCATCTAAGTTAGCGTGTCGTCACAATAATCACGCTATAGAAATCTTCTCATACATAAATTCGCTTACCAATCAATGTGGCACGACGGGATCAACCGTCAAGGCGCGAACTGGGGTGATCGTCCCCAAATAGTACTATTATATGCATAAGCGTCTACCAAATCCAAGTAGTTCACAATTCATGCTAATGGGACTTTTAGTGACATAACCTAACTTTAATAATCCATGTTATTTCATCTATCGGGTCATTTAATCATTCATCAGGTCATACAATCATTCGGGTCCAAATCAATAAACAAACAATCGGGACAAATGGTGTCCTATTTTATAAAAACTAACATGTTATCTCCCTCGCGGGTTTATAAAACATTTATAAAAACATTTAAAAGAGTGCGAGGCTATGAACTCACGTTGATGTGGGAAGGCAGTTTATCGGCAATTCAGACGTACGGTACGTGCTTCAATCACGGAAACCTAGACAAATAATACTCGTCTTAGACTCTTGTCCAACGACTTTATAAAAATAAAAATTATGTATACATATGATGATTATATATATATGATGATCAAGTGGGTTTACATATTCTCGTTTACTCATTTTAGTGTTATGTGTCGGTAACGTTTATACTAGTTTACTAGTTTCACTTACGTGTTTTAGGTCCAATAAGCCTATTATAAGTTTATTAACTTGTATTAATCCATGTTATACTTATATTATCAGTATCTACACTTTACAAGTTGGGCCTAAATGGGTTAATCCCAATAAGTTCTTTTTATAAGTGTTTATCTTACTTAGTCCAATTATTAGTCCAATATGTTTACTTAGCTCGTTAATGTCCGTATGTCCTATAGTTCGGGTTTTATCAGTTTTTACTTGTTATACATGTCTATATATCAGTATATGAGTTTATAAAAGTTTACATTAGACGGGTCCAACCGTCTAAGTTTTATTTAACAAAAACGTTAATTTTACGGTAATAGCCGAAAAAAGTCGTAAAAATCATGTTTTATAGTTTTTATAACTTATAAATATTATTCCACTACAATTTTTATAATTATCCATTTACTTAACTTTTAAAATATTTATATAAATAAAATTCATGAGTTAGTGGGTTTTAACTTTACATTTATACAATATAATTTTGAGTGCTTATATAATAATAATAAACATTAATTCTCAAAATCTGATTTTTATTTTCATCTTCACCAAAACTGCCATATCTAGAGTTCTATATGGAGATAGAAGCTCAAATTTTTATCACATAAACTACATGATATGTGCTCCATTTAACTCTTCTATATCTACTGTTGAATCAGCCTCTAAGTATTTACTAAAAATCGTCCAAAACAGTGAACTCAGATTTGTACTTTAAACTTGTTTTGATCATATCTCACTCATTACAATGATTCCATTGCATGACCAACTCTCACATGTGTATAACATCTTGTACTTACTGTAAATGGATCATACCATGCAATTTTATCAGTTCAAGTTTTAGTTATATACTGTTTTTATACAGCCAACTAAATAATCAAGATTTTAGCCTTATTTCTTATAGTTATTAACCCTTTTAAGCATATCTATCAACACTTGATCCCCACACAACATTTTTATCATCATATATACATCATATACATATACAAAAATAAAGAAAATATATTTGTTCTTTACAAAAATAACAAGAGAAAAATAGAGAGGATGATCTTCTTTACCAACCAAGTGTATTTCTTGTTTTTGGAAGACAAGAACTTGATGAACACCACAAGTAACTCCAAGATCATCAAACACCAAGAAAAATAGTTGAGAAATCAGCCCTAGGACACAAGCAATTCACCTCCAATGTTGTTAATATGGCCACCAAATGATCAAGGCTTCAAGATAACTCCATGTAGAGCTAGTAAACATGTATTTCATGGCTAGAAAAGATCAAAAGGGGTGTTTGTAGCTTGAATATGGACGGCAAAAGGGGTGGTTTTGAGAGGATTTGTGTTGGTTTGCATGTAAGTAAATGGTGGTGTGAGTTAGTTGCTAGTGGTTTTGTGTTGGTGGAAAAGACTAAGCTTAAAGAGTAAGCTAAGTCTTACACTTGTAAGTGTTTAGCTAACATGATGCCACATATGGTTGTGGTTTCATGTTGGTGCCGTCCAAGTTAGCTAGTGGGGTGGGACAATGTATTTTGTCCCATCTCACTAGTTTACGGGTATTCCTCGATTCTAGTTTTCTCGATTTGCGTGCCCTCGGGTCGTTTCACGAAAAACGTTTTTATAAATTATGAATTAACGTCACAAAACGAATCCAATAAAAATTGTCTCATAAAAAACGGAGTTCAAAAACGTAAATACGTAATCCTAAGGTTTCCGGTTTAGTCATAAAGGACGTTAAAATAAAATCGTAAGTCCTAATCTCTTTTCGTAAATTTGTGAGTTTATGAACTAACACAAATTTAAAACTCCAAAATAATATTCACGGATAAATTTATTTTCTGAAATGTCGGACTGTCACCAAAGACGGTGTATGTAAACGTAAGCACGTAACGTTGAATCCTCCGGTTTAGACGTAGTCGACGCTACTTCAAGACGTAAATCCAAATTTCTTCCCAAAAATAAGTGAGTTCATAATGTAACATTAAAATAATGTTTTTAAATAATATTCGAGAATAAAATATCAACCATAAATTGACGGATTGTCGCAGCATTTACCCATAAACAGGATCTTTGTCCTCAATGATCATCTTACTACTCGCTTCTTATAGAGTTAAAGCCATGTGGGTATTTCCTCCACATTCGGTCTTTCCTCACAAGTGTAATTTATTACAATACGCGAGTTTCATCAAACATAACTACGGGAATAAGATCAGACTTAATGTTGACTTACTTTCTCTATCCATGATGTTCACGGGTTTTTGATGAATGCAACCTTTCGCCGATCTAAACTTTACTAA
The DNA here is from genome assembly GCA_025667525.1 of Glebionis coronaria. Taxonomy (NCBI): domain Eukaryota; kingdom Viridiplantae; phylum Streptophyta; class Magnoliopsida; order Asterales; family Asteraceae; genus Glebionis; species Glebionis coronaria. Next base: position 365,550 of record JANFOE010000171.1, read on the forward strand.
GAAACAATCAGATTCTCACTTGATAGATATTCCATCAAGTTCGATATACGAATCATAATTCACGCAGCTTTTGAAGTCCTAGGGTAGATCCAGCTTATATGCCTTTCAAACCAATCTTTTACATCATCTCAATGGTCCCATACAACGGGGACTTATATCCCATGATTTGTCAGATCATTAATTCATTTTTCCAAGGTTACCCATCTGGCACTTCAAGATCTACATTTCATATTCACATAACCTCCTGCCCACTATCGGCAGTCAATAATCAAATCCTAATTTCAACAATCATTTCAGGTCTCGCGGGTCGAGTATTTTGTAAAGTTAGGTTCGCCATCATAGGAAACCTTAAACCTAAAAGACATGTCCAACTCACAATGGGTGTATGTCAGATGTCTTCATTTCAACTCTTGCTTACAGATGCTCTAATATTTATATCCTAACAAGATTCGATCTCGATCCTAATACGATGATTATCAATGATAATCTCTCCAAAGGAAAAGGATTATACGGTTTATTACTAAAGGTCATTCATTCAAACATAAAACATCACTTATATTACTTTGTATCGTTACTTTACCTCGTCCCTTCGATTTGGGGTGGTACATAGTACTCTCATCAAGGTTCGTTCTCAATGATTCCTGAGCAAATCTCTAGAAATTCGATGCGAAGCGAGGATCTTGATAAAGAGGTTCGATACAAGCACACTATGTTTACATAACTCTTTTGCATTTATCATTAACGGGAATGATATTAGCAGATTTGGTCAGTCGGTCGATGATGACCCAAATCGAATCAAATTCAGATGATGACCTTTGCAATAGCTAGACGTTTGCTAATGTATGAGGCGATGTCTGCCTTGATAATTGCCATTAGTACAACTTCTTCAGACAAAGATATTTTTAGTCATTAACGACATAAATAGAATACTTATACTTACAAATTGCAACGTAACTATATCTCACAATATCCATATTTAGGCAACCACAAGTGGCCTTTAAAACATTTAACGCTATCGGCTTCTCAACTCTAATGGTTCATATTAGCCGTGAAACCTTTCACTATTTATATTATTCTTCTTATAAACATCGGCTATATTTTAAATTGTTCGGCAATTTATTTTGCACATTCATTATTAAGGAACATGTCCTAATTGGTTCTTTATCTTTTATACATAATGTGTCAGTAATTACGTTCACTTTCCTGGTGAAATAGTTATCATGTCCGTATTTATTCAAAAATTATTTCTTCACATTTTCTCTGTTTTAGTTTCGTATCATCTATCATTTTTATCAGTTTTTCTCAATCCGACGTTTTAAGCGTCGATAAGTATTACAAGTAGTTAAAGGTTAGATATTTAAATTTTTATGAAACGTAAACGTAAAATTTTAAGTTTCCTAGTTCGACCAATTATATAAAATGTTCAAAATAAATTTGAATTTAATTAACAAGATTTTTGTTGATTTATTGAAAATATTTAATAAGATTCGTAAATGTTCGAAAAACCTTTGTTTATACTTTGGTCAAAGTTTTCTTAGTTGAAAAGCAAAAATTGTCGTTTCAAATTTCAAGTCATAAATTATATAGTTTCCTCAATTCTTCTTAAGTTGTCTAGAAGTATACACAAACATTTACCCCTAAATAGAAGTTTAGTTAAATGGTTTGTACAAGGGAATAATCCCTTAAAAATCCTTTGTTAAAACATTTGTCAAAATATATTTGCACTTTCTTTTTAGTAATAATCCAAAGTCTTAAAAGGGCTCTTAATTTTTAAAGAGTCAATATATTTCATTATCTATTAATCACACGGTTAAATCATGTAAAGGATTAAGTCTTAAGTCATATGTTAAATATTCAAAGTACAGGTTTTAATTGTTCGGCCAATTCAGGGCAATCTATAATTAATTATTAACTCATTCTTATTATTATAAATAAACATATAGTCCTTAATGATCACGAGCATGCATTTATCAAATTACAACCTTCACACATGATTCACCAAATTTATGAATGCTACATGTGTATTAGTCAATCCAAACGACATCACGTGAAACTCATAATGTCCATTACAAGTTCTGGATGTGGCGATTGGAATAGATAATCTTTTCCGCAGATGCGAAGTTGATGATAACCATGCCGTGGATCAAATCTTTAAAACATACACTAGAACCTTGTAAATGATCGAACAAATCTTCCATTTCGAGTTATGGATATCGTTTTCGATTGTCAATTTACTCAGTTCACGGTAATTCAACAAATATAAGGAATAATAACACCATAGCTTTTCATGACGACGAGCGCGGTAGAATAAAATCTTTCTCCGACAACTCTCTCAGTTGTACGGTAATTCCTTTAATTCAGATGGTGCTGATGTACAATGCACAAGCCACAGGTGCAGCACCGGAAATATAATCAATACCAATTTCAACTTGACTTAATGGCGAAAGTCTAGTTAATTCATCAACAAATATCTCCTAAAGTTTCAGGTAGCAGGTACATCTTTTAATAAATTCACCTTAAGTTATTTCTAGATTATAATATCTATAACTAGTTCACAACCATTCACGGTAAAATTTTAAGTCTAAATGCAGGATATGGTCATCCATCAAGAATTATTTTGATCACTTTTGATAATCAACATCTTATCTTTTTAGGGGAATTCTACTCGAGTTCCCATCAATTAAGACAATGTCGTCATGTCATAATCAATCAATCCATTCCACTAGCACTATCAACTTTCCAGTTTTATTGCCGTCGATAAGATGTGAACTTCTCAAAAGTCTAATAATAACTCATAATCCTTCGCAAATTCAGGGATATCAGGAGACCTAACTAACCTTAAAAGAGTAAAGTCAACGCATAATCTATGCGAGAGAATTTCAAATCAAATACAGACGAAAACATTTAACGAATATGAATATATCCCATGTTTTCATAATTTGAGTACGCATTCGAAAGCTCCTCGGATCGTTACACAGGTCATTCAAATAAAATCAAATCAAAAGAAATGATAGGAACGTCGATACATCCAGTCGGGTATCAACACTCGGTAATCAGATACTTTTCCAAAGAATCTCACTACGGGAGAATTGGACAAGAAAGAATTGTCAATTGTCAAATAAGACAATTTCTACAGATTAGTAAATTCGACTCAGAAGAATAATTGGTACGGGCACATATGTAGGTGTCTTTAACAATATGTCCCTATTTTCACTTCTTGCAGATCTCATAAAATTTAATCTTTCATAACTTCAAAGAAAATTTAGTGTTTATTAATAATTTCATGGTGACTACTAATCAGCCTTGCATGGTCACTTCCAAATTGTATGTAGGCGCGAAACTATATACAATTTCAAGATTAACGATGCAATACTCAGTTCGTCGAAATTTTATCATCATGTTTATAATAAAAACATTTTCATGCTTAATTCTTAAATAAGAATCAAAAATAAATTTACAAAGATTTTCTTTGTTATGAAAACAATTAAGTTTTCTAAGGTGTTTTATAAACAACTTCATTTCGATAACGATCACTTATAAATCTCACTTTGAATAATCCTTATAGTGATGAAAATTCAATTTTTCTCAAGGGATACTGTTTTATCTTATAAAAACAATGAGTGATCTGCAAAAGAGTGATGAAAAGTTGTTCACCAAGAACTAAATACAATATGCTAGGAAATGAGCTTTAGCCAAATAATCATGAGGTTCATGACCTCGATGGCACTCAGGTATACAAAGAGAATAATCCACAATGTAACTCAATTCGAGATGAGTACTTGTTCAATGGTTGCATCACTAATGCGAACATTAGGAAGAAGCAATAAAAGATAGATAGAATTTAGTAATCAAAGGTAGTCTTTTCGTTAATCACAAACAAGTCAAAATTGTACCGTAACACATTATGTGTCACTATGTCATACAATTCCAAGAAGTCATCCTACCAACTGATGTCTCAGTTAAGTTAGGGATTTTTAAAAGATACCACAATGAATACTAATCTACAAGAGTCATGGGGGTTCCACCTGTCCCGAAAGATCCATCGGTCTCAATTCAGAAGAAGATTTCTTCGATTTATTTATTGGACACTGGGCATCCTTGTTAGTGGACAATGGCTTAGGAACAATCCTTAACACAAACAAACAATCATTTAAAACCTTATAATTCAATCACAAAACTTAACGACTTCCTCTTAACAATTTCATATTCCATTCGGGTTAAATTTTACTTTATTCAAGTTTCAATCAACTCATACTCAATTCGATATCCTACGTCATTTTCCATTACTTTCAACCTTATTCATAAATCTTAAAAGGGCAATAAAAGCTCGATATGATCAACACTTAATTCCAATCCTATAGCTCTTACAACAACAATTATCAAATGAGTCACTAGCATGAGATGACTGACACATTCAATCAGATTTCTCGGAAAGGTACTAGTGGCATGAGGCTTTTGGGTAATGGTTCCAATTACAGCCTCAAGTGCAACATTCCCCCTTTCGATTTCGATTTAAGAATTGGATGACAACGAATCAGATGACATCTTTCTAGGTGGTAACGTTTTGTCAAACTCCACTCTATAAGGAAAGATCGTCAAGATATCGATATCAGTTTTAATCTCGCCAATTCTTCTTCTTCAATATCACAATCAACTAATATCTACATTTCTACGAATATCAACCATTTGTTGGGATCATAAATATCCGCAACTTGGTTTAGATCAAAAATAGCTAGAATTCTTACGAGAATAGCTTCGATTAATTACTAGGGAAGTTAGGGTTTCTTGTGACAATCTACGTCGTATAAATACCTCATATAAATATCAAAATAATCATCAAACAATCATGTAATAAAATTACATCATATATATATATATATAATCCAAGTTATATATATATATATATATATATATTAAAATAACACTTCTCAGTCTGGCCTTGTCGGTAACTCGGGAATTCTTTGGCACCCGTTATAGTCAAAAGATTTTTAGACATTTTAGAAAAATGTTTATAGTTAAAAGATTTTGAAAAGTTTTATTCAAAACCTTGGTTTTAAAAATCTTTCGTTCTCTATAACGAGAGCTCTGGTACCAAACTGTAACACCCCCGAATTTATACAACTCAATACAGCGGAAGACTCGTTGGTGTTACGGGATAGCACATTACTCACATCATAGACAACGCATAAAAATCGCGTCGTTTAATAATAAATCATTTCCATTCATAAATATCAAAGTTACATCGGTCCCAAGTCATTACATTTCATACAAAGTTTTACAAATTATTTGAATGGAAAATATTGTTTAAGTGTGGGCCATGAATTCTTGTTGTCTTCCCGAGAATTACCTTCAAGTACCTGAGATAAAACATGTTAAAAGAAAAGGCCAGCGATAACGCCGAGTGAATTCATAGAGTTTAATAAATTACATCAATATAACATCGGTATAAAATTATTACCGAAAATCATTTTGTACAATTCATTGCAATAGGCCATAAAATAGCTAAAATCATTTTATACAAATCTTTTATCAAAATCATAATATAGGCATTTGCCTTAAAAATCATTATACGAGCCAATGTTGTAAAAACATCATACAATACGTCTTATGACGTTGCATGAAAATAAAAACCGTTATATGAATATGGTTATGAAAAACCAAAACACGAACATAATATCAATAGTATGACCCTGTATTGCTAGTCAGGCAATACATCGTAATTCGGAGCGTCTAATAGTATTTCGTTAGTTTGGATTATTATAAGCCGCATGACATTGTTACCTTACTAAACCAACAACGGGTAGCTAACCCAATACTCAATTTGCCCATCTAAGTTAGCGTGTCGTCACAATAATCACGCTATAGAAATCTTCTCATACATAAATTCGCTTACCAATCAATGTGGCACGACGGGGATCAACCGTCAAGGCGCGAACTGGGGTGATCGTCCCCAAATAGTACTATTATATGCATAAGCGTCTACCAAATCCCGGTAGTTCACAATTCATGCTAATGGGACTTTTAGTGACATAACCTAACTTTAATAATCCATGTTATTTCATCTATCGGGTCATTTAATCATTCATCGGGTCATACAATCATTCGGGTCCAAATCAATAAACAAACAATCGGGACAAATGGTGTCCTATTTTATAAAAACTAACATGTTATCTCCCTCGCGGGTTTATAAAACATTTATAAAAACATTTAAAAGAGTGCGAGGCTATGAACTCACGTTGATGTGGGAAGGCGGTTTATCGGCAATTCAGACGTACGGTACGTGCTTCAATCACGGAAACCTAGACAAATAATACTCGTCTTAGACTCTTGTCCAATGACTTTATAAAAATAACAATTATATATACATATTATGATTATATATATATGATGATCAAGTGGGTTTACATATTCTCGTTTACTCATTTTAGTGTTATGTGTCAGTAACGTTTATACTAGTTTACTAGTTTCACCTATTTACGTGTTTTAGGTCCAATAAGCCTATTATAAGTTTATTAACTTGTATTAATCCATTTTATACTTATATTATCAGTATCTACACATTACAAGTTGGGCCTAAATGGGTTAAGCCCAATAAGTTCTTTTTATAAGTGTTTATCTTATTTAGTTCAATTATTAGTCCAATATGTTTACTTAGCTCGTTAATGTCCGTATGTCCTATAGTTCGGGTTTTATCGGTTTTTACTTGTTATACATGTCTATATATCAGTATATGACTTTATAAAAGTTTACATTAGACGGGTACAACCGTCTAAGTTTTATTTAACAAAAACGTTAATTTTACGGTAATAGCCGAAAAAAGTCGTAAAAATCATGTTTTATAGTTTTTATAACTTATAAATATTATTCCACTACCATTTTTATAATTTATTCATTTATTTAACTTTTAACATATTTATATAAATAAAATTCATGAGTTAGTGGGTTTTAAATTTACATTTTATACAATATAATTTTGAGTGCTTATATAATAATAATAAACATTAATTCTCAAAATCTGATTTTTATTTTCATCTTCACCAAAACTGCCATATCTAGAGTTCTATATGGAGATAGAAGCTCAAATTTTTATCACATAAACTACATGATATGTGCTCCATTTAACTCTTCTATAGATACTGTTGAATCAGCCTCTAAGTATTTTCTAAAAATCGTCCAAAACAGTGAACTCAGATTTGTACTTTAAACTTGTTTTGATCATATCTCACTCATTACAATGATTCCATTTCATGACCAACTCTCAAATGTGTATAACATCTTGTACTAACTGTAAATAGATCATACCATGCAATTTTATCAGTTCAAGTTTTAGTTATATACTGTTTTTATACAGCCAACTAAATAATCAAGATTTTAGCCTTATTTCTTATAGTTATTAACCCTTTTAAGCATATCTATCAACACTTGATCCCCACACAACATTTTTATCATCATATATACATCATATACATATAAAAAAAATAAAGGAAATACATTTGTTCTTTACAAAAATAACAAGAGAAAAATGGAGAGGATGATCTTCTTTACCAACCAAGTGTATTTCTTGTTTTTTGGAAGACAAGAACTTGATGAACACCAAAAGTAACTCCAAGATCATCAAACACCAAGAACAATAGTTGAGAAATCAGCCCTAGGACACAAGCAATTCACCTCCAATGTTGTTAATATGGCCACCAAATGATCAAGGCTTCAATATAACTCCATGATAGAGCTAGTAAACATGTATTTCATGGCTAGAAAAGATCAAAAGGGGTGTTTGTAGCTTGAATATGGACGGAAAAAGGGGTGGTTTTTGAGAGGATTTGTGTTGGTTTGCATGTAAGTAAATGGTGGTGTGAGTTAGTTGCTAGTGGTTTTGTGTTGGTGGAAAAGACTAAGCTTAAAGAGTAAGCCAAGTCTTACACTTGTAAGTGTTTAGCTAACATGATGCCACATATGGTTGTGGTGTCATGTTGGTGCCGTCCAAGTTAGCTAGTGGGGTGGGACAATGTATTTTGTCCCATCTCACTAGTTTACGGGTATTCCTCGATTCTAGTTTTCTCGATTTGCGTGCCCTCAGGTCGTTTCACGAAAAACGTTTTTATAAATTATGAATCAACGTCACAAAACGAATCCAATAAAAATTGTCTCATCAAAAACGGAGTTCAAAAACGTAAATACGTAATCCTAAGGTTTCCGGTTTAGTCGTTAAGGACGTTAAAATAAAATCGTAAGTCCTAATCTCTTTTCGTAAATTTGTGAGTTTATGAACTAACACAAATTTAAAACTCCAAAATAATATTCACGGATAAATTTATTTTCTGAAATGTCGGACTGTCACCAAAGACGGTGTATGTAAACATAAGCACGTAACGTTGAATCCTCCGGTTTAGACGTAGTCGACGCTACTTCAAGACGTAAATCCAAATTTCTTCCCAAAAATAAGTGAGTTCATAATGTAACATTAAAATAATGTTTTTAAATAATATTCGAGAATAAAATATCAACCATAAATTGACGGATTGTCACACCGCCGCGGGTGGTAATTTTTTGTGTAAAACGGTTGAGAAAGCTTTGGTGATAATTGAGAATAGATCTAAGGTCTATAGTCCTCGTAGGACGTCTATTGTTCGTAAGGCTTCGTATTCGGCTTCACCTTTTTTTTCTACTACCATCGATGCTTGCCAAATTGAGGCGAACTTGCAAAACAAAATCTTTGATAAGCTTAAGGGTCTTTTGATTGAGTTCAAAGTAGGAGAACCAAGTGCTCCCGCTACGGCTAAAGTGGTTGAGGTTTCATGCATGTATTATGGTGGAGGTCATGATTTCTCCGTGTGCATTACCAATGGTGGTAACACTTCGAGTGCCTACGCGGCCACAGGAACTTACAACCAAAACGGTCAAGTTACCCGCTCTAATCAATTGACTCCACCGGGTTTTGGTTCAAATCAAAATGCTAACAACAACTATTGCAACAATCAAGTTGGTTTCAAAAACAATTACAACAAGGGAAACTATGGTAATCAAGGGGCTAATAATCAAGTTTCAAACAAAAATCAAAATGATTTTCGAAACAACAACAAAGGTTTGCAAACATTGAAAGATCTTCCAAATGAATTTGTTGAATACGCTAATGGGAATGATGCTAGGTTTGACAATATTCAAAGAGAAATCATTAGCCTAAGATCCGAGTTTAAGACCGACTTGAAGAAAGAGTTAAAAAATGAGTTAGATAATGAGCTTAAAATCCATACCAACAAGATGGAAGGAAATGTAACTAGGTTACAACAAAACCAACAAAAAATGGAACAAGGGCAACATGAGATAAAACAAGAAATGGTTAAAGCCGAGAAGAGGCAATCCAAGTTTGAAGATAAAATCTCATCTATGTTTGAGGCAATTATGTGAAAACCGTCTTCGAGTAGTCTTCCTAGTAACACCGTATCAAACCCTAAGGGTGAGATGAAAGTGATTACCACACGTAGTGGTAAGACACTTAAGGAACCGACTCCTCAACCAATTGCTCCTACGGAGGAAGCAATTGAGGAAGAACCCGAGGTGGTGGTCCAAAAGGAGCATGTTCCAATCCCACGAAGTACCGCTCATGCCACACCTACAGTTGACCCATTACCAACATTGGAACCCGAGATTCCAAAGGCTATGCCTATGCCTCAACCCACACCACCTTTGCCCTATCCATCGAGACTTAGAAAGGAGAAACGTCAAGAGCGCGACAATTATCAGTTTGAGCTTTTTATGAAAATGTTTCGTGATTTGCACTTTAATGTGAGTTTCGCCGATGCTTTGGTCATGATGCCTCTATTTGCCGCTAACTTTGAGAGTATGTTGAACAACAAGGAGAAATTGCACCAATTGTCTAGTTGTTTGTCGGTTTATTTTAATCGCATACCTCAAAAAGTCGGTGATCCCGGTAAATTTTTGATCCCTTGTGCAATTCAAGATATGGAAGAATGCTTCGCCTTGGCCGATCTTGGTGCTAGCATTAACTTGATGCCACTTGCAATCTTCAAGTCGCTCAATCTTCCTAATCTTACTCCTTCACTAATGTCTATCGAGTTGGCCGACCATTCCACGATTCCCGCATGTGGATTGGCGGAAGACGTTTTTGTGAAAGTGGGGAAGTTCTACTATCCCGTAGACTTTATCGTTGTCGATATTCCCACGGATCCTCAAGTTCCTCTCATTTTAGGTCGTTCGTTTTTAGATACGTCTATGGATTTGATCGATGTTCATGCTAGAAAGATCACCTTACGTTTCAACGACGAGGAACTTGTTATAAACGCAACTCAAAACTCTCAAATTTCTCATGTTTATTCCGTTGCAACCATAAACCTCGTTGATATGATCGACGTGGTTTGCGAGGAATTTTCACAAGAAGTTCTAGGTTTTGGTGATGATGAAACTAGTGGCAATCCCACTATGTTAGATCCAATTCTTGATAATTCAACACCAACCTTCACTCCATTTGAAGGTGGTAGTTTTACGTTGGAAGAATTCGATGTTCCACGTACTTGTAACGAAGACCTCGACAACGATGAGGACTTCTCGATTATCAAGAATTTTCTTAACGATTTCCCATTTCCTCCACCCGAGGAGGTTATGAGTATCGAGCCCAAATCTTCACTTGAGGAACCACCTATCGTCGAGTTGAAAGATTTACCTCCTCATCTCGAATATGTCTATTTGGAGGAGGGCGACAAGTTGCCGGTTATTATTGCGAAGGAACTTTCGGATGATGAAAAAACCGTACTTGTCGATGATATAAAGGATCACAAAGGGGCAATTGCGTGGAAGTTATCCGACATTAAGGGGATCGATCCCAAATTTTGTACCCACAAAATCTTAATGGAGGAGGATTACAAGCCCGCAATCCAATGTCAAAGGAGGGCGAACCCCAAAATTCACGACGTCATCAAAAAGGAGGTCCTTAAACTCCTTGACGCGGGAATGATTTACCCTATTTCTGATAGCCCTTGGGTGAGTCCTATTCATTGTGTCCCTAAAAAGGGAGGAATGACCGTTGTGCCAAACGATGCCAACGAGTTAATTCCCATTAGACTCGTGACCGGATGGAGAGTGTGCATTGACTATCGAAAGTTGAATGAAGCCACTCGAAAAGACCATTTTCCCTTGCCCTTCATGGACCAAATGTTGGAGCGTCTTGCGGGAAACGATTTCTATTTCTTTTTAGATGGTTTTTCCGTTTACTTCCAAATCCCCATCGATCCTCGTGATCATAAAAAAACTACGTTTACGCGTCCATATGGAACGTTTGCCTATCGTAGAATGCCATTCGGACTTTGTAACGCACCGGGAACCTTTCAATGGTGCATGATGGCTATTTTTCATGATATGATCGAGAAGACGATGGAAGTCTTCATGGATGACTTTTCTGTGTTTGGTAATTCGTTCACTTCGTGTTTGTCGAATCTTGAGAGAATGTTGAAACGTTGTGAGGAAACCAACCTTGTGCTCAATTGGGAAAAGTGTCATTTTATGGTTAAGAGCGGAATCGTCTTAGGGCACAAGGTCTCGAAATCGAGGATTGAGGTAGATCAAGCTAAGGTAGACGTCATCGCAAAATTACCTCATCCCAAAACCGTTAAGGGAGTTAGGAGTTTCCTAGGCCATGCAGGCTTTTATCGTCGATTCATCAAGGATTTTTCAAAGATCTCTCGACCCATTACACATCTTCTTGAAAAAGAGGCACGTTTTGTCTTTGACGAAGATTGTGTACGAGCCTTTGAAATCCTTAAGAGGAAACTTACCGAAGCTCCCATTCTTGTTGCTCCCAATTGGAACCTCCCCTTTGAGCTCATGTGTGATGCTAGTGATTACGCTATTGGGGCCGTATTGGGGCAACGTCATGAAAAGCACTTCTTGCCTATTCACTATGCTAGCAAGACGATGACCGAGGCTCAACTAAAATACACTACAACGGAAAAGGAGTTCCTTGCCGTGGTGTATGCATTTGAGAAATTTCGACCTTATCTCATCTTGACGAAATGCATAGTGTATACGGATCATTCGGCTATCAAGTATCTTATGGCTAAACAAGATGCAAAGCCGAGATTACTTCGTTGGATTCTCCTCCTTCAAGAATTTGACCACAAAATTGTTGACAAAAAAGGAGCCGAGAATCTAGCGGCCGATCATCTTTCTCGTTTGGAAGATCCTCACCAAAGTGTTTACGAGCCCAAGGAAATCACCGAAACATTTCTGCTCGAGACACTTGGTGTAGGGAATTCTAAGCTTGATTCTTCCACCCCATGGTTTGTGGAATTTGCAAATTACCATGCGGGTAACTTCATCATTAAGGGTATGACGACTCAAGAAAAACGGAAATTCTTTCGTGACGTCAAGTTCTACTTTTGGAACGACCCTTACTTGTTTCGAATTTGTGCGGATCAAATCATCCGACGTTGTGTATTTGGCACCGAAGCTTCTAACATCCTTAGAGCTTGTCATGAGGGACCCACGGGTGGTCACCATGGTGCTAATCTCACGGCTAAGAAGGTGTTTGATGCCGGCTTCTTTTGGCCTACTATTTACCGAGATGCACAAGATCTTGTGAAGTCGTGTGACTCATGCCAACGACAAGGAAAAGCCTCACAAAAAGATGAGATGCCACAAACTATCATCCAAGTGTGTGAGATCTTTGACGTTTGGGGCATAGACTTTATGGGGCCGTTCCCATCATCTCGTGGTAATAAGTACATCCTTGTTGCGGTTGACTACCTATCTAAGTGGGTGGAAGCTAAGGCTTTGCCCACCAATGATGCTCGTGTGGTAATCAAGTTTTTGAAAAGCTTGTTTTCTCGGTTTGGAACCCCTCTTGTGATCATAAGCGATCGTGGAACCCATTTTTGTAACGACCAATTCGAAAGGTTCCTAAGGAAATATGGGGTTACACATCTGCTTTCTACGGCTTATCACCCACAAACGAGTGGGCAAGTCGAGGTTTCAAACCGAGCTTTGAAGAGGATCTTGGAGAGATCTGTAGGGGAAAACCGACAATCTTGGTCGGATAAGTTGGACGATGCTTTATGGGCCTTTAGGACCGCTCATAAGACGCCCATTGGGTGCACTCTCTATAAGCTTGTGTATGGGAAAAATTTTCATATTCCAATCGAATTAGAACACAAGGCTTATTGGGCCCTAAAGCATTGTAATGATGACATGGAGACCGTAGGAAAACACCGAAAAATGCAATTAAATGAATTGGATGAATTGAGGGACATTCCTTATGAAAATTTATTGATTTATAAAGAAAAAACTAAAAAGTTGCATGATTCTAAAATTAAAAACCGGGTTTTTAACATTGGGGATCAAGTTTTGCTTTTTAATTCTCGTTTGAAATCCTTTTCCGGTAAGTTGAAATCCCGTTGGTCCGGTCCATTCACCGTGACCCAAGTATTTCCATATGGGACCATCGAGCTAGCTCAAAATGATGGCCCCAATTTCAAGGTGAATGGACATAGGTTGAAGCACTACTTTGGCGGGGAAGTTCCATCCTTGAACTACCTCGACCAAGTCACCTTCCCCAATGATAATTAGTATTGAGGGGATCGAGTCGAGCTCATGACTCGGTAATAAAAAACGAGGTGCCTCGTGGGGGAGTCCCATGCTTATCCTATGTACATATTATCGCTTTCTAATTTAGTAACGTGTGGGGATTTGTGCCCTTCCAACCTTTGTTCCGTGGTTGTTTGTGAATTGTGGACTTTAGATGATCATGATCTTCACTATTGGAGCCTCTCGTGTTCGTTTTATGGGAGCACTCAATCGTTTGCTTTGAAGACTTTCTCAATATCCATGATATATCCTTTGATGTTCTAACCTTAGGTTTTTAGCACACTTCATAAACGGCTTTAAATTTAACAGTTACACCCTTTCCATGCTAGATTAGGCATTCGACTACGTCTCTAGTATGGGGGTGTTTGCACCCCTAGACTCGAAACATTGAGAACAATGTATAACTTTAGTATGGGGGGGGGGGGGGGGGGGTGAATAGATACATGCCTTGCCAAACCTTCACGCTTTCCAAAGTTTGTCTTTTTTGTTTATCGTTTTGTTGCAAAATAAGGCTAAAATGGCCAAATTTTAAAATTTTTCTCATGTTTTATAAGTGTTTGAAGACACGAATGTAGGTTTTCCGATGGCGAGAATAAGAGTAATTTTTGACTCGATCGTGCGTGTTGAGCACTTAGCTTTGGTTCCTTAACTTCACATTAGGCTAAGTCTCTTAAATGAGGACGAGAAATGATAGGGTTAATTATAAGTTACTATGCTAAACGTAGAGTACTCGTATTCTTTCAAAAAATCATGTGTTCTCGTTGTTTGCTTATTCACCCTTCGCATGTAAATATTTTTTGCTTAATAAATATTGACTTAGAGGTTTAGTTGGGATTGTTGGGTTTCTAGTCTTTTCTAGTAGCTTCCGTGTAATTAAATTGGGAAGACATTAAGGTATCGCCAGCGTCACGGTTTTGAAGTATTGGCACCCTAATAATCAAAAGCTTCACCCAATAATAAGATTTCAAGTGCTCACCTAAATCAAGCAAACAATTTGAAGCCCCACAAGGCCGAAAAATCTATGCAAAATTGAAAGTGAATCAAGCCTTAATCTTCGAAGCTTTAAAGATCTAAAATTCGCCTTAACGTGAGGATATACGTCTTTGGCTAATAAAACTACCGATGAGGTGGATAATAAAAGGTAAGGCAAGACCGAAGTCATAATAAAAGCTTCATGGCGAAGTTGAATAAAAGATGGAGGTAAACCAAAGATAATAAGGCCCTTCCGTTAGGGGGCATATAAAAGTCTTGGTAATAAGTCTCATGTTCAAAACCGTTATAAAACCGTGTTTATCGATCCTTCTTGTTGACTTAATTTTTTGACATCGTTGTCTATTAGGAGGGGTATTGATTTGATGGTGTTGGTTACACCGTTAGGACTCTATTTTTAGACCTAAATCTCTATTATCGCATAAGTCAAACAATGTATCCTCGTGAAACATTCAAGACAAAATAAAATATAAGAGATACAACTTAGGAAATTGGGAGGATAAGTACGTGATTAGGGCATATGAGTAGTGTTAGCATTACTAACATATAATGACAATGATCTCGTTGCACGCTTGGCATGTAATTGGGGTGAAAATCGAGGACGATGAAATTATTTCTAACGGAGCATTCACGTGTTCTTATTCTATGAACCTAAACGTCCCATTTTGCGATGAAAATCATACATTATGTCTAAAACGCAAGTAGTAGTAGCAATAGTAGTAGTGTAGCTAGTTTATCGTTCAATAAAGTGAATAAAAATGAATTTTGGAGATGCTACGATACTTTATTCTAGCATTGCGTGAGGGCACGGCAATGGTTTAGTATGGGGGAGTGATGAGACTGCTTTTATACATAGTCTCATCGTCCAAATAAGGCTTAAAATGCATTAAATATCATCAAAATACCCATATATATGCTTGTGTTTGTTGCTTGTGTATTTTAGGTACGGATGTTGAGAAAATGACAAAAGATCACAAGAATCATACAAAAACGAACACGAGAAACGAAGCCGCACATTGAACCAAGCCCTAATGAAGAATTTTCCAAAGAAAACCCTTGAAGACTTGAAGAATTATGAAGAAGGGTCCTCCAATATGGAAGAATTGACACTTTATACCCTTGTATCTTCATAATTACAAGATTGGTCCCTAAAGTTTGTCAATATTACAAAAGGGCCATCTACTTTGAAGAATTGGCAATTTTAGCCCCTCAACAAAGATAAAATGTCAATATTTATCCTCCTCAAAGTCAAACATACCAATAAGGACTCCAAGTTACAAGAATTATAAATTTGGTCCTTTGAAAATCCCAAAATTACCAAAATGACCCTTGACTTTGAAGACTTGGCAAAAATGGTCCCTCATCAAACATGAATTGGCAATTTCAGTCCTCCAAAATGTCAATCATACAAGTTTAGACCATTATCCTTGAAGAAATTACCAAATCAGTCCTTCAAAAATCACAAAATGGTAAGAATTACCCCTGAATTCACTTTATAAAATATTTTGAGGCAAAAGTGTGAAAATGCAAAAGTTGTTACAAAAGGGATTTGGCGTTGACAACTTTTTATACTGAAAAGACAAGAAAGAAGGAGTTGAGGGACCAAAAGGGGCAGACAGCATTTGATACCTAGACTAATAGTGGGGTGATAGGTGCCCCACTAACACCCCATAACCAATCAGATTGCACCATTGTTCCACCCACCATCCACTCACCAGATTAATATTAATTAATCTTGGCGCCTTAACACTAAATTCAAACAAATCCTCTCTTAATCCGGATCAAACTAGCAACTATTTACCAAGAACACAAATTGGGGTTTTATTAATTACTTGTAATTAAACCTTAATATTGTGCAGATTAGTGATTGATGATCATATTAACACAACCCAACCTTAAAATACATTGCCACCTCACTCCCTTGTCCCACACAAGATTCCCCTGCACCAAGGATGAACAAAACGCCAAAAAGTTGACAGCCATCCAATCATCCTCATTCAGCTTTCATTTTAAGCTTCTTTGTGAACCCTTAGATGCAAATTCACCTTGCCAACTCATGCTACAAGCCAAGAAAGAGTCACATGTTCTTCAAAGTTCAAAATCTGCAAAGGGCAATTTGGGGACTTCCTTAGCTAGGGTTTATGTTTTTTCTTGCTTTCCTAGTTCACATGTAGCCTATATAAAGGCATTAGGGTGCAACATTTGCGCTTTGCTTTTTGGTTTTTCCTTGTTCAAAAACTTGTAAATCCTCTTTTCAGTTTAATGAAAGTGTGTTAAGTTTGTTGAAGAAAGACCAAGTGCCACTTAATTTTAAGCTTGTTATTGTTATTTGTTAACTAAAATTGAACCTCAAAACATTTTTCAAACCTTGGGTAAGAAATTACACATTGGATCAAAATTTGATATTTTGCTAAGTTTTCTTGGTACACCTTGGAGTTTTTGGGATATAAGCTGATCATAGCACCCTAATTTGGATATTAAGGTGTTGTGAGGCTCATATCTTGGGGATAATCAAGAGTGGGTACAAGAAGTTGCATCAATCAAGTTTATTTTCCAACATAGTCACCTTTCTGTTTTGATATTGTGCTTCTAACCTTGTTAAATCTTAGCAGGGTTGCTGTTGGAAGCTTGTGCTTGTTCTTGCTAGCACATAAGCTCTAACATTCGTGGGTGTGGATGTACATCCATGAGGTTTATCTTAAAACCTTGAAAATCTGATAAATATTGGATTTTTTGTGGATTTGTGCTCTACTTGTGTTCTTGTTGTTTTCTTGGCTTGAATCTGCTTAATCTTGCATGATAATGTTGTTTATATGCTAGATTAATCATTTGGTAAACTGAATCACACTTTTTCTTGTTTAAAATTTGATTTGAAAAGATAAAAGGGTGTTTGGGATTACTTGCTTTGAATCATAACTTGGTATTGTGTTTGTGGAAGTTTGTATTTGTGCTTGGAATATGATATATGCTTGGTTGAGAGTGTTTTGCTGCAAGTTTTGGAGTTTGAAACCTTGAATCACACAATCTGCTATATCTTGTTGAGTTTGACTGATTTTGACCTAAGATTTTGGGAAAACCTAGAGTTTATGCATGCTTAAGGTTGAAAGTTGTTTAAACATCATTATTATAACATATGTGCTAGATCTTGAGGTTTGAATCTGGCTTGTTGGTCAAATACATCAGCAAAGTATAAAACCACATGTTCTTGTGTTCATCAGTAACTTAAGGTGCTTGAATCTTGCTTAAATCTTTGAATCATTGCATGAAACCTGTTTAGACTTGTTCATTTGAGTTTATAATAGCTTGTGTATGCATTTGGTTGAGTTTGGCTGGCTGAATTGTGCTATAAGTGCTTATTGAACCTAAACTGCTTATTGTTCTAAGTCTGTGTCAGATCTGGTGCTTAATTGAATTAACTGTACAAATTGGCTTGTTGGATTGTTGATTTCTTTGTTTGTATTGACTCCTTATGATCCAATGATCATTTGGGTGCCTTGTTGAAACTTGAATCTCCAAAAAGTCACTAAAGACAAAAAAGTCTACAAGTCAAACAGTGGGAAAAGTTCCCACTGCTCAACACCCAAAACTAGCCCCTGCAAGTGTTAATTTGTACTCAGCTTATCAATAAGCTATTTTAGCTTATCCAGACCTACAACAACTTATTTTTTGTGATAGATCTTCATTATTTGACCCATTTGATTAGACTGGAGCTTATTGGACTTTGACTTTGACTTTTTGCTAGAAAACCAACTTATTGGACTTTTTCGTAAGTGCTTATTTGCTTTTTCTAGCTTATTGAGTCAACTTATTTGAAAACTTTTCGTTGATATTGCTTATTTAAGTCATTTAAAAGCTTTAGAAACTTGAATCAGTTCTTGGCGTGGCCTAGAACTCAAAAACGACTATTTTGTCGTTTTTTGTAGATTGCTTATTGCATTTTCAGGCTTATTCCTTGGGCTTATTTCAATTTTCTTTTTACGGAAGTCTTATGTAGGACAAAAGAAGCTTGTGTGTCTAATTTGAGCTTATGGCATTAGCTTATAGCTTAAATGGGCCAAAAAGCCCATTAAGAATAAGCTGTTTAGTATAAGCTTGCTTATTTCACACTTTCAGCTTTTGGGCCTTTGGAAAAAGTTGTTTAAAATCAAATTTTGAGTCAAGTAGTGCTTTTTGGGCTTATTTGGGCTACTTTTTCATTTTGGGCTCAAATTTGGCCCATTAAGGATCTGTTTTAGGTTTAGCCCATTTTTTAGGCCCATTAAAGGTATTTAGGTAATTTCAAGTTCATTTCTGAGTTATTTAGGTTAAATTAAGCTAGTTTGAAACTTTTTAGAATTTTTTAGGATTTTTGAATTTTTATTAATATTTTAATATTTTATTATTAAAAATTAAAAGTCTGATTTTCTAAGTTTTTACATTTTTCCTAGATTCTAGACACTTAATTAGGAATTTTGCAACTTTCTAAATATTTTCAGGGTTTTTTAATTAATTTCTAGAATTATTTTAAGTTTTTATAACTTTTAATAGTTTTTAATTGTTTAAAAATAGTTTTTAGTGGTTTTAAAATTTTGAAAAATACTTTTTAGCTTAATTAGGTTATTTTAAAGGTTTACAAACTTTAAGATCTTGATTTGGACTTTTTATTAGTTAATATTAATTTTTAGGGCTTTAATTAGCATTAAGAAGTTAATAATTTAATTAATTAAAAGGTTTTAGCAAGTTTGGATTTTTTGTAAACCCTTAGAATATTTTAGTGGATTTTTAGTGATTTTTAGGAATTTTTAGGGTAAATTTTAATTTTGGTGCTTTTTACGGTTTTACGTGTACGCCTTTATTGTCTTAGTGTAATCCGTCTTCGTAACCGTCATTCTCTTCTTATCCCATTTCTATTTTCTTTCTCATAACAATATAATCACAAAGTTAATCATCTCATTACACAACACACAAGCCTCCTTGAGAACGATCCCCATTTAGGGTCATTAGTGCTTGGTTTTCCTAAACCGACACTTAATACTTACCACTTTTGCTATCTTTTCCTAAAGAGTAGTAAAAACAATACATCAGTGCACTTTGTTTAAATATTGCTAAGGAAGAGACAACTAAAGTGATTCCTATTTTTAATATTGAAGAATATAAAATAGTGAATCAAAAGAGTTTAGGATAAAACCGGGAAGACGGGTAAACGGGATCACGGGTCGTCAAGTATCATCAAAAGTGCTCTTTGAAGCTTTAATCCCTGCATATCATAAGAAATAAGACAACAAACAGATACGAGGGTCTCTCCCCTACACTTATTATAAAAAGCGGATAAAAAGGATAGATACTCGGGTTGCGGCCCGAGAAGCGCTTGTTTTTGTTCACCGAGTCACGAGCCTGACTCGTCCCTGAATTAAATGGTCCATGGGGAAGCCTCAAATGTAATACCGGGATCAAAGACCTTGTCCTCGTTCCCGGAGGAAAATAAAGGAGAGGCCGGAGGATACGTCTTGAACGGCAGAAAAGTCCTCTCAACATACGAAAAGTATGTGAAATCATGATCCACGGGAGGTGGGGTGGGTAAAGGAATCAAAATGTCATCCCCAAAAGACATATGAGTATCACTGAGCGGTAAAGCCATAAAGGTGTTAATCATGGAATTGTCAATGTCACCGCCCGGGTCAAAGCACTCACCCTCGGTAATAGTTTCCAAAGTATGGGATAAGAGGTGCTCGGGAGGGGAACTTGGAACAATATCTTCATGCATCAAAGTATCAAAAAGAATATTCTCCTCCGTGTCATCATCATCAATACCCGGAGGTATTGAAAGAATGTCGATTTCCTCCATTAATGTATCATTATTCTCAACTGGAGTAAGAGCCGGGGGTAAAGACTCGGTAATAAGAGTAGAATTCAACGCTTCAATTTTATCAATAAGAACATGAACTTTCAATAATTTGTCGTGAAGAATAACGTCTTCCACCTTGTCTACAAGACCAAGTTCAGAGGTGAACTTCTCGTAAGTCGGAGAGAATAAATCAACATCGCCCGGAGGAGATTGAGAAATTTCCAAAGTGAAATTCTCATAGCATGGAGAAAAATCATTATCATTAAGAGCGACCTCGTCCGTAAGCTCAGCACAAGTCGGTACATCACAAACCTCCTCAAATAAGTTGTCGAGACCAAATTCACTAATCTCGCTCGATGAATCACAATCCTTGGACGCATTTGGGATATCGAGAGAAGGAGGTGCAATTGCACTAGGACATTGAGCAACAAGATCATTCCAAGAAATAGTATTCTCATCGTCATCATCATCATCATCATCATCATCATAATAGTATGGATGCACAGGAGGAGGAGTATAAGCCTCGATATTCGATATTTGCTCTTGTGGGATTGCACTCTCCAAGATAGCTGGGAGGCGATCTAGAATTCCAGCCAAATTAGCAAGTATCTCCGTGGGTATTCTAAAAAAAGGTTGATGAACGACGGAGTATTGTGGGGGCTCAAAATTTTGAAAACCGGAATTATAGCACGGATGTGGCTCATAATTCATCGGATGAGAATAATTAGAACTTGGATGTGGTTCATAATAATTCATCGGTTGACAATAAGATGTGTCGTGAGGGCCCCCACAATGATTGCAACACGGGTATTGAGAAAAACCCGGTGCGTCTTGTGGATAGCTATTACCATTGTCATAATTGTAACCCGGTTCTTTCCTGTCATGAGACGGGTATCGAATCGGACACGAAACATGCCAATGAGAATTGCTTCCACAATATATGCAAGAGGGGGGAGTAAGTGCATGAGAAGCAAAGGATGAGTTAATCGAATTGCACGAGGGACAAAATCCAAATTGTGTATTGTCGATATCATTTCCGCATCGCTCACATATACACCATTGACATGTTTAAAAACCATACAATGGTCTCTCACACCCTACGCAATAAACATACGAATCCATGAAGAATTAAAATTTAGAGGGGTTGAGAAAAAGAATTAAACAAAATAGAGGATGAAGATGAATATTTTTTGGTGTAAAACTCTTGGAAAAAGAAATGCTTTTTATGATTTTTTTAAATGTTTTTGGATTTTTGAATTTTTTATTTTATGGTTTTTCGAAAAATGTGCAGAAAAAATAACGTTCCCGAGGGAACGGATCCCAAAATCCAACGCGTCTCTCACAAAAACCGTTAATCTTCACGAAAAGAGCCGGCAGCGGCGCCATTTGAAAGTGGGGTTTTTGCTAGGTTAAAAGTTTGTTGTTCTCGGCGTCTAGTCGAATTGATCTCCAGTTGATTGTGTGACTCAGTCGTCTTTGGTGGATAAAAGAAAGAGTCGTCGTTGAGTAAAATAAAAATACAAACTTTAAAGTAAATGACGAAATTTTAAAACTCGACAAAAAGTAAAATTTGAAACCTTAAAAATAAAACTAAGACAATTTTTTTTAAAAGAACACTAAGTAAAAATGGCGGGAAAAGTTAAATTTGAAATTAAAAATAAAAACAGGAAATAAAAACTGAAAAATGCAATCCGATCGCACTCCCGATCGCACTCTGGATCGCACTCCCGATCACACTCTCGATCGCACTCCCGGATCGCACTCCCGATCACACTCTGGATCGCACTCCCGATCGCACTCCCGGATCGCACTCCCGGATCGCACTCCGGATCGCACTCCCGATCGCACTCCCGATCGCACTCCGTGATCGCACTCAGTGATCGCACTCAGTGATCGCACTCAGTGATCGCACTCATTGATCGCACTCAGTGATCGCACTTAGTGATCGCACTCACTGATCTTACTCAGTGATCTTACTTAGTGATCTTACTCAGTGATCTTACTCAGTGATCTTACTCAGTGATCTTACTCAGTGATCTTAATGAGTGATCGTAGTTTGGATCGCAAGTAGAAACCCCCAGGGTTGATGCGATCACGAAACTAGATCGGAACAAGTAAAAACCCTTAAGAAAGTTACGATGGGGTACAAAAAGCAAATAAGCAATAACCAAATAATAAGCAATTACCAAAAAAATTAATTAAAACAATAATAAGAAGAACTAAATAAGCACAAATTTAAAAACATACAAAACACTAAATAAAAAAAATTTATAAAACAAACTAAAAGAAAAAGATTAAACTTTTGAAAACACTTAAAAGAAAATAAGCTTAAGATGAAAGAAGATAGAGTTGCAATAAGCTAAAAACTAACAATCATATATATATATATATATATATATATATATATATATATATATATATATATATATATATATATATATATATATATATATATATATATATATATATATATATATATATATATATATATATATATATATATATATATATATATATATATATATATATATATATATATATATATATATATATAAATGACAAGAACAAAAAGATGAAAACTTTAATCAAAATAAGCATAAAGATTAAAACTTAAAGATTAAACGAACCAAACAAAAGATTTAAAACAAGAAGAGAAGAATGAGAATGATTATAAAAAGCTTGTAATTAAAATTGAAGATTAAAGATTCAAACAAGATTAAAAACTTACATGAAATAACTTGAAATCAAAGACAAGAATGTAAATGACAATATGAAAAGTGCATAAAATAAAGTGGAGAGCAATGTGTCAAATAGCTAACACCCCCTAATGTGTCATTAGGAGGGTATTTTTAGGAGTGGAGTGTATGGTTGGTTGGAAGCTTCCTTCTTTCTTTCTTTCTTTCTTTCTCGTCTTTCGTCTTTGACAATAAACTCGTCATTCTCGACTTTGTCTAGGGATTTGTCGATAAATAAAATGAACTCGTCTTCTAATTTCTTCATTAATTATACTTGGTTATTCGACTTCGTTAAATTTCCGTCTTTAGACCTTTTCTTTGATAAATCTCCAGAATAGGCCTTGGACTTTCGTTCTTTTTGCACTCTTGATCTTTTGACTTCGTCTTTTGTCTTTATCATCGATAAAAGCCCGCGAAAGCCCGTGTTTTCTTCCCTTTTCACATTTTGGTCCTAAATCACAACAAAAACACAAACCACGCATAATTAAGACATTTACGACATTAAATACACGTTATTGTCTTGTTTTTAATTGTAATTAAGTGGTAAAATGATGGGTGTTTTCACACCTATCAATGGTTCTCACACGCGAGCAGGAACAACTCAATGCAGCAATCCAAGCTGGAATGCAAGCTATGCTTCCTCAGTTGAGAAACGAAATCAGGGCTGAGGTTCAGGCTGCCAACAACCAGCAGCAGCACCCAGTACCTCCTCCTCCAGCAACATTGGTCACATGGCTGGAGAGATTCAATAAGCTCCGCCCTCGAGCTTTCGAGAGAACAGATAGCCCCAGTGAAGCTGAAAGCTGGTTGGCTCACTTTGAGAAGATCTTCGATGCTATGGGCTGTGACCCCTTCTTCAAGTCGAGGTTGGCATGCTACCGGTTCGAAGGTGATGTGTTAGCATGGTGGATAACACTGAAGCAGTCCGAGGGAGGTGATGATTGGGTGACTGGTTTGACTTGGGCTCAATTCAGGGATAGGGTAATGGAACAGTTCTTTCCCAAGGCTGAGTAGGACAAGCTGAAGAGGGAGTACCATGGGATCCGATAGAGAGCTGGGGAGAATAGCAACGAGTTCATGCAGCGCTTTCTTCGCTTGGCTGGTTTCCTTGGTGCAGCAGCAGGTACTCCTGAAGAGCAAGCACACCACTTCAGGTGGGCTCTTCGTACATCGGTAGAAAACAACTTGGTGTGTGCTACGTTCAACACGGTAGCTCAAGTGGCCGATGACACACGTAAGCTGGAGATGCTGCAGGAAAGTGATGAGTTCGAGGAAGCAGAGAGAACCGATAAGAGGTAAACATTCGTATTCAAACGGTGACCAATCCGTATTCTTTCAGTATATGTCAGTATTTCATCTCTTTAAATTGTATCTTCCAGGCAGAAGACTGGGGACCGGTCTCAGCCGGCTACTCAACAACAGCCTAATCAGCCCAAGGGAAATGGTCAGACTCACGACCGTTCTGCTACGGATAGGCGTGGCGGTAATGATAATTACCGTAACAACGCTGCACACTCCAACAGCAGCAGGTCCTTATACTTACTCATTTTCTTATGATTACATGTTATAATTCTTAATTCTGACACATTAGCAAATCTTCTACCAGGAATCATGGTAACGGGGACCAGAACCAGAGAGGTTCACAGCCTAACCGTCCAGCTATCACTGTATTCAATCTTATGATTTATCCGCATTGTCCTTTGTACCTTTTACCATGTCTCATGTATATTGTTCTTATCAGGCTCTCAGCCAGTCAGGACACCTGCTGGAGGATATACTCATCCTCTTTGCTCTACTTGCCACCGTAGGCACCCAGGGCCATGTCGCCGCGACAGCGACGCATGCTACAAGTGTGGTCTTCCTGGCCATCGCATGAAGGATTGCCGCAAGGGCGAGATGGAGGGTACATCGGGACATGCTGATACCCAGCCGCCTCCTACTAGTGGACGCGTTTATACGACATCTCGCGATCTGGCCAACAAGTCTACAGGTACCATCACTGGAATCTTGTATATGTATGGTCAAGCTGCATGTGTTTTGTTTGATACGGGTGCTACTCACTCGGTCATTTCTACTGCTTATGCCAAGAATGTTAGGATACTCCCCATGCCACTAGAGAATATACTGAGTATTTCCACGCCTTTGAGAGACTCTGTACGCATAACCCATGTGTACAAGAGCCTTCCCCTAGAGTTTGACGACAAGGTTCGTCCTGTTGACGCACTTCCGCTGGACATGAATGATTTTGACATGATTTTGGGCATGGATTGGCTATCCAAGCATCATGCTACCATAGACTGCCATTCATATCGAGTCATTTTCAGTGATGTTAATGCACCAGAGTACATTCACAACGGGTTCATACCCGGCAGGTCTGCACAAATCATATCAACCCTGCAAGCACGTGCATTACTTTCACATGGCTGTGAGGGTTATCTAGCTACTGTTCATGACATGGATGCTGAATCCCCATCTATTCAGGATCAGCCGATAGTGTTAGAATTTCTAGATGTATTTCCAGAAGAACTTCCGGGCATACCACCTACACGTGAAGTAGAATTTAATATCGAGCTCATCCCAGGAGTTGAGCCGATTTCCAAGGCTCCTTATCGCATGGCTCCCATAGAGTTGAAGGAGCTGAAGGATCAATTGCAAGAACTTCTGGAATGAGGCTTTATTCGACCGAGCGCATCTCCATGGGGCGCACCGGTCTTATTCGTTAAGAAGAAGGACGACAGTATGCGTCTTTGCATAGACTATCGCGAGCTCAATAAGATTACCATCAGGAATAGGTATCCACTACCACGTATAGACGATCTGTTTGACCAACTCCAAGGGGCCAAACATTTCTCCAAGATTGATCTAAGGTCAGGCTATCATCATCTACGGGTTAAGGAGCAGGACATCGCCAAGACTGCTTTCCGTACACGCTATGGCCACTACGAATTTGTAGTCATGCCATTTGGCCTTACCAATGCTCCAGCAGTGTTCATGGATTTGATGATCAAAATCTTCCATGAATTTCTGGACAAGTTCGTCATTGTCTTTATTGACGACATCCTCTAAGTCCAAGGAGGAACACGAAGACCATCTTCGTACATAATACTTAGATTTTCCTAGGTTAAAAAGTTCTTTTTCGTATGTCTAATCGAATTGATTACTGGTTTAGAGTGCGACTTAGTCGTCTTTTGGTGAAAAAGAATATTTTGGTCGTTGTAAAATAAATGTGCAAGACTTTAACAAAATAACGGTAATTAAATCTAAAACTAATTAAAACTTAAGTGGTGCAATATTATAACTTTTAAAAGTAAATTAATTAAATGACTTAAAATTAAAGTTTGACGAAAAATTAAATTAACAGTTTAATAAAAATGTGAACTTTAAAATTAAACTAAGACAAAGCAATTAAAATAACAGTTAAGAAAAATGGCGGGAAAATAAATGCTTGAAAAATAAAAAGGAAGTAAACAGAACCTGAGACGGGATCCAAAATACTGTCACTATTCGGAATCCAATCTTACTCTTATCCTGAATAACAAACCTGATGCTTATCCGGAAGAAAACTGTCACTCTTATCCAGAATGTTGCTTCAGTATGCTATCCGGAATCTTGTTCTGCCTCTTATCCGGAATTTAGATCAGGAAGCTTATCCAGAAATAATCCCAAGTGAAGCTTATCCGGAATGCTAGTTCGGACCCCTATCCGGAATGTTTTCTGGATTCTTATCCGGAATCCACGTGTTGGAAATACGTTTTTACGTTTTTAGGAAGATTCGGTCACTCCGACAATATATTAAGTTGTAGCTCGTAGTCTAGATATCTTACATTAAGTAAACAAGGAAAGGCATGGTCCATGTTTTGTATGGACGGCCCAAATGCAAGCCCAAGCCCATCTTATGGGCTTGGTATATAAACCCTCTCCTTAGATGGAGAGGGTAGTGTGGTTCTTCATTTTACACATAGTTGAAAAGTGTTTTTCTTTCACTTTCTCTCTCTAAGTGTGTGTGTTCTCACCATCTCTCTATCTCTTTCTCTCTCTAAAACATAAGCAAGATTTACATATCCTACAAATGGTATCAAGAGCCATGGGATGATTGTATTGTTCATATGTTTGTGTTCTTGATTCATACGCCTATTTTGATCCTTTTTACACACGTCCAAAATTTTTTTGTGTTCTTTATGGTTTTTTTGATACAAATCTTCTATATAGTTGTGGTAGGGATTTGGTATAGTTACTTTGGCTAAAAACACAAAATTTTTGGGTGTTTTGATCATTTTTTGGCTTAAAATCACGAATTGGTTGAGTTTTGTCCGAGAAAAGTGGGATTTATTCCGATCAGGTCATCAGAAAAGGGTTTATAGGACATTCCGATCAGTGTAATCGGAATAGGGTTTAGGGATTCCGATTTTGGTACATTCCGATTAGGTATTCCGATTTGGTATTCCGATTTGGCACATTCCGAAAAGGGACATTCCGATTTGGCATATTCCAAAAAGGGACATTCCGATTTGGTACATTCTGATTTAGGACTTTCTGATCTTTGACATTCCGATTATGGTTTATTCCGATTAGGGACATTCCGATCAAGTTTATTCCGATAGGGCTTTTTCGTGTGTAATTTTGACTTGGAATTTTTGGTTTATCGAGGACATATTTTAGGGGATTTTAACATTGTTTCTCGACTTCAACTCACAACAACAAACACATTTACTTTCTATCATTGATCGATCAACGTTTGTAAATCTTAACTTATTGAAATGGAGTACACATCTCTTACGCATAAGTCCATCCTCTCGGGTACGGATAATCGTCCACCAATGTTGGTGAAGACTATGTATGAGGAATGGGCTTCCCGAATGGAACTTTATATGTTGAAAAAAGAGAATGGACATCTCATTTGGGCATCAGTGCTCAATGGACCATTAGATTATGGTATAGTGACGGAAGGTACAACTACTCGTCCTCGCACAACGAGTGAATTGACTGGAGATATGAAGATTCAAGACAAATGTGATAAGTATGCTACAAACATCATTCTCCAAGCCCTTCCTCCAGATGTCTACAAACTCGTCAGCAAACATAAAGTTGCCAAAGAGTTATGGGATAGAATTCGTGTTCTCATGCAAGGCACCTCGTTAACTAAACAAGAACGAGAGTGTAAGCTTTATGATAGTTTTGATAAGTTTTCCTATGTGCCAGGGGAGACTCTTAATGATTACTATCTGAGATTTACCCTATTGTTGAATGAGCTTAATATCTATGGCATGACAATTCCTACCTTTCAATTGAACACCAAGTATTTGAACACTCTTCCTTCAGAATGGAAAAAATACGTGACGGATGTTAAATTGGCTAAGGACTTGCATAACACCAATGTGGATCAACTTCAAGCTTTTCTTCAACAAAACGAATGCCATGTGATCGAAGCTCGGTTGTCTACACCTCAAGTTCATGATCTACTTGCAATGTATGCTTCTCAACAAAACATGGCTTATACTTATCAACAACCATTATACTTGCAGCAACCACCACCACACACCTATCAGCAACCATCTTATCAACCACCAATGATGCCACAACAAGCATTTCAACAAAGTGTTCATCAACAATCTTTTCTGCAGCAACCACCATATCAGACATCACCATCACAAGCCAACACTTCTCCAATGGGCTATACTCCTCAGCAAGGATATTTTCCATTAGAAGCACAACCAGCACAAGCTTTCTACTCTAATGAACTTCCACAAGGACTGGGAACAATCAAGCTGTGAATTCTCAAGCTAGTGGAAATGGAAGTCCTATTGGTCCTAAAAAGGTTGTGACTTGCTACAATTGCCGAGGACAAGGTCATATGGCTAGGGAATGCACTCAGCCGAAAAGGAGAAGGGATGATGCATGGTTTCGTGAGAAGATGTATTTGGTTGATGCTCAGTCTTAGGGGAAGATTTTAGATTCAGAGGAGTTAGCATTTCTTGCAGACCCAGGGGCAACAGATACTGAAGGCATTGCAGTCGTTTCTACTTCTAATGCAGCTTATCAAGCAGATGATCTTGACGCATATGATTCAGATTGTGATGACATTCACTCTGCCCAAGCTGCTCTCGTTGCTAATCTCTCTCACTACGGTTTTGATGTCGTCAGTGAGGTACCAACCACATCTAATAATATTGATAATAACCAACATCAAGTTGGGCATGAAAATGACAACCTCGAACAGCATTCGGGAACTAGTAACTCAAATGATGTGGTACCCAATCCTACACATTTGAGTGAACCTCAACCAAATGCTACGACGGGTATGGAATCTTATGCTCAACATGATTTGGTCATGGTGCCTAAACATATTATTGATCAAATGCATATGGCTCTCAGACAATCCGTAGATACCAATTCCACCCTAACTGCTGAGCTTGCGTTGCATAAAGAAAAGGTCAAAACTTTTGAAATGGTCCCTCAAGCAGAGAAAATAACATGTTCTGAATTTGACCAATTTCGTTTTGAAAAGATTGAACACTTGAAAGAAATAGAATCATTAAAAGCCAATCTTTCCAATGAATTAAAAGCAAAAGAGTCGGTTGTCAATGATTTTCAGAAACTTAAAATGGATTTCGAAACTCTCGAGTTTAAAAAGTCTGAATCAGAAATTAATGCTACCAAACTTCTTAAATTCAAAGAACAACAGCTTTTAAAACAATACGTTTCCACATAAAAGGTTCATCTTTTAACTAAATCATTTAAAGAACTCGAACTTAAACGTCTTCAAGATTTACCACCTAATCCCGGTTATGCAAAACAAGCTCAAGAATATATTCCGTGTCTTTATGATATGACCCTCATTGGCAAATCGAAAGAAGCACCTTTTGTTCGTAGTTCTGAGGAGACACAGTCACTTGCGGATGAAACTCATTCTAAAATGCTTTCAAAATTCCATACAATTGATTATGATCAATATAACAAAGATCAATTGTCTAAAAAGACCCGCATTCGCTTACAAAAGGAATTAGCTGAATTGACAGTTCTTGTGCCCCAAAGTTTGTCAAATGAAAACCCTCCTAGTACGTCTCCTACACTTGTCAAAATGGATTTAACGAAGTTAACTCCACCGGTAAGTAAGGCGTCCGTTAACTTAAATGCGGTACACCAACACTTAGCCGATTTTGACAAGGTCATTTTGGAACGTACGACGGCTTCGGCCATAACGGAAGGTGAATGGAATTTTGAGCACACTAAAGCTGCGTTTCGAGACGAAATTGTTCCGTTTGTAAAGAATGTTAAAGCTTGTCTTAGTACTCTTGATCAAGATTTGCTTTTGGAAATAGAAGAAGTTAGATGTGTTTTCAATGAAATGGATGATGCTTATGAAAACAGTTTACTTGAAATAGAACGGGTTTCACGCCAAAATGACCAGCTTCTGAAGCAAGTGATGTCTCATGACATAGTTTCCGTCTGTGTGAATAAAAGTGTTGATGATGATTCTATTGTGCATAATATTGAATCTGTGGATAATGTGGTAGATAATACTTGTCACGAATCTGACGCTGAATTTTTAAAGCTTCAAGATTCATATTCTTCGCTTTCAAAACGTTTTGATGAGATTCAAACACATTGTATTTCGCTTGAATGCAAGCAACAATTTATTCAAGAAATCTTTGAAACGTCATTCGAAGGTGTTAATATCGATGATGCAAACTTTGAAAAGAATTTTCGATTGAATTTACAATCAAAACAGCGTCAGCCAAGTGACAAAGTTGCTAAATCTTTGCCGATAGAAATAGAGAAATCTAAGGAGCTTAACTGTGTGAACGTACTTGAGACCGCTGAGAATTTTAAACTTGATCTAGATAATCGAGTTTCCAAGATTTTGTCCAAATTTGATAACTTAAAACAGAAAGATACATGACTCTTCGATTCAGTAAAGTCCGCATGTGCTAATACCACTGCACAGAATCAATCCTTGATTGAACAATTGAATCGAAAGTCGGTGGAAATATCTGATTTGAGGGAAAAAATTTGTGATAAAAATCTGGTCTTGGCTGAGTTAAAGGAAACACTTTGTACTCTTAAAGGTAAGAATGTTGTGGATAATGCAGCCACTATCTCAGCATCGTCCTCTAGTGCAATCAAAAGGAACCTTATAGCCGTCACACCATTTAATAAGGGCCCTAGGACTAAACCATCTCAAAATTTGGTCACTAAAGATAAGGAGGAATCAAAACCAGCTTCTAATATTCCCGTGTTGCCTTCTACAAGAGTAAGCACCACTACTAAGGCTCAAAGATCTAAGCTTAAAAGAAACAAGAAGAAAGATAGGATCTTGCCCCCATCTAGTAGTCAAGTGAAGAAGAAAGTAGAAGCCCATCCTAGGAATGTTATTTCTGTTTTGAATAGAAAGAATCATGTAGCTAAACCTAAAGGCTTTGCGGTTGTGCAGCGTTCTAAGCCTAGTGTGAATTCTAATTTGAAATGTTGGAATTGCAATGAATGTATGTTTTCTAGTCGTCATGATTCTTGCCTTATTGACCATGTGAATGAGATGTATGCCTGGAAAAATGGATTAGAATGGAAACCGACTGGGAAAGTGTTAACCCAAGTTGGTTGGATGTGGCGCCCCACTGGTAGAACCTTCACTATAGTAGGAAATAAGTGCCCTTTAACTAGGATCACTCCCACTACAACGAAGAAAGTGTGCCCTTTAACTAGGGGTACCAAGGCTACCAAAACACAAGCGTGTCCTTTAACTAGGAACACCGACACTACTGTAGGAAACAAGTGCCCTTTAAATAGGTCTACTCCAAATGTAGTGCCCGTGAATAATCCAAAACCTAAGAAAGTTGGAACAGTAAAACCTGTTAGTGCTAAAACTCATATTAGAAAACGCAGGAAATCTAAGGGTCACACAAATGTTATCAATTCTGATAATCTTATATCTGTATCTGCTAACACTTCGGAACCAATAGTTTCCAATGCATTGTCTACTGTTGTTATTGAAAACAGGTGGTCCAAATTGTTCTCTAGTATTTGGACTCTGGTTGCTCCAAGCATATGACCGGAGATCGCTCCCAGCTCAAAAATTTCGTCAACAAGTTTCTTGGTACGGTTCGATTTGGAAATGATCATATTGCAAAGATAATGGGTTACGGTGAATATCATATTGGGAATGTTATAATTTCGAGAGTGTATTATGTGGAAGGTCTCGGTCACAACTTATTTTCCTGTGGGACAATTTTGTGATGCAAACCTAGAAGTTGCTTTTCGAGAGCATACCTGCTTCATTCGTAATTTGGAAGGGGTTGATTTATTGAAAGGTACTCGAGGGAATAATTTGTATACTTTGTCTCTACAAGACATGATGGCCGCTTCTCCCGTATGTCTTCTCTCCAAAGCATCAAAGACTAAGTCATGGTTATGGCATCGGCGGTTATCTCATCTTAACTTTGACGCTATTAATCACTTGGTGAAAATCGAACTTGTTCGTGGTCTTCCTAAACTATCATTTCACAAGGATCATTTGTGTTCCGCGTGTACAATGGGGAAAAGCACTAAGAAGTCATACAAACCCAAGACTGAAGACACCAACCAAGAGAAAATTTATCTTTTGCATATGGATCTTTGTGGGCTAATGCGTGTTGAA
The DNA here is from genome assembly GCA_025667525.1 of Glebionis coronaria. Classification (NCBI taxonomy): domain Eukaryota; kingdom Viridiplantae; phylum Streptophyta; class Magnoliopsida; order Asterales; family Asteraceae; genus Glebionis; species Glebionis coronaria. Next base: position 398,323 of record JANFOE010000171.1, read on the forward strand.
AGTCTTAGTGGCAAAAAGTACATCCTCGTCATTGTCGATGATTACTCTCGGTTTACATGGGTGAAATTCCTTAAAGCAAAAAATGAGGCACCTAAATTCATCATCGGATTTCTCAAGATGATACAAGTGCGTCTCAACACTACTGTCTGACGCATTCGTACAGATAATGGAACCGAATTTGTGAATCAAATTTTGCGTGATTATTATGAAGAAGTTGGCATTTCTCATGAAACATCCGTTGCTCGCACTCCACAACAAAATGGTGTCGTTGAAAGGCGAAATCGCACACTTATGGAAGCTGCTCGAACGATGTTAATTTACGCAAAGGCTCCATTGTTTTTATGGGCAGAAGCAGTATCTACCGTAGTGTACACCAAAAACCGGTCACTAATTCGTAAACGCCATGGTAAAACACCTTATGAGCTTCTCCATGGAAAAGTACCAGATTTATCATATCTTCATGTATTTGGTTCTCTTTGCCATCCAAATAATGATGGTGACAATTTGGGAAAACCTCAACCAAAGGCTGATATTGGTATTTTCATTGGTTACGCACCCGCAAAGAAGGCATACCGAATCTATAACCGTAACTCTCGCAAGATCCTTGAAACTATGAATGGTGATTTTGATGAGCTGACAACAATGGCTTCTGAGCAAAGCAGCTCTGAACCCGCACTTCATGAAATGGGACCCAGTAACATTAGTTCTGGTCTTGTCCCAAACAACCCCACTTCATCATCATTTATACCACCTTCTAGGACTGAATGGGATACGTTGTTTCAACCGTTCTTTGATGAATTCTTTACTCCTCCAAGTATTTTTGCTCCAGAACCTGAGGTAATAGCTCCAGTAACCGAAGTTGTCGCTCCAGCAACTGTTGCACAATCAGACACATCTGCACCTACAATTGGTCAAGATATACCATCCACTAGTAATTCTCAACCAACACCCGAATCAACTACCCATGTCATGCCTATTGATGATGAAGTGGATGATGATGATCACGATTTGGAATTCGCTCAAATGCGTGAACTTCCATTCTTTGGTGTACCTATTCCCGACCCTAATCAAGCCGGGTCGTCCACCTCAGAGGAAGCTCCTAGTACGGTTTACTCCAATCCACGGATTCGTGAACATGACAACAAGTGGACAAAGGATCATCCTATAGATTCTATTATTGGTGACCCTAATCGTCCGGTATCCACATGAAGTCAGTTACAAGAAAGTGTAATGTTTTGTCACTTTGATGCTTTTCTCACTGAAGTTGAACCTAAGACATGGCAAGAAGCTTTTACTCAATCCTGTTGGATAGAAGCTATGCAAGAAGAACTTAATGAATTTATACGTCTTGAAGTATGGGAACTTGTCCCATGCCCGGATCAAGTGCAGTTACTCACTTTGAAATGGGTTTACAAGGTGAAACTTGATGAGTTAGGCGAAATATTAAAGAACAAAGCTCGACTAGTAGCTCGTGGATACAAGAAATTATTGGGCATCGACTTTATGGAATCCTTTGCACATGTTGCCCGTTTGGAAGCTATTAGACTATTCCTCTCTTATGCAGCCCACATGAATATGATCGTCTATCAAATGGATGTGAAGACGACATTTCTCAATGGTGAAATCAAGGAAGAGGTCTATGTTCAACAGCCGGATGGTTTTGTGAATCCTAAATATCCTAATCATGTGCACAAGCTTAAGAAGGCTCTCTATGGGTTGAAGCAAGCTCCACGCGCATGGTATGATCTATTATCAAAATTCCTCATTACGCAAGGCTTCGCTAAAGGCAAGGTGGATCCCACGCTGCTCATTCAGAAACGAGGTAAAGATATGATTATGGTAGAAATATATGTTGATGATATTATATTTGCAGCCTCGACCCAAACCTTATCGGATGAGTTTGGGACACTCATGTCTTCCAAGTTTAAGATGTCAATGATGGGCAGGGCATCATTCTTCTTAGGTCTTCAGATATCTTAGAGTCCCAGAGGCATCTTTATCAATCAATCCAAGTATGCCCTTGAATCGCTTAAGAAATATAAGATGGAATCTTGCGACCCTGTGGATACTCCAATGGTGGAAAAAATTAAGCTTGATGCAGATCCATGATAGGTGTGAAAACACCCATCCTTTATACCACTTAATTACAATAATAACCGAGCAAAAACGTGTATTTTATGTCATTTATGTCAGAATTATGCGTGGTTTGTGTTTTTGTTGTTATTTAGGACGAAAAGGTGAAAAGTGGAGAAAACACGGCTTTCACAGGCTTTTATCGAAGAAAAAGACAAAAGACGAAGTCGAAAGATCAAAAGTGCAAAAAGAACGGAAGTCCAAGACCAATTCTGAAGATTTATCGAAGAAAAATTCAAAAGACGGAAGTTTACTAAAAGCCGAAGAACTCAAGTCTAATTTATTGAAGATTACAAGATGAGTTTGAAGAAATCCCGAGACAAAGTCATTGAAGTCAAAGAATTAAGAATATTAAGGACTTAATCATGCAATTAAGGAAAGAAGAAAGAAGGGAGGAAGCTTCCTAAGAACCTCCCTAATATCCCTATAAATAGTCATTAGTGTTTTCATTTCATTGTTGTTGGGTGGCTTGACAAACCATCACTTCCACCATTTTCATTTACCTTGCACTTTAAATTTATGCACCTTTAATTCATTGTATTGCACCTTTAATTCATATAATTTCCAAGTAAGTTTTCTTTTATTGTTCTGAATCTTCACTTTATTGTTAATCTCCTTCTACCTTTCTTGTTTGATTTGTTCTTCATCTTTATTGTTCATGTTCTTGAGTTTTATAGTTTTGATTAAGTGGGTTTTGATTGTTTTGGTTATGATTGTTGGTGTTATTGATTTGGATTGATTGGTTATTGTTAGTAGATCATTTGTGGTTGTTTTGGTTTAATCTTTTGGTTAATCTTGATTAGTTTTGGTTAAATTCGTGCTCTCTTCTTTTTCCCCTGTTCTTCGTTCTATGCTTACTGTTTCTTTTCCCAGTTTATTCCGGATCAGACATTCATTCCGAATCAAAGTTTTCTTTCGTTTATTCCGGATCAAGTCCCTTTATTCGGAATATTAATTTATTCCGGATCAGTTATTTCATTCTGAATATTTGATTATTCCGGATCAAGTTCTTCATGCGGAATATCTTATATTCCGGATCAAGTTAATTCATGCGGAATTTTTGATTATTCCGGATCAAGTCCCTTTATTCGGAATATCTTTTATTCCGGATCAATCACTTCATTCGGAATACATAATTATTCCGGATCAAGTCTTTCATCCGGAATATAATTCGGGATCAACAATATTTTCTTTTCATTCCGGATCAAGAACTTTATTCCGGATCAACTGGTTTATTCCGGATAAGTGACATATTCCGGATGAGCTTTGTTATTCCGGATAAGGGATTTATTCCGAATGAGTTTTCAGTTTTTTGTAATTTTATATTTTTAATTCTTAAGCTTTATTTTTCTCGCCTTTTTCTTTATTTGCACTTTTACTTGCCTTTCCTTTTAGTATAAGTTTTAGTTTGAGTTATTTAACTTTATTGCTTTTAATTTCTCGTAATTTACTTTTCGCCAAGTTTTAATCTTTCAGTATTTTTTTTACCGTTTTTACTTTACTTTATTTTATTTGTTTCAAGTCTTTATTTTTAAGTTAGATTTAGACAACGACCATTCCCTTTTTATTCCACCAAGAACAACTAATCTCTCGCACTTAACCAGTTATCAATTCGAAGATATACCGAGAAACGAACTTTTCAACCTAGCAAAATCATTTTATTAAAATGGCTCCGCTGCCGGCTCTTTTCGTGAAGATTAACGGTTTTTTTGTGAGAGACGCGTTGGCTTTTGGGATCCGTTCACTCGTGAACGTTATTTTTTGTATCAAAAATTTTCAAAAATCCCAAAACATTTAAAAAAATCATAAAAAGCATTTCTTTTTCAAAGTTTTGCACCAAAAATATTCTTCTTGCTTATCTATTTTTCTTTATGGATTCTTATGTCCTATTCGGTGCAGAAACGATATCGACAATACACAATTCCTATTCGGATTTTGTCCTTTGTGCAACTCGACTAATTCATCCTTTTTGAACCCACCTCCTGTTCCCCCGTGCATCTATTGTGGAAGCGATTCTCATTGGCATGTTTCGTGCCCGGTTCGATACCCGTATGGTCACGAGCAAGAACCGGGTTACAATTATGACAATGGCAATAGCTATCCACATGACGCACCCAGTTTCTCTCCATACTTATGGTGCTATATTTATGGGGGCCCTCACGATGCTTCTTCTTGTGATCCGTCGATGGTCATTGAGAAAGTTCCATGCTATCATCCCAGTGTCTATAACTTTGAGCCCCCACATCGCAGCCTCAATCATCAATCCTCTCAGCAAATTAATCTGGACCAACAACTCACTTCTTTGAACCATACTCTAGAAAGTATAGCTCAACTCCGAGCTGATTTGCATCAGGAAAAGCAACCTTTGCTTGATAGTGAAGAAATCTTGAAAACCACCGACACCTTTTTGAGCCAATTTAGTCGTTTTCCCTTCTTTTCTACACCAAAATGTTTAATTACAGCGTGGGATAGAATTGGTGAAATTGAACATACTCAGGGAGATGAACAACAAAAATTGCTTCATGAGCTTCTTACAGATGTGGAGGTTATCAAAGAAGAGTTAGCCGACTACGTCACTCCTAACTGGACTCGTCCCATCTATTATGATGATGACGACGACGATGATGTCTACACTTTCAATCAATCTTCTGAAGTTGCTGCTCCTACTCTCGATGTTCCTACTGCGTCTAAGGATCTAGATTCATTGAATGCGCTTAGTGATGTTGGTCTCGACAAATTATTGGATGATGAGGTTTGTGACTTACCTGCTATGGAGCTTCAGGACGACGTTGCTTTCACGCAAGCGGTCGATCTAAATGATGACGATTCTTCTCCTCGCTATGAGAATTTCACTTTTGAAATTTCTCAATCTCCACCGGGAGATGCGGGCGATGACGATTTATTCTCTCCGGCTTACGAGAAGTTCACCGATGAACTTGCTCTTGAAGATGAGGTGGAAGACGTGATTCTCCGCGATAGATTACGGAAAGTGCACCTTCTTATTGCTCAAATCGAAGAGTTGACTTCTCCTCCTCTCTCCGAGACTTTGCCTCCATCTATTCCTCCCGTTGAAGATAATGACCTATTGCTGGAAGAAATCGACATTCACTCCATGCCTCCAGGTATTGATGATAATGACATGGAGGGGGATATTATTCTTGATAATTTGTTGCAGGAAGGTATTGACCCAAGTCCCCCTCCCGAGCACCTTTCATCCTCCCCTTTAGCCACTATTATGGAGGATGAGTGCTTTGACCCGAGAGGTGGCATTGATTATATTATCATTGATAACATTACGGCTTTGCCGAGTGCTCAACATCCATTGTCTTTGGGGGATGACAATGTGATTACTTTACCCACCCCACCTCCCGTGGATCTTGATTTCACATACTTTACGTATGTTGAAAGGACCTTTCTCCCATACAAGACTTATCCCCCCGCCTCTCCTTTATTGATGTCCTCCGGGAACGAGGACAAGGTCTTTGATCTCGGTATTACATTCGAGGCTTCCCCATGGACCATTTAATTCGGGGACGAGTCAGGCTTGTGACTCGGTTAATATAAACAAGCGCTTTTTGGGAGGCAACCCAGTTATCTATCTATCTTTACCATAAGTGTAGGGGGAGCCCCGTTGGTGTTTCTTGTTTTCTTTCTTATCATGTGCAGGGATTAGAGCTTCAAAGACACACTCTTGATGACTTTTGACGAACCGTGATTCCGTGTTCCCTTCTTCTCGGTTCTATCCTAAACTCTTTTCGATTCACTATTTTATATTTCTTAATATTAAAATAGGAATATATTTAGTTGTCTCTTTCTTAGTGAGATTTAAACAAAGTGCACAATGTCCTAAGTGTAGGGGAGTTTACTCCCACATGCTTAAACATTGAGGACAATGTTTATGTCAATTGTAGGGGGGACTTCTATCGATGTTAAGTGGCCTTTTCTTTGTATTTGTCCTCATTTTAACCGGAAAATCAATTTTTCGACATTTTTCAAAATTTTTGATCTATTTTGGCCTATTAGTTTTTCCCTTTGTATAGTTATTATCTTTCCTTGTTCGAATAAAATTTTAAATAAATTGGTTTTAATTTTCAAACGTTGTGAATCTTTTGACTCAACCCGAGTTTACTCTAGCTAGTATCCTTAACGTGTTTAAGTCAAGTTTTGCTAGGCTTTTATATTGGGAGCTATAAAACGCGAAAGTCTTAACTCTCACGGGTTAAGAACAAGAACTTTTCGCAAGTTCCTATAATTGATCCTAGAGAGTTGTTTACCAAGGGAACTTTAAAATGCGATTTCTAAACTTAAAAGAGTCTAAGAATTTGCAAGATCCTATAGGCGACTCAAAAACCCAAAACTTTGATTTAATAGGCTAAGCATCCACGAGTCTCATTCCTTGAGATTTTAAAATTGTGGAGAACGAGAGATGATAGAGTCAATTATAAGTTTGGTATTCTTTCGTGAATTTATGTGAGTTAATTATAATCCTATTCTCCCATCGCTTGCTAATAATTTTATTTGCAATAAATAAGGTTGTACGATTTGAAAAGTTACTTAGCTTCTAGCCCAAGATCGTTTAAAAGTTGCTCGGTATGGATTAGAGTTCATAGCCAAGGCATTACTTACTGAAGCGGGATGCGAAGATTGGCGAGTCCAAAAAGGTCCTAACAAGGCATGATGACTACATTTTGTTGCTAAAGATCCCAAGTGATGTGAAGAATCATTTATCAAAAATCAATATGAAGGATCGAGACACACGACGAAAAGCAAGTACTCCTCAAAAGATCATTGAGAAGTCTATCCGAAAAGACCCTAGCAAGGTATGAGGATAAATAGATCCAAGTCCAAAAAGGAGGTGGATCGTTGTATATCAAAGTCCAAAATAAAGATTGGAGAAAAATGAAGAAGTCGTGCTCCAAATATGAAGAATCTCTCAAAACTTCAAGTGAAGAAATTCCTATATGAAGAGAAGACCATAATTTTATGAACGTCTCTCAAGGTTTGAAGTATGAAGTCGCTGCCAAATATCGGTCCGAGAAAGGTCTCAAATCGCGAAGCGAGTTATGCCAAGATATGAACTTTTTAAGGTCCCGAGAAGCAGTTTTAAAAGATTTTGTCCTTTAGCCAACTATTGATTAAATCGGTCACTTTATTTTCAGACTTAATAACTATCGAAATAAGTCAACAATCTATCCTCGTGATCATTCAAGACAATAATAAAATATGAGAGATACACCTAGGAATAAGGGAGTCTAAGTGAATAATTGGCCCACATGAGTTCGTGTTAGTTTGCTAACTTATAATAACAATGATCTCGTTTTTAAGCTTGGTTTGGAGAAAGTGAAAACTTGAGGATGATGATCATTCACAACATTTCCAAAACCCGAAGGTATGTTTTTTATTTCTTTACTTTGAATGTTTATAATTTTCTATCTCTTTAATAAGATGGAATCTTGCGACCCTGTGGATACTCCAATGGTGGAAAAAACTAAGCTTGATGCAGATCCATGATAGGTGTGAAAACACCCATCCTTTATACCACTTAATTACAATAATAACCGAGCCAAAACGTGTATTTTATGTCATTTATGTCAGAATTATGCGTGGTTTGTGTTTTTGTTGTGATTTAGGACGAAAAGGTGAAAAGTGGAGAAAACACGGCTTTCACGGGCTTTTATCGAAGAAAAAGACAAAAGACGAAGTCGAAAGATCAAAAGTGCAAAAAGAACGGAAGTCCAAGACCAATTCTGAAGATTTATCGAAGAAAAAGTCAAAAGACGGAAGTTTACTAAAAGCCGAAGAACTCAAGTCTAATTTATTGAAGATTACAAGACGAGTTTGAAGAAATCCCGAGACAAAGTCATTGAAGTCAAAGAATTAAGAAGATTAAGGACTTAATCATGCAATTAAGGAAAGAAGAAAGAAGGGAGGAAGCTTCCTAAGCACCTCCCTAATCTCCCCTATAAATAGTCATTAGTGTTTTCATTTCATTGTTGTTGGGTGGCTTGACAAACCATCACTTCCACCATTTTCATTTACCTTGCACTTTAAATTTATGCACCTTTAATTCATTGTATTGCACCGTTAATTCATTTAATTTCCAAGTAAGTTTTCTTTTATTGTTCTTGAATCTTTACTTTATTGTTAATCTCCTTCTACCTTTCTTGTTTGATTTGTTATTCATCTTTATTGTTCATGTTCTTGAGTTTTATAGTTTTGATTAAGTGGGTTTTGATTGTTTTGGTTATGATTGTTGGTGTTATTCATTTGGATTGATTGGTTATTGTTAGTAGATCATTTGTGGTTGTTTTGGTTTAATCTTTTGTTTAATCTTGATTAGTTTTGGTTAAATTCGTGCTCTCTTCTTTTTCCCCTGTTCTTCGTTCTATGCTTACTGTTTCTTTTCCCAGTTTATTCCGGATCAGACTTTCATTCCGAATCAAAGTTTTCTTTCGTTTATTCCGGATCAAGTCCCTTTATTCGGAATATTAATTTATTCCGGATCAGTTATTTCATTTGGAACATTTGATTATTCCGGATCAAGTTCTTCATGCGGAATATCTTATATTCCGGATCAAGTTAATTCATGCGAAATTTTTGATTATTCCGGATCAAGTCCCTTTATTCGGAATATCTTTTATTCCGGATCAATCACTTCATTCGGAATACTTAATTATTCCGGATCAAGTCTTTCATCCGGAATATTATTCGGGATCAACAATATTTTCTTTTCATTCCGGATCAAGAACTTTATTCCGGATCAACTGGTTTATTCCGGATAAGTGACATATTCTGGATGAGCTTTGTTATTCTGGATAAGGGATTTATTCCGAATGAGTTTTCAGTTTTTTGTAATTTTATATTTTTAATTCTTAAGCTTTATTTTTCTCGCCTTTTTCTTTATTTGCACTTTTACTTGCCTTTCCTTTTAGTTTAAGTTTTAGTTTGAGTTATTTACCTTTATTGCTTTTAATTTCTCGTAATTTACTTTTCGCCAAGTTTTAATCATTTAGTATTTCTTTTTACCGTTTTTACTTTACTTTATTTTATTTGTTTCAAGTCTTTATTTTTAAATTAGATTTAGATAACGACCATTCCCTTTTTATTCCACCAAGAACAACTAATCTCTCGCACTTAACTAGTTATCAATTCGAAGAGATACCGAGAAACGAACTTTTCAACCTCGCAAAATCATTTATTAATACTGTCACTATTTGGAATCCAATCTTACTCTTATCCTGAATAACAAACCTGATGCTTATCCGGAATAAAACTGTCACTCTTATCCGGAATGTTGCTTCAGTATGCTATCCGGAATCTTGTTCTGCCTCTTATCCGGAATTTAGATCGGGAAGCTTATCCGGAAATAATCCCAAGTGAAACTTATCCGGAATGCTAGTTCGGACCCTTATCCGGAATGTTTTCCGGATTCTTATCCGGAATCCACGTCTTGCTACTTATCCGGAATACCACGACTTGATCACTATCCGGAATAACCAATAATCCCTTATCCGGAATAACTTTAACCCTACTATCCGGAATGTCCAAAATCTGCTTATCCGGAATGTAGATGCAAGCCTTATCCGGAATGTTTTCCGGATTCTTATCCGGAATCCACGTCCTGTTGCTTATCCGGAATAACCTGTCACTTTACTCGGAATACACAATAGAAGGCTTATCCGGAATATCAACCCGTGTAGCTTATCCAGAATAATGTGATGATCACTATCCGGAATGTGAAGATGGAGGTGATAATAGGAATACAAGGGTTTTACCAAAACCCAGATAAGAACTTAAATCAAATAAGCTACGAACTAAAATTAAGCTAAAACAATTAAGCACTTAACCAAAAACTTAACCAAATCAAACTTAAGAAAAAGCAAATAAGCTAAAATTGGAAATCTTTTGAAAACACTAAATAATAAAAATATTAAAAATCAACTTTTTATAAAAATTAACTAATAAGCACTTAATTAAATTTAACAAAACATAATAAGCTATAAATCAATAAGCAAACACAATCAATAACATAAAAACATAACCATTAATCAAATAAGCATAACAATAAGCACAAAAACATAAAGATTAAAACAAAACAAGAAAGGTAGAATGAGAGATTAATTAAAACTTGATTAAGATTAAGATTCAACAATTAAAATAAAGACAAGAATTAAAAGCTTACAAATTTAAGGTGCAAGACAAGTAATTAAAGGTGCAATTAAGAAAAGTGCAAGTAATTAAAATGGAAGACTAGTTTGTCAAAATATCCAACACCTCCTAACGTGAGATTAGGAGGGTATTTATAGTGATTAGGGAGGTTAAGCATGTGTTGCTTCCTTCTTTCTTCTTCACGTCTTTTCGTCTTCTAAATTCTTCGACTTTTTCGACTTTGTCTCGGGATTAATCGAACTCGTCTTATAATTTCTTCATTAATTTAGACTTTAGTTCTTCGGCTTTATTAAACTTCCGTCTTTAGACTTTTTCTTCGATTAATCTTCAGAATTGGACTTGGACTTCCGTTCTTTTTGCACTCTTGATCTTTTGACTTCGTCTTTTGTCTTTTTCTTCGATAATAGCCCGTGAAAGCCCGTGTTTTCTTCCCTTTTCACATTTTGATCCTAAATCACAATAAAAACACAAACCACGCATAATTCCGACATTTAAGACATAAAATACACGTTTGTTGGTTATTATTATAGTTAAGTGGTAAAAGGATGGGTGTTTTCACACCTATCAGTACAGTACTACAGATTCTTCGATAGAAGCAGCTGTATGCTAAATTCTCCAAGTGTGAGTTCTGGTTAGACAAGGTGGCATTCTTAGGTCACATTGTATCAGCAGAAGGAATCACGATGGATCCAGCGAAGGTTGAGGCTATTAACAAGTGGCCAAGGCCGACATCAACGACTAAAGTCCGCAGTTTCCTAGGTTTAGCTGGGTATTACCGTAGGTTCGTGGAGAACTTTTCCCGCTTAGCACTACCATTGACCAAACTGACGCGGAAAGTGGAGAAATTCGTCTGGACTAAAGAACGAGAGAAGAGCTTTGAAGACCTAAAGCAGAAGTTAGTATCTGCACCGATTCTTACTCTCCCATCTGGTACAGGTGGATTTCAGATCTATAGTGATGCATCGGGGAAAAGACTTGGCTGTGTTCTCATGCAACATGGGAAAGTTATGGTGTACGCTTCACGGAAGCTTAAGCCTTATGAGGAAAATTACCCTACGCATGACTTAGAACTTGCAGCAGTCGTGTTTGCATTAAAGATATGGAGGCACTACTTGTATGGAGAATCATGTGACATTTTCACGGACCATAAGAGCTTGAATTATATCTTCACTCATCGTAAATTAAACATGAGACAGAGGAGATAGTTAGAGCTGTTGAAGGATTATGACATTAATCTATAGTATCATCCCGACAAGGCGAATGTAGTGGCAGATGCACTTAGCAGAAAGTCTGGAATGATAAACAGCATTAAAATTGAGGAGGAAATCATAAGAGACTTAGAGCGACTAGACATAGAGATCATGGTACGTGGACAACACGGTTACTGGGCTAATCTTAGAGTGGAACCCGAGTTACTCTCTAAGATCAAGGAAGCTCAGAAAGATGATGGAGAAATTTGGGCGATAATTCAGAATTTGGAGAAGCAGACAGAATTTCGAGTAGACGCAGATGGTATCTTATGGCAGGACACGAGACTTTGTGTTCCTGATGATCAAGAACTCCAGGAAGCATTGTTAGCTGAGGCTCATAGCTCCCCATTCTCTATTCATCCTGGTTCGACCAAGATGTACCATGACATCAAGCAATACTTTTGGTGGAGTGGTATGAAACAGGGTGTTGCTACTTACGTCTCCAAATGTCTTACCTGCCAGCAGGTTAAGATCGAGCATCAACGATCTGGCGATCTTCTTCAACCGTTAGATATTCTAGAGTGGAAGTGGGACAAAATCACCATGGATTTTGTTACTGGTCTTCCACCGACAAGGAAAAAGCACGATGCAATTTGGGTTATCGTTGATCGACTTACCAAATCAGCTCATTTCTTATCGATCCGCAAGGAAGATTCGGTCAGTAAACTCGCCGATACTTATAGAAGGGAGATCATGAGACTTCACGGTGCTCCATCCAGCATCGTCTCAGACAGAGATCCTCGTTTCACTTCGTGATTCTGGAGAAGCCTGCAGAAAGCTTGGGGTACACAACTTAAGCTTAGCACGGCTTTTCATCCTCAAACAGACGGGCAGTTACAATTCAGACATTGGAAGACATGTTGAGGTCATGTGCGTTAGAATGGACGGGTGATTGGGACGATTATATCTGTTTTGTGGAGTTTGCATACAACAACAGTTGACACGCAAGTATCAAGTGTGCTCCTTTCGAAATGTTGTATGGCAGAAAGTGTCGCGCCCCAATCTGCTGGGATCAGGTTGTTGAGCGAACACGTGAAGGACCAGAAATGATAGAGCTGACTAATGAGAAGGTCGCAGTAGCTAAGCAGAAACTACAAGAACCACGGTCACGTTAGAAGAGTTATGCAGACAAGCATCGTAGGGACTTACATTTTAACGTAGGAGATAACGTTTTCCTTAAGGTTTCACCGACACGTGGTGTTAGACGTTTTAGAATAAAAGGGAAGCTCAATCCTTGATTTATCGGACCGTTTGATGTCACTGAACGAGTCGGTGAAGTATCTTACCGTTTAGCGTTACCTCCGTAGCTTTCTCATGTTCACGATGTTTTCATGTGTCCTTACTCAAAGGGTACAAGTATCATCCCCTTCACATGGTTCAGTTTCAACTGGAACAGATTCGTGAAGATCTCACTTTCATAGAAGAACCCGAACGAGTTCTTGACAGACAAGAACGAGTCATGAGAAGGAAGACGATTCCATTCGTCAAAATCCTTTAGAGGGATCATACCGAGAGGGAAGCCACTTGGGAAACAGAGGAGTCTATCCGGGCTTCTTACCATCATTTCATATTTTGAATTTGGGTATGTTCTTCTTTTCCAGTTTACTTTATCTATAATTCGGGGACGAATTATTCTTTTTAGGGGGGAAGAGTTGTAAAAACCGCATGCCTTTACCATGAATAGTACCCTTATGATCGTACGTACATGATTAGAACTTTCCTTTTATAGCACGTTTACGTTTCACGAACAAGAATTACAAGTATTACGTACGTGTTATAACACGATAAGTATTTATTACGTATTAAGACACGATAATTATTTCAATAATAATTATAATCACGAACATACGAACATAAAATCATGAACGTAAATAATCACGAGCTTAATATTACGTATGTATGTATATTTATTACGATCATGAATAAATATAATAAGACACGAATGATAACTATTCAAATCACGTAAAACACGAACACGAGAACACACTAAATATTAGACACGGAAAACATATGGGTTACACCCATGTGGCCCCCCTACCCACGACTAGAAACAAAGAAAAGGGCCAAGCCCATTGATTTTTACTAAACATGAAATAAAGGGGAAAAACTATTTTCATAATTACAAGAATTAGAAAATAATAAAAACCTTAAAAACCTTTTCTTCTTCTCCTTTGGCCGCCGGGTATTACACACACCAAAGGTGTGTTTGGTTGATTTTTGGTGTTCGATTTATTGCAAGGTTGTTAGTGTGTTCATCCTCATTTGATTCACGTAATCGGTAAACCCTAAACCTCTTTTCTTTTTCTGATCTTGATTAATTAATCACATGAAATCATGAATGTTTTAATAACAAGTTATTAATCATGTAATTAAACATGGGGGGTAAATTAATTAATGGTTAAGGGGTGTTTGTTTATGGCCGACGCAAGAACCGAGCCCCAAGGAGGTCTCGGCTTGATTTGATTCGCACCAACCGAGACCTCAAGGTCTCGGTGTGGTGGTCTTGTGTCTCGGTAGCAGGAGAAAAGGGACTCCGACCTTGGTCGGGGTATGGTTGTTGTCGGGTGGGTCTCGGCTAAAACAAAGAACCACCACCGGCCTAAGCCGGTGGCTAAATAAGGAAAGCAGGGGGAACGTAGGCCGCGGCAGCAGGGGGAACACTGGCTAGCCGGTGGGAACTCATGCTAGCCGGCGGCTAGCCAAGACAAGGGTGCATTTGGTTTGCCGGTTCACGGGTTGAAACCGGTCCGGTTCACACATGGTAGATTAAAACACGGGTTCGGTTCATGGGTTGTTTTTACAAGGTTAATTATTTTTACAAGTTTATTTTACAAGAATTAAATTAAATTAATTAAAACATGTACATGATTAATTTAATTTATACATGACTTAGGTTATTAATTTTATTATTAATACATGAATTTTAACCTAAGTAATTACCATTTAATTAGACTATATAATTAATTAATTATTAAAATCATGAGTTATAATTAATTAATTTACATGACTTAGGTTATATTATTAATAGATAATAATACATGTTTTAACCTAAGTATTTGTACATTTATTTGATTAAATCATGTTATATTTAATTAAATACATTAACCTATAGTTTATTTAATTTATATGAAATAATTAATACACTATACTATTTAATTACATGACTTAGTATATTAATCAGTAAAAACCTTAAACTTATATAATTAACTTAATAATCCAGCTTATTTTTAATTATGGAAACTTTCTATTTTTAGAAAATTATTTAATTAAGGCAGCTAATCTATTTATGGAAACTTTCTATTTTTAGAAACTTATATATTTTAAGCAGTAAATCTATTTTTAGAAACTTTCTATTTTTGGAAACTTTCTATTTTTGGAAACTTTCTATTTTTGGAAACTTTCTATTTTTGGAAAGTCACTATATTACACAACAAGTATAATAATACAGGAAATACAAGAAATACTTAAACAGAATAGACAGAATACATGATAAACACAGTATAAAGCTTAAGTCAGTAAAACATGACATGAACATATAAAACAAGTTAAGACATGATATAAAACCAGTTACGTACTCAATAATCAGATACTTATTCACGTATGTATTTATGTAGCATTAGTGATACCGAAGTAGGACTCTCTTCCGTTCGTCTTCTTTGTTCACTGGACACAAGGTACGGATTCTCCGTCCTTTCAGTATGGACATTCTTCCTTATTAGGATTTCCCCGTATGCAGCCAACTGTTTTCCCCAGTATATGTTTTATATGTTTTTGAATTGCTTATTTTTAATTAGAATACCTAAAGCCATATACATGCATGACTAGTTTCACCTAGTTATGGAGGTACCATAGCCATAACACTGGAGGCACCAGTGTTATGACTCCACCACGACGGAGTGATAGCTCGTGGAGTCCCTTCAGCTTTTGGCCATATTATTATTATCAGGTGGGGCGTATGGGTGCATCCTAGTTTACATGTTTTCAGTAGATTATTCAGGTGAATGTGGTGTGTGCCTTGCATCCTTCACAAGGAGCTGATCCCTCCTACCCAAAACCAGTATATTAAATTAGAGGCAGCCCCTCTAATTTGCATGACGAGGTCACCCCTCCAAGTATTCATGCACGTGGATAATTCATGACCTATATTGGCTAATGGTAAATATGTTAAACAGTTTTTACAAGATAAACATAAGGATTGTCAAACTATAAAACCAGTTTTACTAAGATATAACCAGGTTATTCAGGACTTAGTCTTTTCTACTGCTTCATACTTATATGCTTATATTAATCATGCTTTACTTGTATATCCGTGCACTGAGCGTTATGCTCAGCCGTTTTCCTTTTCATGTTCCCAAAACGGCAGGTACTCAGGGACGCTCGTAGACTTTAAGCGTACGTACATATGGATTGGAAGCTTCATAGCCTTCTTTACTTTATGCATTTCTTTATACATTGATACTCATTTCCATGGACATTATTTAGTCCTTTCATTTACAGTACTTATGTTTGTGTGTGATGAGTTCTACTTTTGGGGTACCGATGTTTGATTCCGATATTTCCTTTATGGTCATGTAATGTTTTATACATTTATCCTTGTATGCTTTGATGACACGCCATAACCACGCGTGACATTCCATTTATCAAAATGGGGTGTTACAAATAAACTTTTGAATCAGCCTAGAACTTAAAAACGACTATTTTGTCATTTTCTTTAGAGAGCTTTGGCTTATTTTAGGCTTATTTCAGGCTTATTTATTGAGCTTTTTCAAAATTGTTTTTACAACCAGCTTTATTAACTCAAGAGAAGAATGTGCGTAACATTTCATCTTATGGCTTAATGGGCCAAAAAGCCCATTAAGAATAAGCTGGGTGTTTGATAAGCTGTGATAAGCTCACTTTCAGCTTTTGGGCCTTTAGAGTTTTTTTGTTTAAAATCCAATTTTAAGGTAGACTGGAGATTTTGGGCTTATTTGGTTGACTTTTGTCTTATTAGGCCAAAAAGCCCATTTTCATTAGACTGTTTTCATTTTTAGCCCATTTGAGGGCCCATTAGGGGTATTTAGGTTATTTCACTTTCATTTTCTGTTTAATTAAGTTAAATAAACTAGTTTGCAAGTTTTTATACTTTTTTATAAATTTTGAATTTTTAATATTATTTTAATATTTATTTTTAGTTTTTAATTGTTTTAAATAGTTTTAATAGGTTTTAAATCTTGGAAAAATAGTTTTTAGCTTAAATAAATCATTTTCGAGGTTTACAAATTGAAAAATATTTATTTGGGCTTTTTATTAATTTATTTGATTTTTAGGGCTTTAATTAGCATTATAAAACTAAATATTAATTAAATAAAAGGTTTGAAAAGGTTTTGATCATATGTAAATTCTAATTGTATTTTTAGGTATTTATTATGATTTTCTAGGATTTTTTTTGAGTAATTTTTAATTTCATCACGTTTTTACGTTTTACGTTTTATTGTTCGTCGTAGTTTAATTTTAATCGTAACCGTCATCATTTTTATTTTTCCTTTGTCTCATCATTATTAATCTTAAATATAATCGAGTTTAATACATACATTAATCCTCCTCGAGAACGAACTCACAATTTACTTTGGGTCATTAGTGCACGATTTTCCTAAATTGTGTACTTAATACTTACCACATTTACGCCTTTTTCCTAAAATGTGTAATTTACTACAAATCAATGCACCCATACACCCCGTTGATAATACTGATAAATGGCCAAGCTGAAATAAATGGGACGCTGCGAGAAATCACTCCCTCGTAGAGGAGTCATGACACCGGTGCCTCTAGTGTCATGGTTACGGTACCTCTGTAACTAATACATAAACTGGTCATGCTTGTATATAAAGCCCATGCAATTTATTTAGTTATTAAAATGATTACTGATAAGCTTAAACATATACCGGGGAAAACATTTGGCTGCAGACGGGGAATCCTAATCATGCATAGAAGGAAGTCCTTATTGAAGGACGGAAAATCCGTACCTCGTGTCCAGTAATGAAATAAGAATAAAAGCTGAAAGATCTACTCCGACTTCACGGTTACTACATAAACAAGGGTCGCAAAATAAGTTGACTGATTACTGTCTCTTATTACTATTTATTATTGTTCTTAATTCGTTCTGTGCGTTCTCGTATTATTTTACTGGTTGCGTATAAACTGATTAATCTGATTGTCTGATGTATTTCCGATAACCCGACTGTTCTTTAACTATTTACTGATTAGTAAATCCTGTATTTCTGTTTACTGTGTAGTATACTATTTTTCGATATCTATAGATAGTAGCCTGATATAAACAGAAAGTTTCCTAAAATAAAAAGGTTCATGAAATAGAAAGTTTTCCAAAAAGGCTTCATGAATTATTAAATCATCTAAAATAAAACAAACATTTAATTTATAATTAAATAAAATCGCCTCAATTCATTTGCTAATAAAATTAATGAAGACATTTCTAATTCGGTTAATTCCGTAATATATCTTAATTAATAAAATGATTTAATAAACATTTAAGTAAAACCCTTGCATTTTATATTGACTTGTACTCGGAAATCCGAGCCAAAAACCTTTCCCCGAGAGACCCACATCTCGGGTCAACCCAAACCGAGTCCACCACAGCCGACGTGGTGGTCCCCTTGTGCTGGCGTCACAAACAGTGGTCCCCACTGCCCCATATAGTTCCCACTGTTTTCTGGTCATATTCTTCTCACCGTTAATGCAGTGGTTCCCACTGCTACCAAACCAACCACTCCCTGACAATCCCAAACACCCCTGCTGTGACAAATCTAAACCCAAACACCCCTTTTCTTACTGTCTTTGAACCAAAACCCCCTGATGGCTTATGGTTCAAGCCTGGGCAACAAAAGGAGGCCACCGAGACCTTGCCGTGTCTCGGCTGGGTCGAACAACAACACACCGAGAGCCATGGGCTCCTGGTTTTTCGTGATTCAATAACCCCCATTAACTAACATGTTTAAAAATCAGAAACCATGTATTCTTGATTTATTTTTTTGAGTTCGTGATCCAAAATAAAGAAAAGAAGAGAAAGATTTACCAATGATCGTGATTACGAAAAACCCACAACAATGCACGAGATCTTGATCAAAAATATAGTTCCGTATTTTTTTGTCCTTATCTGTCGGCAGCAAACAAAGAACAACCCTAGTTCTTTCTTTCTTTTTTTGTTCGACTACTGTTATGTGAAAGAGGGGTTTCCCCGTTTTTTTTCTTTTGCCAAAAAGGCCGGCCCAGGCCCATCTTTTTTCTTTTTTTTTTTAAATGGACCAAAGCCCGTATATATGTTGTATATGTTTTGGTTTTTTGCTTCGTTTATAACATTTACTTGCGTTTTCGTGTTTTAAAACTCCCGTCATGTATTTGTTTATTTTTTTTCCTGAATAAATAATACTTACGTGATACATATATAGTTAAAATTAATTATTATTCTGAATAATTAATTACGTAACATTTTTAAATGAAACTGTGATTGCGTGAACTTAATACTTGTGGTTTTAAAACATTATGTACGTGTTCGTATATTAATTCTCGTGATATGTTCTAACAATTATTATTTATTTCCTGAATAATTAATAATTGCGTAATGCTCGAATTACTTTTGTTTTTTATTATCTGAAATAAATAGTTATGCAACGTTTTATTTAAAGCTATGACTGTACGTAATTAATGTTCGTGGATTTTTAAAGCGGGTTTTACAATTCTTCCCCTCTAAAAAAATAATTCGTCCTCGAATTAAAGATATGATTATGTTGCGGTTTTACAATTCTCCCTCTCTAGAAAGGAAATTCGTCCTCGAATTAAAGGTAAATATGCTGATGAAGTTATAAAAACTGAAGAGACACATAGAATGAAAGAATATGAAGGCTGAAAGACATATAAGCTGAAGTATCATTTGTCCTCGAATTAGAACCTAATGCTGCTAAAAGGGTATAAACCTGACATGACTGAAGTGAACATTAAACGTGACATGACTGAAGAGCTTAACTGAATTATTGAAGCAAAAAGGATGAGAGGTCCGGATGGACTCCTCCGTTCTGAGTGGCTTCCCGCTCGAAACGACTCCTTCAAGGGTCTACACACAATGAAAATATTGGTCCTGATGACCTTGTCCTGGTGAATGCTGGATGGTTCCTGGTTCCATACATAAGATGGATTTTCTGAATGTGATAGAATGAAAAGTCATAGCATCTAAGATACTGATAGGTGTGAAAACACCCATCCTTTTACCACTTATTTCTTGCTAAAACAAGACCAAAACGCGTATTTAATATCATTTGTTTGGAATTATGCGTGGTTTTTGTGTTTATTGTGTTTTCAGAGTCAACCGGATGGATATTGGAGAAAACATGGGATTGCACGGGTTTTATCGAATAAAAAGACTCAAGACGAAGTCTATTGTCCAAGAGATGCAAAAGATTTGAAGTCAATGGGCCTATTTGAAGATTTATCGAAGAAAAGGACCAAAGATGGAAGATTTACATATGTCGAAGGAACTCAAGTCTATTAAACGAAGAGATTAAAAGACGAGTTGAATTTATTCGTCGACAAATCCCGAATCAGAATAAAAAACGTCGACTTTACTGAAAAGACGAGAAGACGAAAAGAAAGAAGAAAGCCAACTCACCAACCAACCACTTGGCCTATATAAGGACATCCCTTCACACATTTGGAGCTAGTTTTCATTTTCCAGTTTCTTTCTTTTCTTTCGTAGGAAGCCAACACCATTAAGGTGTTGGTGATTTTTCATTCTTGTTAAATCTTTAATTTTGTAAGTGTTTAATCTTTCCTTTTGTTTACTTTACATTAATCAATCAATATAACCCTTCCATTAATCTTGTTCATCTTCATCTTTTTGATTTAAAGCTTAAAGTTCTTATTTGGTTGATTTGATCTTCAAAAGTTATTGGGTTTTGTGTTTTTATTGTTGGGATTTGATGTTTATGGTTAGTAAATGATTATTGGTTAGTTTGGTTTAAATCTTTTGGTTAAATTTGGCTTGAATTGAGAAAAATCATATTACCCTGTTTTTCGTCTGCTTACTGTTCTTCGTCCCCAGTATTCCGAATCAAAGTTAACATTCCGAATCAGTCACTTTCAATTTTTATTCCGGATCAAGTTAATTATTCAGTATCAAAACCTTTCCATCCGGAATATCTAATATTCCGGATCAACCCCTTTCATCCGGAATAATCAATTATTCCGGATCACACCATTTATTCCGCATCAACCATTTATTCCGCATGAGCCATTTATTCCGCATGAGCTTATTTTCCGAATGAACCTTATATTCCGCATGAGCCTATTATTCCGCATGAGCATTTTATTCCGCATGAGTAAGATATTCCGCATGAAGGATTTTTGTCTGATATATTCTGAATAAAGGGTACATTCCGAATCAAGCATTTTTCAGGGTATTTACAGTTATTGTTTTATTCTAATTTTAATTCAAGTTCTATTTTTATTAATTAATTGCTTCTAGTTTACTTTTATTTATTTCACGCATTTACCTTTTTAGTAGAATAGAAAACCAAACCCCCTATTTGTCACCAAGAACAACTATTCCACTTTGAGCTGTGATCAATTCGAGAAGATTCCGAGAATTAAAATATTGAACCCCATAACAAATCTCTGTACCAAATGGCGCCGCTGCCGGCTCTTCTCGTAAAGATTAACAGTTTTTTGTGAGAACTTGGATTTTGGGATCCGTTCACCGTGAACGTTACTTTTTCATCATCAAAAATTTTCAAAAATCCTAAAAAATATAAAATTTCAAAAATACAAAAAATTAAAAAACCATAAAAAAAACCAAAAATATTTCTTGTTTGCTTTGTTAGTTCTTTTGCAGGTGCATGCGTACACGTTCAACGTCTTATCAAGAGCCCGAGCCTCTCGAAGACTTAAACATGGCCGGTGTACACAACAACAATAACAATCCACCTCAAAACAACAATAATAACAACAATGAATCTCTATCGGACAATCGCCCGATGATTGAACTTTTGCAAGCACATGTAGAGGGCAACAATGATCCAATTGGCATACCCGCGATTGCAGCCATCAACTTTGAGCTCAAATCCGACTTTATTCAGATGGTCTCTGCTCAACCATTCTTGGGGCGTACCATTGATGATCCTCATGACCACATCAAAAGGTTCCTGCAACTCACGAATACGGTCAAATTCAATGGTGTTCCACAAGAGGTAATTCGTTTACAACTTTTTCCCTTCTCTTTAGAGGGACAAGCCCGGCATTGGCTTGCAAAAGAACCGCCACAAAGTATTCTGACGTGGACGGATTTGGAGACCAAATTCATAAAATATTTTTTCCCACCCTCTCATACTACCGCTTTGCGAAATGAAATCATTAATTTTGAACGAAAGTACGATGAGACTTTTAGTTAATCATGGGACCGTTTTAAAGATCTTTTAAGAAAGTGCCCACAACATGGTTTTACCAAAGTGCACCAAATTAATACTTTTTATAATGGTTTAAGCATGAATGACCAAGATTCACTAAATAGTGCCTCGGGGGGTAATATTTTGGTTAAGACTTCTAATGCCGCTTGGGATATTATTGAAAATAAGTCTCGTGTGCAAACCAAGAGTGTTCGGACCAATGCCGCTAGTGCTAGTACTAGTGACAACGACAAGAGACTTGACAAAATTACGTCGCTTCTTGACTCGCTTGCTACCAAAACCGCTAGCAACACCAACAGCATCAACGCTAAAAACGCTCAAGTGAATGCTGTAAGCCAACCATGTGAAATATGCGGGGGTCCTCACTCTTACACCACTTGTACTTCCACCCACGACTACCCTTCTAAGAATGTTAACGCAACATACGGTACCTATCCTCCGGCCGCTTATCAAGCTCGTCCTCAAGGAGACCGCAACTTGCTTAGCTACCGCACAAACAACTTTCTTTCCCCGCCCGGTTTTCCTCCTAACAACCCAAACAACAACAAAACCTCAATCGCCCTCCTCAACAACAACCTCGTGCACCATACCAACCACCTCAAAGACAACCATATCCACCTCAAAGAAACAACTAAGTTTACCAACAACCTGCTTATCAACCACCCGCCTACAATGCTCCTCCCAACCAACCCACCGCATTACACCAATATATTGGAACCTACATGAGGACTAATGATGTGACCGTGGACAATATCCAGCGAGAAGTGCTCAACTTGAAAGCAGACATGGTGAAACAAGGAAACAATCTTCGAGCTGATATGCGAAACACTTTGGCAAGTCAAACGAATGACTTAAGGAACATGATGGCTGGTTTCTTCCAAGGTAATCAATCCTCTTCTTCGAGTACTCTTCCGAGTAACACCGTTGCGAATCCTAGAGGGGAGATGAAAGCAATCACCACTCGCAGTGGCAAAGGTACCAAGGAACCCGAGCTTCCTATACCTCCACCGGTGATTGTGACTAAGGAAAACGAGTCCCCTATTCCTATTCCTCAACCTTCTATTTCCCAATTCCTCCACCTCTTACTTCTACCCCTCCTCCACCCAAGGATGTGAGTGATCCTACTCTCCAAAATCCTTCCTCTTCTTCTGATATACCTTATCCCTCAAGGTTGAGGAAAGAGAAGCTTAAAAGCAAGGACGATATTCAGGTTTCAAACTTTCTCAAAATGTTTAAACAATTGAATTTCAACATCCCCTTCGCTGAGGCTCTCGCTCATATGCCTAAATATGCGAAAATGTTCAAAGATCTTCTTAGCGACAAGGAGAAGCTTCTTGATATTGCTAATACCCAACTTAACGAGAATTACTCTGCAGTGCTCTTAAGGAAATTGCCAACTAAACTTGGTGATCCGGGTCGCTTCTTAATCCCTTGCAACTTCCCGGGAGTAGAGAATTGCATGGCCGTAGCCGATCTAGGTGCCAGTATTAACTTAATGCCTTTAAGTGTTTGGAACAATTATCTCTCCCTGAGCTAGTCCCCACTAAAATGACTTTGGAATTAGCTAACCGTACGGTTGCTTATCCAGTGGGGATAGCCAAAGACGTTTTTGTAGGAGTCGACAAATTCACTTTTCCTACCGATTTCGTCGTGGTCGAATACGATATGGACCCTCGTGTGCCATTAATCGTTGGACGTCCATTCTTGAGGACCGGTCGCACTCTTATCGATGTAGAAGCGGGTGAGCTTATCATGAGAGTGGGTGACGATAAAATTGTCTTCAACATGGGAAAGCTTTCTAAACAGCCTTATTCATACGAGAGTGTTAATTGTATCGACGTTCTTGATGAGGCTTGTGAAGAACACTTCAAAGATGCTTGTAAAAGTATTCCTACCTCTCCTCCCAATGTTGAGACCGTTTCCTCTATTGATTCATCACTAACTCTATTTGGAGAAAGTGATTTCCTTTGGAAAGATCTTGAAGCCACCATGGGAGATGTGAACTTAGAAAATGACGATTCTCCCACCGATTGGGATGAAGACATTCGTCTCATTGAGAAACTTCTCAAAGAGGACCATATTTCTCCACCATCTCCCAAGGCTATTCCTATCGATGAACCGAATTCGACTACGCCTACCATCGACAATCCTCAGGATTTAGAGCTTAAGGAGTTGCCGTCCCATCTCGAGTATGTGTTCCTTGAAGATAAGAAGAAGTCGCCCGTCAGCATCGCGAAGGACTTGAAAGAAGAAGAGAAATCTCGCCTCATCGTCGTGCTTAAAGATCATAAGAAGGCAATTGCTTGGAAAATTTCCGATATCCGCGGAATTGATCCGAACTTTTGTACTCACAAGATTCTCATGGAAGATGACTTTAAACCCGAAATCCAGAGCCAAAGAAGGGTTAATCCTCGCATTCATGACGTCATCAAACAAGAGGTTATCAAACTTCTTGATGCCGGCTTGATTTACCCTATTTTGGATTCGCCCATGGGTAAGTCCCGTCCAATGTGTGCCCAAGAAGGGCGGAATAACCGTTGTTCCCAATGAACACAACGAGTTGATTCCCACTCGTCTCGTTACTGGGTGGAGAGTTTGTATCGACTATCGCAAACTCAATGATGCCACGAGAAAAGATCACTTTCCTCTTCCTTTCATGGATCAAATGCTCGAGCGTCTAGCGGGTAATGACTATTACTGCTTCTTAGACGGTTTCTCTGGGTATTTTCAAATTCCCATCGATCCCAAAGACCAAGAAAAGACCACATTCACTTGTCCCTACGGAACATTCGCTTACAAACGCATGCCTTTCGGTTTATGCAATGCTCCTGGGACGTTCCAAAGGTGTATGATGGATATCTTCCATGACATGGTTGAAGAAACTATGGAAGTATTCATGGATGATTTCTCAGTTTATGGCGATTCTTTCTCTGCTTGCCTTGCCAATTTAGAACGTATGCTTAAGCGGTGTGAAGACACTCGCCTTGCTCTTAATTGGGAAAAATGCCATTTCATGGTAAAAGAGGGCATCGTGCTAGGACACAAGATCTCCAAAGCCGGTCTTGAAGTGGACCGTGCTAAATTCGATGTTATTGCAAAATTGCCTCCACCTTCAACTGTGAAGGGTGTGAGAAGTTTCCTTGGTCATGCCGGCTTCTACCGTCGATTCATCAAATATTTTTCTCAAATCGCTCGCCCGATGACCCACCTCTTGGAAAAAGATACTCCTTTTATCTTTTCTAACGAGTGTATTGACGCCTTCAACCTTCTTAAGGATAAGCTAACTAAGGCACCGGTCTTGGTTACCCCTAATTGGGAGCTTCCCTTTGAGTTGATGTGCGATGCTAGTGACTATGCTATTGGAGCGGTTTTGGGCCAAAGAGTGAACAAACACTTCCAACCGATCCATTACGCTAGCAAGACGATGATGGGGGCTCAATTGCATTACACGACAACCGAAAAAGAGCTTTTAGCTGTTGTCTATGCCTTTGAAAAGTTCCGCCCCTATCTTGTCCTTTCCACCACAATCGTTTATACCGATCATTCCGCGTTGAAGTACTTGTTAACTAAACAAGATTCCAAACCAAGACTTCTTCGCTGGGTTTTGCTACTTCAAGAATTTAAAATCGAAATTCGTGATAAGAAGGGAGCTAGAAACCTAGCCGCGGATCATCTAAGCAGACTTGAGGATCCTTATCAAGGGGATCATCCGAACAAAGAGATCAATGACTCTTTTCCCCTGGAGACCTTAATGTCTATCAACTCGAGTAATGATGAATCCCCGTGGTTTGCGGACATTGCAAACTACTTGGCGGGTGGAATTCTCATCGACGGGTTAACATCCCAACAAAATAAAAAGTTCTTCAAAGACATTAAGACTTACTTTTGGGATGACCCGTATCTATTCAAACAATGTGCTGATTTGATTATTCGCCGATGTGTTGATGGACCGACAGCTTTAGACATTCTCGAAGCTTGCCACAAAGGACCCACCAGTGGTCACTTTGGTCCCAACTATACCGCCAAAAAAGTGTTTGACTCGGGATTTTATTGGCCTACCATTTATCGTGATGCTCACGAGATGGTTAAACATTGTGATGCTTGCTAAAAACAAGGCAAGATCACACATAAAGATGAGATGCCTCAAAATTTCATACAAGAATGTGACATCTTTGATGTTTGGAGTATCGACTTTATGGGGCCATTCCATTCATCTAAAGGAAACAAATACATCCTTGTAGCCGTTGACTACGTTTCTAAATGGGTTGAAGCCAAAGCTTTACCCACTAATGACGCAAGGGTGGTTTGTAACTTTTTGAAATCGCTGTTCGCTAGATTCGGTGTGGCTCGTGCCATTATTAGTGATCGCGGGACTCATTTTTGCAATTACCAATTCGCAAGAGTCATGGATAAGTATGGTGTAAATCATCGTCTTTACACCGCATACCACCCACAAACTAATGGCCAGGTTGTAATCTCTAACCGAGGATTAAAGCGAATTCTTGAAAGAACCGTGGGAGAGCATCGTGCCTCATGGGCCGATAAACTTGATGATGCTTTGTGGGCTTTTCGTACCGCGTACAAGACTCCGATTGGTTGTACACCATATCATCTTGTGTACGGGAAAGCATGCCACCTCCCCATTGAGTTGGAGCAAAAGGCTTACTGGGCCTTGAAGTGGGCTAATTTCGATATCAACAAAGCCGGTGACCTACGCAAGATCCAACTCAATGAGCTCAATGAACTCCGGAATGTGGCTTATGAAAATTCTTTGATCTATAAGGAAAAGACTAAGCTCATTCACGACTCTAAGATTAAAAACCGAGAGTTCCAAGTTGGAGATAAAGTTTTACTCTCTAACTCTCAGTTGAAAATCTTTTCGGGCAAGCTGAAATCTCGTTGGTCCGGCCCATTCACCATTGCCCAAATTTTTCCATATGGTAATCTCGAGCTCGCTCAACCTAATGGACCTAATTTTAAGGTGAATGGCCAATGAGTGAATTTGTACTTTGGTGAGGACATCTCTCATGAGATGATTCCATCCCTCACCACATTTCCCATGAACTAGTTTTGGGTCGAGTCAGGCTCGTGACTCGGTTATCAAAAACAAGCGCTCCTCGGGAGGCAGCCCGAGTATCTATCCTTTTCCGTTTTAACCTCCTAAGTGTAGGGGGACCTCTATAGGTTGTTTGTGTTTGTGTGGTGATGTGATTACAGGGATGAATGCACTTTTGGAACCTTTGAATAATCGTGCTCCCGTGTTATCCGAAATCCGGTTCTATCTCTCAACTATCGTGATTCAATTTTCTTCATACTCACATTTGAAATTGATCACTTTAGTCGTCCCTTCCTTAGCTTGATTTAACCACCGTGCACAATGTCATAAGTGTAGGGGAGACTTTTCCCACATGCTTAAACATTGAGGACAATGTTTATCTTAAGTGTAGGGGGGACTTCTATCAAAGTTTTAAGTGGACTTTTCTATTAAAATGCCTTCATTTAACCGGAAAATCATCTTTTTCAACATTTTTCAAATTTTTTATTAACTTTGGCCATTTAGTCGTAATTTTTAAATTTTTATCGTTGCTTTCATATGTATATATCCCGCAATAAAGTCAAAAATATTAATAAAGTGGTGTAGCTAGTTTTGAAATCTTTGACATATTAGGCCCGTTGCGATTATTTTGACTCAACCCGAATAGACTTATTCAAGTTTATTCTAGCTAGTATCCTTAACCATGTAGACCTTAATTGGTTTATTAGGCTAAGCATCCACGAGTCTCATTACTTGAGATTTTAAATTGTGGAGAACGAGAAATGATAGAGTCAATTATAAGTCGGTATTCTTGCACAAGCACACTTGGTGTGATTATCTGCCTATTCTCCCATCACTTGCTAATAATTTATCTGCAATAAGTAAGGTCGTACGATTTGAAAAGTTACTTAGCTTCTAGCCCAAGATCGTTTAAAAGTTGCTCGGTAATGATAAGAGTTCATAGCCAAGGCATAACTTATGAAGCGGGGCGCGAAGATTGGCGAGTCCGAAAAGGCCCTAACAAGGCATGAGGATTCAATCTTATTGCTAAAGATCCAAGGTGATGTGAAAAGCATTATTCCCAAAATCAATATGAAGGATCAAGACTCACGACGAAAAGCAATCAACTCCCATAAAGATCATGGAGAAGTCTATCCGAAAAGACCCTAACAAGGTATGAGGATAAATAGATCCAAGTCCGAAGAGGAGGCGGAACGTTGTATCTCAAAATCCCAAGTAACGATTGAAGAAATAATGATGAAGTCGTGGTCAACAAAGTGGAGTATCCCTAAAAAATACTCCAAGTGAAGAACTCTATTAACGAAGAGAAGACCATTATCTCAAGAACGTCTCTCAAGATATGAAGTATGAAGTACATGCCAAATATCGGCCCGAGAAAGGTCTCAAATCGTGAATCGAGTTATGTCAAGATATGAACTTTTTTGATATACCGAGAAGCAGTTTTAAGATATTTTGTCCTTTAGCTAACTATTAATCAAATCGTCCTACTTTGCTGTCAGCCTAAATAAACTATCGAAATAAGTCCAAAAATGCATCTTCATGATCATTCTAAGACAAAAATAAAATATAAGAGATACACCTACGAATAAGGGAGTTTAAGAATATAATTAAGCCATGTGTGTAAGTGTTTGATTTGCTAACTTATAATAACAATGATCTCGTTTTTAAGCTTAGTTTGGGGAACGTGAAACTTGAGGGTGATAAATCTTCGCAGCACCAAAGCCCTAATGTAAGTCCTTGATCTCTTTGCAAGTTATTTCCATATAGCTATTTTCAAGTGAAAATGGTTTTCTATCCTTTTGTTTCCTTTAAAGCTTTAATTTCTCTTATTACTCTAAGTTTTGTATTAGTAGTATGATAATAAGGCCAAGGTTGATTAATTATGAGAAAAGTGTAAAATTGCTTTATCACTAAGCATTGCATGAGGGCATGGCAATGGTTAAATGTTGGGGATTTGATAGGTGTGAAAACACCAATCCTTTTACCACTTATTTCTTGCTAAAACAAGACCAAAACGCGTATTTAATATCATTTGTTTGGAATTATGCGTGGTTTTTGTGTTTATTGTGTTTTTAGAGTCAACCGGATGGATATTGGAGAAAGCATGGGATTGCACGGGTTTTATCGAAGAAAAAGACTCAAGACGAAGTCTATTGTCCAAGAGATGCAAAAGATTTGAAGTCAATGGGCCTATTTGAAGATTATCGAAGAAAAGGACCAAAGATGGAAGATTTACATATGTCGAAGGAACTCAAGTCTATTAAACGAAGAGATTAAAAGACGAGTTGAATTTATTCGTCGACAAATCCCGAATCAGAATCGAAAACGTCGACTTTACTGAAAAGACGAGAAGACGAAAAGAAAGAAGAAAGCCCACTCACCAACCAACCACTTGGCCTATATAAGGACATCCCTTCACACATTTGGAGCTAGTTTTCATTTTCCAGTTTCTTTCTTTTCTTTCGTAGGAAGCCAACACCATTAAGGTGTTGGTGATTTTTCATTCTTGTTAAATCTTTAATTTTGTAAGTGTTTAATCTTTCCTTTTGTTTACTTTACATTAATCAATCAATATAACCCTTCCATTAATCTTGTTCATCTTCATCTTTTTGATTTAAAGCTTAAAGTTCTTATTTGGGTGATTCGATCTTCAAAAGTTATTGGGTTTTGTGTTTTTATTGTTGGGATTTGATGTTTATGGTTAGTAAATGATTATTGGTTAGTTTGGTTTAAATCTTTTGGTTAAATTTGGCTTGATTTGATAAAAATCATATTACCCTGTTTTTCGTCTTCTTACTGTTCTTCGTCCCCAGTATTCCGAATCAAAGTTAACATTCCGAATTAGTCACTTTCAATTTTTATTCCGGATCAAGTTAATTATTCAGTATCAAAACCTTTCCATCCGGAATATCTAATATTCCGGATCAACCCCTTTCATCCGGAATAATCAATTATTCCGGATCACACCATTTATTCCGCATCAACAATTATTCCGAGTAGAACTTTTATTCCGCATCACCATTTATTCCGCATCACCATTTATTCCGCATCAACCCTTTATTCCGCATGAGCCATTTATTCCGCATGAGCTTATTTTCCGAATGAACCTTATATTCCACATGAGCCTTGATAGTTGAGTTTTTGTATACCCTTTAGGAAAAGAGTACCAAAATAGGGTAAGCACGACGATTTAGGAAAACCGTGTGTAAATGACCCTAAAATGAGTTCGTTCTCAAGGAGGCTAGTGTGTTATGTGTGTAATGACTTGGATTAGATTTGTGATTATATTGATGAGAAAGAAAAATAGAAATGAGATTAGAAGAGAATGACGGTTACGAAGACGGATTAAACTAAGTCCAAAAAGGTGTGCACGTAAAACCGTAAAAAGCACTAAAATTAAAATTTTAACCTAAAAATTCCTAAAAATTACCAAAAATCCACAATAATATTCTAAGAGTTTACAAAAAATCCAAACTTGCTAAAACCTTTTAATTAATTAGATAATGACTCTTTAATGCTAATTAAAGCCCTAAAAATCAAAATTAATTATTAAAAAGTCCCAAACAAGATCTTAAAGTTTGTAAACCTCATAAAATACTCTAATTAAGCTAAAAGGTATTTTTCAAAATTTTAAAACCACTAAAAACTATTTTTAAACAATTAAAAACTACTAAAATCAATTAAAACTTAAATTAATTCTAGAAAATAATTAAAAGACTCTAAAAATATTTGGAAAGTTGCAAAATCCCTAATTAAGTGTCTACAATCTAGGAAAAATATAAAACTTAGAAAATCAGACTTTTAATTTTTAACAATAAAATAATATTAAAATATTATTAAAAATCCAAAAATCATAACAAATTCTAAAAACTTGCAAACTAGCTTAATTTGACCTAAATAACTCATAAATGAAAGTGAAATTACCTAAATACCCTTAATGGGCCTAGAAAATGGGCTAAACCCAAAACAGTCCACTATTGGGCCAAATTTGGGCCCAATAATAAAAAGTGTTCAAAATAAGTCCAAAAAGCACTGGTTGACTCAAAATTTGATTTTAAAAAACTTTTTCCAAAGGCCCAAAAGCTGAAAGTGTGAAATAAGCTAGCTTATACCAAACAACTTATTCTTAATGGGCTTTTTGGCCCATTAAGCTATAAGCCAATCCCATAAGCAGAAATTAAACACATAAGCTTCTTTTGTCCTAAATAAGACTTCTGCAAAAAGAAATTTGAAATAAGCCCAAGGAATAAGCCTGAAAATGAAATAAGCAATCTATAGAAAATGACAAAATAGTCGTTTTTGAGTTCTAGGCCACCCCAAGTGCTGATTCAAGTTTCTAAAGCTTTTAAATGACTTAATTAAGCAAAATCAACAAAGAGTTTTCAAATAAGCTGACTCAATAAGCTGGAAAAAGCAAATAAGCACTTATGTAAAAGTCAAATAAGTTGGTTTTCTAGTAAAAAGTCAAAGTCAAAGTCCAATAAGCTCCAGTCTACTCAAATGGGTCAAATAATGAAGAACTATTACAAAAAATAAGTTGTTGCAAGTCTGGATAACCTAAAATAGCTTATTGATAAGCTGAGCACAAGTTTACACTAGCAGGGGCTAGTTTTGGGTATTGAGTAGTGGGAACTTTTCCCACTGCTTGACTTATAGACTTTTTTGTCTTTAGTGAACTTTTTTGGGATTCAGATTCCACAAAGGCACCCAAATGATCTTTGGATCATAAGGAGTCAATAACAATCAAAAATTCACAAACACAATCACCCAATTTGCACAAATTAATCAATAAAGTCCCAGATGTGATACAGACATGAACAAATAAGCAGAACAGGTTGAATAAGCAATTTTAGCACAATTCAGTCAGCCAAATTCAACCAAATGCATACACAAGCTATATTAAACTCAAATAAGCAAGTCTAAACAGGTTTCATGCAATGATTCAAAGAATTAAGCAAGATTCAAGCACCTTAAGTTACTGATGAACACAAGAACATGCAATTTTTTTCACTTTGCTGATGTATTTGACACACAAGCCAGATTCAACACCTCAAATCTCACAAACAGGTTACAATAATGATGTTTTAACAGCTTTTAGCCCTAAGCATGCATAAACTCTAGGTTTTCCCAAATTCTTATGTCAAAATCAGTCAAACTCACAAAGATATAGCAGATTGTTTGATTTTAAGGTTTGGTTCCAAAAACTTGCAGCAAAATACTCTCAACAAGGCATATAACAGATACCAAGCACAAATACTAACTTCTAACAACACAATACCAAGATTCAATCACAAACAGGTAGACCCAAACACCCCTTTATCTTTTCAAAACCAAATTTTTCAAAGGAAAAGTGAGATTCAAGACCACCCAAGCTCAGATAAACACAATAACAACTAAGAACAACAGATTCAAGCAAGTATAAGCCACAAAATACACAAGAACATAGGAAACACTCAAATATCACAAATATCCAAAATATTTTCAGATTTTGGGATTAAGGGTGTGTACCTCATGGATGTACATCCACACCCACGGATTTTGAGCTTATGTGCTAGCAAGAACAAGCACAAGCTTCCACAACAAAGCCTGCTAAGAATCAACAAGGTTAGAAGCACAAGTATAAAATCAGAAACTTGAAAAATCCTTGATTGATGCAACTCTTGTCCTCCACACTTGATTATCCCCAAGTTATAAGCCTCACCACACCTTAATAAACACAATTAGGATGCTATGATCAGCCCTATAACCCAAGAATTCCAAGATAGACCAAGAACTTAGCAAAATATCAAGAAAATGAAGAAAATGTGCAAACTTTTGCACACTCCTCTTTTGAAAACAGGTTTTTGATTCAAATTCAGTAAACAATAAACATAAACAAGCATAAATAAGATGGCACTTGGTCTTTCTTCAACACACTTAACATAAATTTCATAAATCTGAAAATGGGATTTACAAGTGCATGAACAAGGAAAAACCAAAAGCAAACGTGAATGTTGGACCCTATACCCTTTATATAGAGGGTGTACATGGTCTGCTTAAACCTAAAAACTTAAAACCCTAACTTGTAGAAGCCCAAAATGCCCTTGAGGATTTGAACTTCTTGGCTTCATGTGACTGATTTCTTGGCTGTTTGTGGAGCTGGCAAGGGTGGAATTTGCATCTAAGGGCTCACATTGAGCTTAGAAAGTAAGCAGCAATCCTACACGTTTGATACCTGGTGGCTTTTGTCTTCTTCCCTTTTGACGAAGCAGGGGAGGCCCCATGTAGCATGTGGGTTGGTGGGGTGCCATGTTTAAGGGTTGGGTTGTGATTAGGAGACCATTAATAAAGATTCTGGAGGTTTTTAGGGCTTAACTACAAGTAATTAAGAAATCCCTAATTGTGTTCTTATGATGAATAGTGGGTGTTTTGATCCGGTTTTGTTTTTTAAAAAGGTGTTTAGCGCCTTTTTATTAAACTAATCCAGATTAGTTAAGGTAGTTGTGAGTGGGATGGTGATGTGGCCAAAAGATGGAGTCTGATTGGTGGAGAAGTGGTAGTGGGGCACGTGTCACCCCACTACTGGTCTAGGTAAGGTTGAATGTTTGACATGTTTCACCCCTTATCTCTCTAATCCTCTTCATTTGCAAATAAATCTAGCCAAACTCGTTTTCCTTTGTTATAGAAGTTTTGATTTTCACACTTTTGCCCCAAATACTTTTCCAAAGTATTTTCAGGGGTATTTCTTGCCATTTTGTGATACTTGAGGGGCTGTTTTGGCATTTTGTTGATGGATAATGGTCTTGACTTGTATGTTGAGCATTTTGGAGGACTGAAATTGCCAAGTCTTGTTTGATGAGGGACCATTCTTGCCAAATGTTGAAAGTCAAGGGTCCTTTTTGTAATTTTGGGATTTTCAAAGGACCAAACTTGTAATTTCTTGTATTTTGAAGGAATTCATGATGTGTTTGACTTTGTGGAGGATAATGGTTGACAATTTAGCTTTGTTGAGGGGCTAAACTTAACAATTCTTCAAAGTGGAGGGCCCTTCTTCATAATTCTTCAAATCTTCAAGGGTAATTCTTGGGGAAGTCTTCATTAGGGCTTGGTTCATTGTGCGGCTTCATTTCCCGTGTTCGTTTTTGTATGATTCTTGTGATCTTTTACCATTTTCTCAATATCCGTACCTAAAATACACAAGCAACAAACACAAGCATATATATGGGTATTTTGATGATATTTAATGTATTTTAAGCCCTATTTGGACGATGAGACTATGTATAAAAGCAGTCTCATCTTGCCCACTCGTTTGTGGGTGATAAGCAGTAGAAAGCCGATGTGTAACCCCGTATTTCCTTAGGACCCTTTCGAATTGGTCGTTACAAAAATGGGTTCCACGATCGCTTAGATCGCACGAGGGGTTCCAAACCGAGAAAACAAGCTTTTCAAAAACTTGACTACCACACGAGCATCATTGGTGGGCAAGGCTTTGGCCTCCACCCACTTAGATAGGTAGTCAACCGCAACGAGAATGTACTTGTTACCACGAGATGATGGGAACGACCCCATAAAGTCTATACCCCAAACGTCAAAGATCTCAGACACTTGGATGATGTTTTGTGGTATTTCATCTTTTTGTGAGGCTTTTCCTTGTCGTTGGCATGAATCACATGACTTCACAAGATCTTGTGCATCTCGGTAAATAGTAGGCCAAAAGAAGCCGGCATCAAACACCTTCTTAGCCATGTGATTAGCACCGTGGTGACCACCCGTGGGTCCCTCATGGCAAGCTCTAAGGATGTTAAAAGCTTCGGTGCCAAATACACAACGTCGGATGATTTGATCCGCACAAGTTCGAAACAAGTAAGTGTCGTTTCAAAAGTAGAACTTAACGTCACGAAAGAATTTTCGTTTTTCTTGAGTCGTCATACCCTTAATGATGAAGTTACCCGCGTGGTAATTTGCAAAATCCGCAAACCATGGGGTGGAAGAATGAAGTTTAGAATTCACTACACCAAGTGTCTCGAGCGGAAATGTTTCGGTGATTTCCTTGGGCTCGTAAACACTTTGGTGAGGATCTTCCAAACGAGAAAGATGATCGGCCGCTAGATTCTCGGCTCCTTTTTTGTCAACGATGGTGTGATCAAATTCTTGAAGGAGGAGAATCCAACGAAGTAATCTAGGCTTAGCATCTTGCTTTGCCATGAGATACTTGATAGCCGAATGATCCGTATACATTATGCATTTAGCTAAGACGAGATAAGGTTGGAATTTCTGAAATGCATACACCACGGCAAGGAATTCCTTTTCCGTTGTAGTGTATTTTAGTTGAGCCTCGGTCATCGTCTTGCTAGCATAGTGAATAGGCAAGAAGTGCTTATCATGACGTTGCCCCAAAACGGCCCCAATAGCGTAATCACTAGCATCACACATGAGCTCAAAGGGGAGGTTCCAATTTGGAGCAACAAGAATGGGAGCTTCGGTAAGTTTCCTCTTAAGGATTTCAAAGGCTCGTTAACAATCTTCGTCAAAGACAAAACGTGCCTCTTTTTCAAGAAGATGTGTAATGGGTCGAGAGATCTTTGAAAAATCCTTGATGAATCGACGATAAAAGCCCGCATGGCCTAGGAAACTCCTAACTCCCTTAACGGTTTTGGGATGAGGTAATTTTGCGATGACGTCTACCTTAGCTTGATCTACCTTAATCCTCGCTTTCGAGACCTTATGCCCTAAGACGATTCCACTCTTAACCATAAAATGACACTTTTCCCAATTGAGCACAAGGTTGGTTTCCTCACAACGTTTCAACATTCTCTCAAGATTCGACAAACACGAAGTGAACGAATTACCAAACACAGAAAAGTCATCCATGAAGACTTCCATCGTCTTCTCGATCATATCATGAAAAATAGCCATCATACACCTTTGAAAGGTTCCCGGTGCGTTACAAAGTCCGAATGGCATTCTACGATAGGCAAACGTTCCATATGGACACGTAAACGTAGTTTTTTCTTGATCACGAGGATCGATGGGGATTTGGAAGTAACCGGAAAAACCATCTAAAAAGAAATAGAAATCGTTTCCCGCAAGACGCTCCAACATTTGGTCCATGAAGGGCAAGGGAAAATGGTCTTTTCGACTGGCTTCATTCAACTTTCGATAGTCAATGCACACTCTCCATCCGGTCACGAGTCTAGTGGGAATTAACTCGTTGGCATCGTTTGGCACAACGGTCATTCCTCCCTTTTTAGGGACACAATGAATAGGACTCACCCAAGGGCTATCGGAAATAGGGTAAATCATTCCCGCGTCAAGGAGTTTAAGGACCTCCTTTTTGATGACATCGTGAATTTTGGGGTTCGCCCTCCTTTGACATTGGATTGCGGGCTTGTAATCCTCCTCCATTAAGATTTTGTGGGTACAAAATTTAGGATCGATCCCCTTAATGTCGGATAACTTCCACGCAATTGCCCCTTTGTGATCCTTTATATCATCGACAAGTACGGTTTTTTCATCATCCGAAAGTTCCTTCGCAATAATAACCGGCAACTTGTCGCCCTCCTCCAAATAGACATATTCGAGATGAGGAGGTAAATCTTTCAACTCGACGATAGGTTGTTCCTCAAGTGAAGATTTGGGCTCGATACTCATAACCTCCTCGGGTGGAGGAAATGGGAAATCGTTAAGAAAAT
The DNA here is from genome assembly GCA_025667525.1 of Glebionis coronaria. Taxonomy (NCBI): domain Eukaryota; kingdom Viridiplantae; phylum Streptophyta; class Magnoliopsida; order Asterales; family Asteraceae; genus Glebionis; species Glebionis coronaria. The sequence goes on from JANFOE010000171.1 coordinate 435,053, forward strand.
TCTTGATAATCGAGAAGTCCTCATCGTTGTCGAGGTCTTCGTTGCAAGTACGTGGAACATCGAATTCTTCCAACGTAAAACCACCACCTTCAAATGGAGCGAAGGTTGGTTTCGAATTATCAAGAATTGGATCTAACATAGTGGGATTGCCACTAGTTTCTTCATCACCAAAACCTAGAACTTCTTGTGAAAATTCCTCGCAAACCACGTCAATCATATCAACGAGGTTTATGGTCGCAACGGAATAAACATGAGAAATTTGAGAGTTTTGAGTTGCGTTTATAACAAGTTCCTCGTCGTTGAAACGTAAGGTGATCTTTCTAGCATGAACATCGATCAAAGCCATAGACGTATCTAAAAACGAACGACCTAAAAGGAGAGGAACTTGAGGATCCGTGGGGATATCAACAACGATAAAGTCTACGGGATAGTAGAACTTCCCCACTTTCACAAAAACGTCTTCCGCCAAACCAGATGCGGTAATCGTGGAATGGTCGGCCAACTCGATAGACATTAGTGAAGGAGTAAGATTAGGAAGATTGGGCGACTTGAAGATTGCAAGTGGCATCAAATTAATGCTAGCACCAAGATCGGCCAAGGCGAAGCATTCCTCCATATCTTGGATTGCACAAGGGATCAAAAATTTACCGGGATCACCGACTTTTTGAGGTATGCGATTAAGATAAACCAACGAACAACTAGACAATTGGTGCAATTTCTCCTTGTTGTTCAACATACTCTTAAAGCTAGCGGCAAATCGAGGCATCATGATCAAAGCATCGGCGAAACTCACATTAAAGTGCAAATCACGAAACATTTTCATAAAAAGCTCAAATTGGTAATTGTCGCGCTCTTGACGTTTCTCCTTCCTAAGTCTCGATGGATAGGGAAAAGGTGGTGTGGGTTGAGGCATAGTAGGCATAGCCTTTGGAATCTCGGGTTCCAATGTTGGTAATGGGTCAACCGTAGGTGTGGCATGAGCGGTACTTCGTGGGATTGGGACATGCTCCTTTTGGACCACCACCTCGGGTTCTTCCTCAATTGCTTCCTCCGTAGGAGCAATTGGTTGAGGAGTCGGTTCCTTAAGTGTCTTACCACTACGTGTGGTAATCACTTTCATCCCACCCTTAGGGTTGGATATGGTGTTGCTAGGAAGACTACTCGAAGACGGTTTACACATTATTGCCTCAAACATAGACGAGATTTTATCTTCAAACATGGATTGCCTCTTCTCGGCTTTAATCATTTCTTGTTTAATCTCATGTTGCCCTTGTTCCATTTTTTGTTGGTTTTGTTGTAACCTTGTGACATTTCCTTCCATCTTGTTGGTGTGGATTTTAAGTTCATTTGCTAACTCGTTTTTCAATTCTTTCTTCAAGTCGTTCTTAAACTCGGATCTTAGGCTAATGACTTCTCTTTGAATATTGTCAAACCTAGCATCATTCCCATTAGCGTATTCAACAAATTCATTTGGAAGATCTTTCAATGTTTGCAAACCTTTGTTGTTGTTTTGAAAATCATTTTGATTCTTGTTAGAAACTTGATTATTAGCCCCTTGATTACCATAATTTCCCTTGTTGAAATTGTTTTTGAAACCAACTTGATTGTTACGATAGTTGTTGTTAGCATTTTGATTTGAACCAAAACCCGGTGGAGTCAATTGATTAGAGCGAGAAACTTGACCGTTTTGGTTGTAATTTCCCGTGGCCGCGACGGCACTCGAAGAAATCATGACCACCGCCACAATACATGCAAGAAACCTCAACCGCTTTAGCCGTAGCGGGAGCACTTTGTTCACCAACTTTAAACTCAATCAAAAGTCCTTTTAGCTTATCAAAAATCTATTTTCCAAGTTCGCCTCAATTTGGCAAGAATCGATGGTAGTAGAAAAAGAAGGTGAAGCCGAAGACGAAGCCTTACGAACACTAGACGTGCTACGAGGACTATACACCTTAGATCTATTCTCAATTATCACCAAAGCTTCCTCAACCGTTTTACACAAAAAATTACCACCCGCGGCGGCATTCAAATAATCCTTTCATGATAGTTAAGTCCATTGTTAAACGTGTCAATTTGATGCAAGTCGGAAAAACCGTGATGAGGACATTCATGTAACATTTCCTTAAACCTATTCCAAGCCGTTGAAAAACTTTCATTAAAGTCTTGTGAAAACTATGAAATCTCGTTTTTCAATTGCGTAGTCTTAGAGGGCGGAAAAAATTGGTTCACAAACTTAGACACGAGATCCTTCCACGTCAATATAGAATTGGGTGGCTCTTTCTCTAACCAAATTTTAGCGGGCCCCGCTAAGGAATACGGAAAAAGCATCATCTTAATCGAGTCATTCGAGACATCCTTAAACTTGCAAGTGGCGGTAAGACGATTGAATTGGCGGATATGGTTGTGTGGATGTCCTTCTCATCACCATGGAATTTGTTGTTTTGGATCATCGACAACAAACCCGTTTTCACCTCAAAATTCTCCGCAAGGATAGCGAGAATCACAATAGCCTCTCCGTAACCCTCGGTGGGTGCTTGAAGTAACTCCATCATAGTTCGATTCGCCATGGTAGGTGCTTCTCTTACAATGGGTTCGTCAATAGGAGACTCCTCACTAGAAAGATTGGGAGTGGGAGTTTTGTTCTTTCGTTTACGTGCACGTCTTGCTTGATTACGAGTTAGCATAAACGTCACGTACAACGAGGGGACGAGCAAAGAAGATTCTTTTTGGTGTTTTGTATTTTTCAATTTTTTTGTGGTTTTTGATTGTATTAACCTTTTTGGAATTTGGTGAATGTATTAAGTAGACACAAATCTACAAATCTCCTCCTTAATCAAATCTCTCGATTAAAGAAGCCTCAAAGAATGAAAACGATCACGTGAAGTGAACGTCTTCGATGACTTTAGAACGTTGGTGGAACACCAAAACGTTCAAGAGGGTTTAATCAATGGAAACCAAGAAAATATATATGATACTTAGTAATACTTTGGGCGGCAAAACCCTCGATTAGCTCTCAAAATCAAATACTCATAAGCAAGCGGGGAAACGAGGTGGCGCGAAGCACTTAAGAGCCTTTTTCCTTAGGATATAATTTATAATATCCGCCTTATACCCACCTTATAGTTTGTATTTTTCAAGATTGAGCTTCACGAAAGTATTTATCTATTTTTGCCTTTTTCTTTGGTTTGAGATTCGAATACAATGATTGGGTAATGACCTCCCAAGTCAAGGTTGTGATTTCTCACGTATTTGGAGTACTTGTGGATTTATTGTTCTACGTATACACTATAGTAATAGTATTCACACAAAAACCGAAAACCGATAATACGTATTAGTAGAGTGCTACTAATACAAATACTATTTATGGTTAGTATATATAAACAGCAATTCCAATCAAAACACAACACGCCTCCCCTGCAGCGGCGCCAAAATGATAGTTGAGTTTTTGTATACCCTATAGGAAAAGAGTACCAAAATAGGGTAAGCACGACGATTTAGGAAAACCGTGTGTAAATGACCCTAAAATGAGTTCGTTCTCAAGGAGGCTAGTGTGTTATGCGTGTAATGACTTGGATTAGATTTGTGATTATATTGATGAGAAAGAAAAATAGAAATGAGATTAGAAGAGAATGACGGTTACGAAGACGGATTAAACTAAGTCGAAAAAGGTGTGCACGTAAAACCGTAAAAAGCACTAAAATTAAAATTTTAACCTAAAAATTCCTAAAAATTACCAAAAATCCACAATAATATTCTAAGAGTTTACAAAAAATCCAAACTTGCTAAAACCTTTTAATTAATTAGATAATGACTTTTTAATGCTAATTAAAGCCCTAAAAATCAAAATTAATTATTAAAAAGTCCCAAACAAGATCTTAAAGTTTGTAAACCTCAGAAATACTCTAATTAAGCTAAAAGGTATTTTTCAAAATTTTAAAACCACTAAAAACTATTTTTAAACAATTAAAAACTACTAAAATCAATTAAAACTTAAATTAATTCTAGAGAATTATTAAAAGACTCTAAAAATATTTGGAAAGTTTCAAAATCCCTAATTAAGTGTCTACAATCTAGGAAAAATATAAAAACTTAGAAAATCAGACTTTTAATTTTTAACAATAAAATAATATTAAAATATTATTAAAAATCCAAAAATCATAACAAATTCTAAAAACTTGCAAACTAGCTTAATTTGACCTAAATAACTCAGAAATGAAAGTGAAATTACATAAATACCCTTAAAGGGCCTAGAAAATAGGCTAAACCCAAAACAGTCCACTATTAGGCCAAATTTGGGCCCAATAATAAAAAGTGTTCAAAATAAGCCCAAAAAGCACTAGTTGACTCAAAATTTGATTTTAAACAACTTTTTCCAAAGGTCCAAAAGCTGAAAGTGTGAAATAAGCTAGCTTATACCAAACAGCTTATTCTTAATAGGCTTTTTGGCCCATTAAGCTATAAGCCAATGCCATAAGCTGAAATTAAACACACAAGCTTCTTTTGTCCTAAATAAGACTTCTGCAAAAAGAAATTTGAAATAAGCCCAAGGAATAAGCCTGAAAATGCAATAAGCAATCTACAGAAAACGACAAAATAGTCGTTTTTGAGTTCTAGGCCACCCCAAGTGCTGATTCAAGTTTCTATAGCTTTTAAATGACTTAATTAAGCAAAATCAACAAAGAGTTTTCAAATAAGCTGACTCAATAAGCTGGAAAAAGCAAATAAGCACTTATGTAAAAGTCAAATAAGTTGGTTTTCTAGTAAAAAGTCAAAGTCAAAGTCCAATAAGCTCCAGTCTACTCAAATGGGTCAAATAATGAAGACCTATTACAAAAAATAAGTTGTTGCAAGTATAGATAAGCTAAAATAGCTTATTGATAAGCTGAGCACAAGTTTACACTAGCAGGGGCTAGTTTTGGTTGTTGAGCAGTGGGAACTTTTCCCACTGCTTGACTTATAGACTTTTTTGTCTTTAGTGAACTTTTTTGGGATTCAGATTACACAAAGGCACCCAAATGATCTTTGGATCATAAGGAGTCAATAACAATAAAAAATTCACAAACACAATCACCCAATTTGCATAGATTAATCAATAAAGTCCCAGATGTGATACAAACATGAACAAATAAGCAGAACAGGTTCAATAAGCAATTTTAGCACAATTCAGCCAGCCAAATTCAACCAAATGCATACACAAGCTATATTAAACTCAAATAAGCAAGTCTAAACAGGTTTTTCATGCAATGATTCAAAGAATTAAGCAAGATTCAAGCACCTTAAGTTACTGATGAACACAAGAACATGCAATTTTTTTCACTTTGCTGATGTATTTGACACACAAGCCAGATTCAACACCTCAAATCTCACAAACAGGTTACAATAATGATGTTTTAACAACTTTTAGCCCTAAGCATGCATAAACTCTAGGTTTTCCCAAATTCTTAGGTCAAAATCAGTCAAACTCACAAAGATATAGCAGACTGTTTGATTTTAAGGTTTGGTTCCAAAAACTTGTAGCAAAATACTCTCAACAAGGCATATAACAGATACCAAGCACAAATACTAACTTCTAACAACACAATACCAAGATTCAATCACAAACAGGTAGACCCAAACACCCCTTTATCTTTTCAAAACCAAATTTTTCAAAGGAAAAGTGAGATTCAAGACCACCCAAGCTCAGATAAACACAATAACAACTAAGAACAACAGATTCAAGCAAGTATAAGCCACAAAATACACAAGAACATAGGCAACACTCAAATATCACAAATATCCAAAATATTTTCAGATTTTGGGATTAAGGGTGTGTACCGCATGGATGTACATCCACACCCACGGATTTTGAGCTTATGTGCTAGCAAGAACAAGCACAAGCTCCACAACAAAGCCTGCTAAGAATCAACAAGGTTAGAAGCACAAGTATAAAATCAGAAACTTGAAAAATCCTTGATTGATGTAACTCTTGTCCTCCACACTTGATTATCCCCAAGTTATAAGCCTCGCCACACCTTAATCAACACAATTAGGATGCTATGATCAGCCCTATAACCCAAGAATTCCAAGATAGACCAAGAACTTAGCAAAATATCAAGAAAATGAAGAAAATGTGCAAACTTTTGCACACTCCTCTTTTGAAAACAGGTTTTTGATTCAAATTCAGTAAACAATAAACATAAACAAGCATAAATAAGATGGCACTTGGTCTTTCTTCAACACACTTAACACAAATTTCATAAATCTGAAAATGGGATTTACAAGTGCATGAACAAGGAAAAACCAAAAGCAAACGTGAATGTTGGACCCTATACCCTTTATATAGAGGGTGTACATGGTCTGCTTAAACCTAAAAACTTAAAACCCTAACTTGTAGAAGCCCAAAAATGCCCTTGAGGATTTGAACTTCTTGGCTTCATGTGACTGATTTCTTGGCTGTTTGTGGAGCTGGCAAGGGTGGAATTTGCATCTAAGGGCTCACATTGAGCTTAGAAAGTAAGCATCAATCCTACACGTTGGATGCCTGGTGGTTTTTGTCTTCTTCCCTTTTGACGTAGCAGGGGAGGCCCCATGCAGCATGTGGGTTGGTGGGGTGCCATGTTTAAGGGTTGGGTTGTGATTAGGAGACCATTAATCAAGATTCTGGAGGTTTTTAGGGCTTAATTACAAGTTATTAAGAAATACCTAATTGTGTTCTTATGATGAATAGTGGGTGTTTTGATCCGGTTTTTTTTTAAAAAGGTGTTTAGCGCCTTTTTATTAAACTAATCCAGACTAGTTAAGGTAGTTGTGAGTGGGATGGTGATGTGGCCAAAAGATGGAGTCTGATTGGTGGAGAAGTGGTAGTGGGGCACGTGTCACCCCACTACTGGTCTAGGTAAGGTTGAATGTTTGACATGTTTCACCCCTTATCTCTCTAATCCTTTTCATTTGTAAATAAATCTGACCAAACTCGTTTTCCTTTGTTATAGAAGTTTTGATTTTCACACTTTTGCCCCAAATACTTTTCCAAAGTATTTTCAGGGGTATTTCTTGCCATTTTCTGATACTTGAGGGGCTGTTTTGGCATTTTGTTGATGGATAATGGTCTTGAATTGTATGTTGAGCATTTTGGAGGACTGAAATTGCCAAGTCTTGTTTATGAGGGACCATTCTTGCCAAATGTTGAAAGTCAAGGGTCCTTTTTGTAATTTTGGGATTTTCAAAGGACCAAACTTGTAATTTCTTGTATTTTGAACGACTTCATGATGTGTTTGACTTTGTGGAGGATAATGGTTGACAATTTAGCTTTGTTGAGGGGCTAAACTTGCCAATTCTTCAAAGTGGAGGGCCCTTCTTCATAATTCTTCAAATCTTCAAGGGTAATTCTTGGGAAAGTCTTCATTAGGGCTTGGTTCATTGTGCGGCTTCGTTTCTCGTGTTCGTTTTTGTATGATTCGTGTGATCTTTTTCCATTTTCTCAATATCCGTACCTAAAATACACAAGCAACAAACACAAGCATATATATGGGTATTTTGATGATATTTAATGCATTTTAAGCCCTATTTGGACGATGAGACTATGTATAAAATCAGTCTCATCAAGCCTATTATTCCGCATGAGCATTTTATTCCGCATGAGTAAGATATTCTGCATGAAGGATTTTTGTCTGATATATTCCGAATAAAGGGTACATTTCGAATCAAGCATTTTTCAAGGTATTTACAGTTACTGTTTTATTCTAATTTTAATTCAAGTTCTATTTTTATTAATTAATTGCTTCTAGTTTACTTTTGTTTATTTCACGCATTTACCTTTTTAGTAGAATAGAAAACCAAACCCCCTATTTGTCACCAAGAACAACTATTCCACTTTGAGCTGTGATCAATTCGAGAAGATTCCGAGAATTAAAATATTGAACCCCATAAAAAATCATTGTACCAGATACACGAAATGGTAAGTATGAATATCCTAAAAAGATACCATTTATATCTCTGAGCAAGCTGCTGAAAATATATATAGGGACGAACTACGTGAAGAATTGTGAACGTGCTACATGAGCAATTGTGAACGTGGTTCGCGATCATCTCATGAATGCTGGGCATGGAATATATCATGAACGTATGCTGACTGAGGAAGAATGCCAAACAATACGGCCTGAGACGTGAAACGTCTGTCTGGTTATAGAATAGCTGTCCTGAACTTGAGTCTAGTTTCTCAAGCTTTCTGTAACCGTACTCGGTAATAAACTGTGAAACGTGTATCACGAAATGGCACACGAGCTTGAACGTGATGTTATGAACGCTAACGTGAGCTTAAATCATGAGATAACACGAAACATGAACTAAAATATCATCATACTGTGAATGAGACATAAACGTGAAAGTGAAAATAAACGTGAAGGTGAATGTGAACGTACACGTGATCGTGAACATGAACGTGAGCGCGATTCGCGAACGCTAATTTCCATCTGACAAGATTGTTGATGGAATACCTTGGAATCATACAATCTATTGCCGAATTTCCTGCGGATTTGTTACTGTGTAATCATTTTGGATAAAAGAAGACGTGTAGGCTGGGTTAACTGGTTAACAATGACTTAGATAGCATCATGCTTCGTCTGAGTCTTTGGTAACTGACGATAACCTCCATGGAATCTTATCTCCTTTATGTTTAGAAATTTCTAATGGTTGTAATAACTCATTAGCATGTCGGTGTCCTATCTTGAACCTGCTGGGATGGCAGACATTAGATATGAACATAGCTGCCTCAACGTGTTATACTGTTTCTATCAAAATCCTGCCTGGAATTTTGGTACATTCTGGTGGAACCTGAGTGAATATTCACGGAAAGGTATGAGCCCCGGTAACTAGACCTTTACTAGCGTAAGCTTAGTTATGGAAGGCTGATCGTGAGAACTGTCAGGAATTTCTGTGGTAGTAGTTTTCTGAGTTCCAGAAATTTTGTATGTTCGTCACAGACGTCGGTCTTGACCATTTGGTGATGGCCTTCACCTTCGCAGTATTGTCTGAAATTTCTTTCTACTGAAGTAGGATGGCTCAGAAACGCCACTTTGTTCAATTGGAATTAATATCTGGAAAGTTGTATATAAAATTTTCTCCTATCTAAGATTCTGTACAACTGTGAGAAGATGATTCTCGTGTTCTTCTATAGAATTTGGCAGATCAGAATGTGATCAATGAATATACTGAAGATTTTGTCTGAGAGTCTTGGGAAAAATTTTATTCATAAATTTCATAATATAGCTGGAGCATTAGGGAGCTTAAAATATAAAATCAAAATCTTTAGAGAGACTGTAATATGTGGAACAGCAGTCTGGAAAACATCATGTTCTTTCTCTCACCACTGATGGTAGTATGATCGAAAATTATTCTGGAAAATGTTTAAGATGTAGCAGATCAGATAAACCTGCTATTTATGGAATGAAAATTGATTAAGAATGGTGATCTTGTAAAAATTTTCAGTGGTCGATACATGATCTCATGATACCGACCTTCTTCCTGATAGATAGAAACGATGCACTTCCTGGTGGTGCGCCAGGGCGAATAAAGCCTCATTCCGGAAATTTTTGTAGCAAATGCTGCAACTCTTTTAACTTAGCTACAACCCTGCAATGAGAAGTTATGAAAAACAGGTCCTGTTCTTGAGACAAGATCGATGTTAAATTCTGTCTCGTGGTTAGGAAGAAATTTCTGGAAAACCTTCTGAAAATTTTATCTGAAAACTATGGAATAATCTGCTGATCATGAATTTAAGGAACTTCAGAAGTGGGTTTATATCTGATAGCTATAAAGGTCTTACTAGCTTTGGAATTATAAGTGACTGGCTGTAAAGCATAACAACTTGTACTGATTTTATGGAAGAAAATAAAATTAATATATTTGGGAGTTAGTAAGACGGATCTTGTCTTCAACTTGAAGGAAAAACCTTATAAATATGGGTGATACTGTGGAGTCTTTTCTGGCTGGGAGGTAGGTACTACATGATTTAAGATAAAGCTAACATATTAACACGTGAAGTAAACGTGACAGATCTCGCTGAATGTGTTCGTCTGTAACCCCACAGAACAAACACTGCATGTCTAATCTGGGCAATACTCCCGTGGCAGTAACTGGATTTTTAAATGGTCTGATGTACGCGTGGCATAAAAGAACGGGTATACTCCCTTGGAGGGTGCCCTGAATTTCCGAGGGCCTGGTTTTAGAAAACATACTGAGTTATGATTTCTGACTTGTACTTTGAGAAGATATTCGTATGACACGTACCAGGACTGGTGTCCTGATATGTGTCTTCCAAAATGATACTTGAGACCCGTGTTCTGACTGTTTTCTAGATATGTATTTTTAATGGGTGAGTCTGAATAATGTTAAGAATTTCTGGTAACTGCTAGGGTTGGCGGACCGGTTAGACTGTTGACCTCTCTATTTCTGGTCACGCCCGTTCTGGAGTTTCGATGGCTACTGACTGATAAATATAAGCACGGCAGTTATCATTACCACCTTGTCTGTCAGTTTCACGACGGTCATTATTACGACCAGAATTCCTGTAACTATTCTGCTGAGTGGCCGACTGGGTACCGTTTCCCACTCTTCTGAATGAAGGTTTGCTGAGTGAAGTGTGACATCTAGCTGATAAAGTAAAAGCATGGAATAAAATGGTAGTGTCTAATGGTTGAAGTTTATTCTTGTCATAAATTTCAAATTTATAGTTTTCGTCATTGTTCTGCAGAGTCTTCATAATATAAACAACATCAACATCTTGAGAAATCTACAAAGTATCAGTAGCGTCAGTATTTGTGAGGTCTTCAAAGTGTTAGCAGCATCAGTATCTAGTAAAATCTTCAACCCACGAGCATCATCAACATCTGGTGGAATATCGACAAGTGGAAACGCCTGAGATGATTGAGGACCGATTAGCAATATCCATGGAGTAGGGTACATAGAGTACACCTGGACTACTTTTCATGAATTACAAAACGAATAATGCACATGGAGCATATCTGAGACACTGTACGTGGAGTACATATGGAATACTGTACATGGCACTGGTGGAAATTTTGTGGGATGATGGATACTGGTGTCAATTGTCTGACATGATCAAAGAAATAACTTGATTTAAACAGTAGTAAACTGAACTGAAACGAGTAACATTGTAGCCTAGTAATTCCTACGTAAACTTAATGCTGGTTGTATAGAAGTTCAAGAATATGCTTAAACGGAATTACGACAATGGTCAGCATGAAGACAAGACTGATGAAGACCAAACATGATTTATTATGAAAATAGGATTTTACTGTAACCCTTCTGTATCTTAGCATGAAAACATCATCACCCTGATGAAACGTAATTCTCATAAGGAGGCATGAACTTAATCAGCATGAAAACGTCATCCACGTGAGGGTATGAAAACTTGATTGTTACAAATAACATAAAAATATAATCAACTGAAGTTTAACATCAACTGATGTGGATGGCTATGGTTCAATCCACAGAATTCAAAGAAGAAAACATGTGACTAAGTATGGGCGGTTCTGGTTCGTTCCATACTTGTCAAATTTTTTATGAGAACTGTCGTGTATAGAAATTTACAATCTGGGACAAAATATGGTTGGCTGTAGTCCAATCCATACTTGTCAAAACTCTTATAAAATGTCATGATATGACAAAGGTGAACAACTATGGATCAGTTCACAAAACAACATTCGACTGATAAGCATGAAATTTGACCTAAGAAATGGTGAACGCATATGTGTCAGTTCACCTAATAATATTCGAATGAAAACATGAATCTGTCATGAGTAAGGGTAAACGCCTATGGGTCGGTTTACCAATACAAAATCTGAACGGGCAAGGGTGAACGCCTATGGGTAGGTTCACCAAAACAAAATTCGTGGAAAAGCACATGCGACTAAATATGGCCAGTCCTGTACCAACCTTTTACCTAGTCAAAATTGAATAAAACTGACTGATAAATGAAGAAAACTGACTGATAAATGCATGAGAAACATGAAAGATAGCAACGCCAAAATCTGGGAAGTTCCTGGTGACTACCCACTAGTCACAGGTCAAGTTTTAGAGCTTACATGTGGAACCTTCATCTCTGATACCATAATTACAACACCCCACTTAGATAAGTGTACCGTTACGTGTATTTATGGCGTGTCAGCAAAGCATACGGTAAATGTCCTAAAACATTAACAGACCATAAAGGAAATACCGGAATCAAACTCGGTAATCCAAACATAAGCTCAAAACATGAAAAGTAAATACTGAAGGAAAGGACTAAACAATGTCCAAATAAGCATAATAATATAAGAAGTGCATAAAGTAAGAAGTCTGGATAGCCTCCATCCAAATGCACATGCTCTCAAAATCCTAAGAGAGTCCTGGTGTACCTGCCGTTAGAACATGAAAGGAACTACGGCCGAGCATAACACCCAATGAACAAATATAAAGCATGATAAGAAATACTGAAATGAAGCAGATGATAAAATACTGAAGCTGTAAGACTAATAAGTAAAGTTGCAGGGGAAATCTGTGTATAATCTAAAAAGTATGATTTATAAATAATAAAGCTGAGCTGTTATCTGTTAAATCTAAAAATATGCATTTACTGTATTTTAATTGCCAAGACCTTATATAGGTCATGTTCTGTAACAACTGCTGCATGAATAAATGGAGGGGTGACCTCGTCATGCTGTAGAGGGGTGACCTCTAAATAATGGGATGGGTGGAGGGATCAACTCCAATGTGAAGGATGTAGAGCACACACCACATTCACCTGATAACTGTAAACTGATAGCCTATGATGCACCCATACGCCCCGCTGATAATACTGATAAATGGCCAAGCTGAAATAAATGGGACGTTGCGAGAAATCACTCCCTCGTAGAGGAGTCATGACACCGGTGCCTCTAGTGTCATGGTTACGGTACGTCCGTAACTAGTACATAAATGGGTCAAGCTTGTATATAAGCTCTGGTAATTTATTTAGTTATTAAAATGATTACTGATAAGATTAAACATATACTGGGGAAAACATTTGGCTGCAGACGGGGAATCCTAATCATGCATAGAAGGAAGTCCTTCCTGAAGGACGGAAAATCCCTACCTCGTGTCCAGTAATGAAATAAGAATAAACGTTGAAAGATTTACTCCGACTTCACGATTACTATATAAATAAGGGACGTGAAATAAGTTGACTGATTACTGTCTCTTATTACTGTTTATTACTGTTCTTAATTTGTTTTGTGCGTTCTTGTATTATTTTACTGGTTGCGTATAAACTGATTAGTCTGATTGTCTGATGTATTTCCGATAACCCGACCGTTCTTTAACTGTTTATTGATTGGTATAAATCCTGTATTTCTGTTTACTGTGTAGTATACTGTGTTTTGATATTTACGATATCTATAAATAGTAGCCTGATATAAACATAAAGTTTCCTAAAATAAAAAGGTTCCTGAAATAGAAAGTTTTCCAAAAAGGTTTCATGAATTATTAAATCATCTAAAATAAAACGAACATTTAAATTATAAATAAATAAAATCGCCTCAATTTCATTTGCGAATAAAATTAATGAAGACGTTTCTAATTCGGCTAATTCCGTAATATATCTTAATCAATAAAATGATTTAATAAACATTTAAGTAAAACCCTTGCATTTTATATTGACTTGTACTCGGAAATCCGAGCCAAAAACCTTTCCCCGAGACACCCACATCTCGGTCAACACAAACCGAGTCCACCACAGCCCACGCTATGGTCCCCTTATGCTGGCGTCACAAACAGTGGTCGCCACTACCCCATATAGTTCCCACTGTTTTCTGGTCATATTCTTCTCACTGTTAATGGAGTGGTTCCCACTGCCAGTGCAGTGGTTCCCACTGCTATCAAACCAACCACTCCCTGACAATCCTAAACAACCCTACTGTGACAAATCTAAACCCAAACACCCCTGATTCTTACTGTCTTTGAACCAAAACCCCCTAATGGCTTGTGGTTCGAGCCTGGGCAACAAAAGGAGCCACCGAGACCTTGCTGTGTCTCGGCTGGGTCGTACAGCAACACACCGAGAGCCATGGGCTCTCGGTTTTTCGTGATTCAATAAACCCCATTAACTAACATGTTTAAAAATTGAAAACCATGTATTCTTGATTTATTTTTCTGAGTTCGTGATCCAAAAGAAAGAAAAGAAGAGAAATATTTACCAATGATCGTGATTATGAAAAACCTACAACAATGCACGAGATCTTGATCAAAAACAAAGTTCCGTCTTTTTTTGTCCTTATCTGTCGGCAGCCAACAAAGAACAACCCTAGTTCTTTTTTTTGTTCGACTACTGTTATGTGAAAGAGGGGTTTCCCCGTTTTTTTTGTTTTGCCAAAAAGGCCGGCCCAGACCCATCTTTTTTCTCTTTTTTTTCAAATGGACCAAAGCCCATATATATGTTGTATATGTTTTGGTTTTTTGCTTCGTTTATAACATTTACTTGCGTTTTCGTGTTTTAAAAATCCCGTCATGTATTTGTTTATTTTTTTTCCTGAATAAATAATACTTACGTGATACATATATAGTTAAAATTAGTTATTATTCTGAATAATTAATCACGTAACATTTTTAAATGAAACTGGGATTGCGTGAACTTAAAACTTGTGGTTTTAAAACATTTTGTACGTGGTCGTATATTAATTCTCGTGATATGTTCTGACAATTATTATTTATTTCCTGAATAATTAATAATTGCGTAATGCTCGAATTACTTCTATTATTTATTATCTGAAATAAATAGTTACACAACGTTTTATTTAAAACTATGACTGTATGTAATTAATGTTCGTGGATTTTTAAAGCGGGTTTTACAGATAGTTTTTTTTTAATTCTAACACTATTAATATGAATACTCAACATATTTAATGGTTTTTTTTCACAAAAACATACTACCATTGATATAAACAAACTCGATATGGTTTGTTCAATCTCACATACCATGAACGAAATCAAAATTTTGATTAAAAAGCTTATCCGCGAAGATAATATTCGTCACGAAGTGATGATGAAGTTAGCCACAACATTTGAATACGCTTTCATAGCTAAAGATGATCTAAGGAGCGGATACGAGAACTACAATGATATTTCAAAAGAGAGTCATGCTTTAATCAAAATTTTATTAAAAAAATGAATATAAAAAATATTACGAGATGCATAACGCTTCGTTTTGGAAAGCGGCTAAAAAAGATTGACAAATGAAAACTAAATCAGTTTGGATTTACGAAAAATACGATTCGAACGATTGTGTTGTATTTTAAATTCTTTTGTATTTTAAATTCTTTTAAATTTCGTATTATAAATTTGAAAAGTTATCCCAACGACTAGTTTTCCCCTTATAAATACCTATCACCATCTTTTCATTTTCCCACACAACAATTATCAACCACTCTTAGCATCTAAAAAATATCTGAAGACCACCAACGAAACAAACAAAAAGCTACTCAAAGTAATTTGTAGACACCCGAGAAACTACTTGTAACACCCCCAAATCTACACAATTTAATACAGCGGAAGACTCGTTGGTGTTACGGGATAGCACATTACTCATATCATAGACAACGCTTAAAAATCGCGTCGTTTAATAATAAAGCATTTTCATTCATAAATATCAAGTTTACATAGGTCCCAAGTCATATTATTTCATACAAATTTTACAAAGCATTTGAATGGAAATTTTTATTTAAGTGCGGGCCTTGAATTCTTGTCGTCTTCCCTAGAATTACCTTCAAGTACCTGAGATAAAACATGTTAAAACAAAAGGTCAGCGATAACGCCGAGTGAATTCATAGAGTTTAATGAAATCCATCAATATAACATCGGTATAAAGTTATTACTGAAGATCATTTTGTACAAATCTTTGTAATAGGCCATAAAATAGCCAAAATCATTTTTTACAAATCCTTGTCAAAATCATAATATAGGCTTTTGCCTTTAAAATTATTATACGAACCAATGTCATAAAATATCATACAATATGTTTTATAACGTTGTATAGAGTTAAATAAAATCCGTTATATGAATATGGTTATGAAAAACCAAAACACGAACATAATATCAATAGTAAAACCCCGTATTGCTAGTCAGGCAATATATCGTAATTCAGTGCATAAAGCAGTATTTCGTTATTTGGATTATTATAAGCCGCATGACATTGTTACCTTACTATAACAAACAACGGGTAGCTAACCCAAAACTCATTTGCCCATCCAAATTAGCGTGTCGTCACAATAATCACGCTTGTGTAAATCTTCTCATACATAAATTCGCTTACCAATCAATGTGGCACGACGGGGATCAACCTTCAAGGCGCGAACTGGGGTGATCGTCCCCAAATAGTACTATTATATGCATAAGCGTCTACCAAATCCCGGTAGTTCACAATTCATTCTAATGGGACTTTTAGTGACATAACCTAACTTTAATAATCCATTTTATCTCATACATCGGGTCATATAATTATTCATCGGGTCATACAATCATTCGGGTCCAAATCAATAAACAAACAATTGGGACAACTAGTGTCCTATTTCATAAAAACTAATATGTTATCTCCCTCGCGGGTTTATAAAATATTTCATAAAAACATTTAAAAGAGTGCGAGGCTATGAACTCACGTTGATGTGGGAAGGCGGTTATCGGCGATTTGGATGTACGGTACGTGCTTCAATCACGGGAAACCTAGACAAATAATACTCGTCTTAGACTCTTGTCCAATGACTTTATAAAAATAACAATTATGTATACATATGATGATTATATATATATGATGATCAAGTGGGTTTATACATTCTCATTTACTCATTCATTATAGTGTTTATGTGTTGGAAATTTTCAAGACTAGTTACACTAGTTCAACTTGTTTACATTTTGAAGCCCAATGAGCCTATTACAAGCCCAATACTATTAATTAGCCCAATTATACTTTTATTATCAGTATTATACTTTACATGTTAGGCCCAAATAGGTTAAGCCCAATAAATAAGTTTATAAGTGTTTTACTAACTAGTCGGGTTTATAGTACAATAAGGCTACTTTGGCCCGTTAATGTCTATATGTTGTAAAGTTCGGGTTTTATCGGTTTTTACTTGTTATATAAGTTCATATATAAGTATGTGAGTTTATAAAATTTATATTAGACGGGTCCGACCGTCTAAGTTTTATTTGACAAAAACGTTAATCTTTCGGTTTTAGCCGAAAAGACGTAAAACTTAGGATATAGTTTTATAACTTGGAAAAACATTTATACTTGTAATTTATATAACATGTACTATTTTAATATCAATATTTATATAACTCTTTTATTATAATTATTATCCACTAGTGGGTTTTATATATTTATATATTTTATATAAATTTTTGAGTGCTTATATTATATATTATTTATACAAAATCAGTACTAAAAAATTTAGTTTACTAAAATGGTCATATCTAGAGTTCTACATGGAGATAGAACCCCAAATTTTTATGACATATTCTACATGATATATGCTTCATTTTATTCCATTATAGATACTGATGAATCAACCTCTAAGTATTTTATTAAATTCGTCCAAAACAGTGTACTCAGATTTGCACTCTAAACTTGTTTTGATCATATCTCACTCATTATAATGATTTCATTGTATGGCCAACTCTCACATGTGTACAAGACTCATAGCTTACTGTATATTAATTTATTCAAGCCATTTTATCAGTTTATCATAAGATTCTTTACTGTTTTATACAGCCATCATTTTAAGCATGATTTTAACCTTGTTACCTATGGTTTTTCATCTCTTTAATCATATTTATCAACACTTGATCCCCACACAACATTTTTATCATCATATATTCATCATATACATATACAATAAGAAAGAAAATACATGATTACATAATCAAAATAACAAGAGGATAGGAAGAACAATCTTTATACCACCATTAGTGATGAAAAGATGAGGTTTTTGATGAACAAGACTTGGTTCTTGTTATCAAATCTTCAAGTTTAGCAAGGAAACTTCTTGGGTCCTTTGGATAGATGAACACCTCCATGAATTCAGCCCTTTAACCTCATGAAAACTCCTTTTCATAGGTTAAGATCACCTCCAATCTTCATATCTTCAAAGGTTCTTCATCATATGTGTGAATAACACATGATATTGTGGTAAAAATGATCAAAGAGGGGTGTTTGATGATGGTTTTGATGGAATGGATGAGTGAGAGAGAGAGATTTGTGAGTTTTTGCTGGTATTGCATGTGTAAAATGAAGAAATGGTTTGGAGTGAGTGGTTTTGGTGGTGTAATAACTTACTTGTTAAGCTAGTTACAAGTGTATAAGCTTCCTTGTGAAGCTTTGACACCTTATGGGTGTTGTAGCTAAGTGTTAAACCGTCCCATGTGTGGGGGTGGGGCAAAACTTGTTTTTGTCTCATCCCCAATTATTTACGGGTACTCCTCGATTCTAGTTTCCTCGATTTACGTGCCCTCGGGTCGTTTTACGAAAAACGTTTTTATAAATTATGAATCAACGGCACAAAACGAATCTAATAAAAAATGTCTCATAAAAAACGGAGTTCAAAAACGTAAATACGTAATCCTAAGGTTTCCGGTTTAGTCGTAAAGGACGTTAAATTATTCACGTAAGTCCTAATCTCTTCTCGTAAATTTGTGAGTTTATGAACTAACTCAAATTTAAAATCCCAAAATAATATTCACGGATAAATTTATTTTCTGAAATGTCAGACTGTCACCAAAAACGGTGTATGTAAACGTAAGCACGTAACGTAGAATCCTCCGGTTTAAACGTAGTCGATGCTACTTCAAGACGTAAATCCAAATTTCTTCCCAAAAATAAGTGAGTTCATAATATAACATTAAAATAATGTCTTTAAATAATATTTGAGAATAAAATATCAACCATAAATTGACGGATTGTCATAGCATTTACCCCTAAACAAGATCTTTGTCCTCAAAGATCATTTTATATTTCTACTCGCTTCTTATAGAGTTAAAGCCATGTGAGTATTTCCTCCACATTCAGTCTTTTCTCACAAGTGTAATCCATTAAAATACGCGAGTTTCATCAGGCATAACTACGGGAATAAGATCAGGCTTAATGTTGACTTACCTTCTCAATCCATGATGTTCACGGGTTTTTGATGAATGCAACTTTTCGCCGATCTAAACTTTACTAAGAAACAATCAGATTCTCACTTGATAGACATTTCATCAAGTTAGATATACGAATCATAATTTACGCAGCCCTTGAAGTCCTAGGGTAGATCCAGCTTATATGCCTTTCAACCCAATCTTTTACATCATCTCAATGGTCCCATACAACGGGGACTTATATCCCATGATCTTTCAGATCATTAATTCATTTTTCCAAGGTTAAATTTTTTGGCATAACTTCGCTACCCATCTGACACTTCAAGATCTGCATTTCATATTCACATAACCTCCTGCCCACTACCGGCAGTCAATAATCAGATCCTAATTTCAACAATCATTTCAGGTCTCGCGGGTCGAGTATTTCGTAAGGTTAGGTTCGCCATCATAGGAAACCTTAAACCTAAAAGACATGTCCAACTCACAATGGGGGTATGTCGGGTGTCTTCATCCCAACTCTTGCTTACAGATGCTCTAATATATATCCTCACAAGATTCTATCTTGATCCTAATACGATAATTATCAATGATAATCTCTCCAAAGGAAAACGATTTTATAGTTTATTACCAAAGGTCAATCATTCAAACATAAAACAACACTTATAGTATTTTGTATCATTACTTTACCTCGTCCCGTCGATTGGGGTGGTACAATACTCTCATCAAGATTCGTTCTCAATGACTTCTGAGCAAATCTCTAGAAATTCGATGCGAAGCGAGGATCTTGATAGAGATGATCGATACAGGCACACCGTGTTTACATAACTCCTTTAAATACAAAAGAGTCAATTTCTTCCTCAAGAATCTATCATTAACAGGAATGATATTAGCAGATTTGGTCAGTCTGTCGACGATGACCCAAATCGAATCAAATTCAGATGATGACCTTTGCAATAGCTAGACGTTTACTAATGTATGAGGCGGTGTCTGCCTTCATAATTTTCCATCAGTACAACTTCTTCTGATAATGATACATTAAATCAGAAATGACAGGAATAGAATACTTATACTTACAAGATTCCAACATAACTATGTCTCAAAATCTCCATTTTTAGGCAACCTCAAGTGGCCTGTTATACATTCAACGCCATCGGCTTCTCAATTTTGATGGTTCACATTAGCCGCGAACCCCTTTTTATTATCTATATTATCCTTTTTACAATCATTGTTTATTTTTATATTGTTCGGCAATTTATTTTGCTCCTTCATTATTAAGGAACATGTCCTAATTGGTTCTTTATCTCTTCTACATAATGTGTCAGTAATTATATTCACCTTCCTTGATGAAATAAATATCATGACCGTATTTATTCAGAAATTATTCCTTCACATTTTCTAAGTCTTAGTTCTATCTAGACTATTATTTTTATCAGTCTTGCTTGATCCAACGTTTTAAAACGTCGATAATTATTACACGTAAATTAATAGTAAATATTAATTTTTTATGAAACGTAAACGTTAAAAGTTTAAATTTCTTAGTTCGACCTATTATAATAAAATGTTCAAAACAAATTTGAATTTAATTAACACGATTTTTTTGCTGATTTATCGAAAATAATTAATAAGATTCATAAATGTTTGAAAAATCTTTGGTTATACTTTGGTCAAAATTTTCTTAGTTGAAAAGCAAAAAGTGTCGTTTCAAATTTCAAGTCATGGTTTAAATGTTTTCCTCAATCCTAATAAGTTGTCTTAAGGTATGCAAAAACATTTACCCCTAAACAGGAGTTTAGTTAAATGTTTTGGTTATAAGGGAATGATTCCTTAAAAATTCCTTTGATAAAACATTTGTCAAAACATATTTGCACTTTCTCTTTGGTAAAACACAAAGTCTTAAATGGCTCTAATTTTTGAAGAGTCAATATATTCCATTATCTATTAATTACACGGTCATTTTATGTAGGGGATTAAGTCTTAAATCACATGTTACATATTCAAGGTAAAAGTTTTCATTGCTCGGACAACTTTGGGCAGTCTATAAATAATTGTTAACTCCTTCTTATTCTTATAAACAAACAGATGGTCCTTAATGATCACAAGCATGAATTTATTAATTTACAGCCTACACACGTGATTCACCCAATTCATGAATGCTACATGTGTATTAGTCAATCCAAACGTCATCACGTGAAACTTATAATGTTTATTACAAGTTCTGGATGTAGTGATTGGAATAGATAATCTTTTTCGCGGACGCGAAGTTGAGGATAACCATGCCGTGGATCAAATTTTTAGAACATACGCTAGAACCTTGTAAATGATCGAACAATCCAACATCTTGGGTAGTGGATATAGATTTTAATCGTCAATTTACTTAGTTCACGGTAATCAATAAACATAAGAAATAATAACACCATGGCTCTTCATGATGACAAGCTCGGTAAAATAAAAGCTTTCTCCGACAACTCTCTCAGTTGTACGGTAATTCTTTTAATTCAGATGGTGCCGACGTACAGTGCACATGCCACAGGTGCAACACCAGGAATATAATCAATGCCAAATTCAACCTGCCTTAATGGCGAAGGTCTAGGTAATTCATCAACAAATAACTCCTAAAGTTTCAAATAACAGAAACATGTTTTAATAAATTCATATTAGGTTCTTTCTAGATTATAGTATCTATGACTACTTCACAACCATTCACTGTATAATTTCAAGTCTAAATGCAGGATATGGTCATCCATCAAGAATTATTTAGATCACTTTTGATAATCAACATCTTATCATTTAGGGGAATTCTACTCGAGTTCCCATCAATTAAGACAATGTCGTCATGTCATAATCAATCAATCTATTCTACTGGCACTATCAACTTTCCAGTTTCATTACCGTTGATAAGATGTGAACTTCTCAAAAGACTAATAATAACTCATAATCCTTCACAAATTCAAGGATATCTGGAGACATAACTAACCTTAAAAGAGTAAGGCCAACGCATAATCTACGCGATAGAAATTCAAATCAGATACAAATGATAACATTTAATGAATATGAATATATCCCATGTTTTCATAATTTGAGTACGCATTCGAAAGCTCCTCGGATCGTTACCCAGGTCATTCAAATGAAACCTAATCAAAAGAAATGATAGGAACGTCGATACATCCAGTCGGGTATCAACTCTCGGTAATTAGATACTTTTCCTAAGAATCTCACTACAGGAGAATTGGACAAGAATGAATTATCAATTGTCAAATAAGACAATATCCACAGATGAGTAAATTCGACTCAGAAGAATAGATGCTACAGGCACATATGTAGGTGTCCCTAACATTATGTCCCTATTTTTCACTTCTTGCAGATCTCATAAAATTTAATCTTTCACAATCTTCAAAGAAAATGTACTGTTTATTCATTAGTTTTATAGTGACTACTAATCAGCCTTGCATGGTCCATTCCAAATTGTATGTAGGCGCGCAACTATATACAATTTCAAGATTAACGATGTAATACTCAGTTCGTCAAAATTTTATCATCATGTTTATAATAAAAACATTTTCATGCTTAATTCTTAAATAAGAATCAAAAATAAATTTACAAAGATTTTTCTTTGTTATGAAAACAATTAAGTTTTCCAAGGCGTTTTATAAACAACTTTATTTCAATAACGATCACTTATAAATCTCACTTTGAATAACCCTTATAGTGATGAAAATTAAATTTTATCAAAGGATACTGTTTTAACTTTATAAAAACAATGTGTGATCTACAAAAGAGTGATGAAGAGTTGTTCACCAAGAACTAACTACAATATAATAAGAAATGAGCTTAGCCAAATAATCATGAAGTTCATGATGATGGCACTCAGAAAGAATAAATCACAACGTAACTCAAATCAAGATGAGTACTTGTTCAATGGTTGCATCACTAATGCGAACATTAGGAAGAAGCAAGAAAAGATAGATAATATCGATACATGTAGAATTTAGCAATCAAAGGTAGTCTTTTCGTTAATCACAAAAAAGTCAAAATTGTACCGTAACACATTATGTGTCACTATGTCATACAATTCCAAGAACTCATCCTACCAACTGATGTCTCAGTTAAGTTAGGGATTATTTTTAAAAGATACCACAATGAATACTAATCTACAAGAGTCATTAGGTGTTCCATATGTCCCGAAAGATCCATCGGTCCCAATTCAGAAGAAGATTTCTTCAGTTTATTTCTTGGACACTGGGCATCCTCGTCAGTGGACAATGGCCTAGGAACAATCCTTAACACGAACCAACAATCAATTAAAACCTAATAATTCAAAAACAGAACTTAACGACTTCCTCTTATCAATCTCATATTCCATACGAGTTAAATTTTATTTTATTCAAGTTTTAATCAACTTATACTCAATGCGATATCCTACCTCATTATCCAATCCTATAGCTCTTACAACAACAATTATCAAATGAGTCACTAGTATTAAATGACTCACATATTCAATTAGACTTCTCGGAAAGGTACTAGTGGCATGAGGCTTTTGGGTAATGGTTCCAATGACAGCCTCAAGTGCAACATTCACCCTTTCAATTTCAATTTAAAAATTGGATGACAACGAATCAGATGACATCTTTCTAAGTGGTAACGTTTTGTCAAACTCCACTCTATAAGGAAAGATCGTCATGACATAGATATCAGATTTAACCTCGCCAATTCTTCTTTAATATCACAATCAACTAATATCATCATTTCTACGAATATCAACCATTTGTTGGGATCTTAAATATCCACAACTTGGTTTAGATCTAGGATAGCTAGAATTCCTACGAGAATAGCTTCGATTAATTTACTAGGGGATTTAGGGTTCCTTGTGACAATCTACGTGGTATAAATACCTCGTATAAATATCAAAATAATCATCAAACAATCATGTAAAAAAATTACATCATATATATATATATATATATATATATATATATATATATATATATATATATATATATATATATATATATATATATATATATATATATATATATATATATATGTATATATATATAATCCAAGTTATATATATATATATATATATATATATATATATATATATATATATATATATATATATATATATATATATATATATTAAAATAACACTTCTCAGTCTGGCCTTGTCGGTAACTCGGGAATTCTTCGGTACCATTATAGTCAAAAGATTTTTGGACATTTTGAGAAAAATGTTTATTGTTAAAAGATTTTGAAATGTTTTATTCAAAACCTTGGTTTTAAAAATCTTTCGTTCTCTATAACGAGAGCTCTGGTACCAAACTGTAACACCCCCAAATTTACACAATTTAATACAGCGGAAGACTCGTTGGTGTTACGGGATAACACATTACTCACATCATAGACAACGCTTAAAAATCGCGTCGTTTAATAATAAAGCATTTCCATTCATAAATATCAAGTTTACATAGGTCCCAAGTCATATTATTTCATACAAATTTTACAAAGCATTTGAATGGAAATTGTTATTTAAGTGCGGGCCATGAATTCTTGTCGTCTTCCCGAGAATTACCTTCAAGTACCTGAGATAAAACATGTTAAAAGAAAAGGTCAGTGATAACGCCGAGTGAATTCATAGAGTTTAATGAAATCCATCAATATAACATCGGTATAAAATTATTACCGATGATCATTTTGTACAAATCTTTGTAATAGGCCATAAAATAGCCAAAATCATTTTTTACAAATCCTTGTCAAAATCATAATATAGGCTTTTGCCTTCAAAATTATTATACGAACCAATGTCGTAAAATATCATAGAATACGTTTTATAACGTCGTATAGAGTTAAATAAAATCCGTTATATGAATATGGTTATGAAAAACCAAAACACGAACATAATATCAATAGTAAGACCCTGTATTGCTAGTCAGGCAATATATCGTAATTCAGTGCATAAAGCAGTATTTCGTTATTTGGATTATTATAAGCCGCAGGACATTGTTACCTTACTATAACAAACAACAGGTAGCTAACCCGAAACTCATTTGCCCATCTAAATTAGCGTGTCATCACAATAATCACGCTTGTGTAAATCTTCTCATACATAAATTCGCTTACCAATCAATGTGGCACGACGGGGATCAACCGTCAAGGCGCGAACTGGGGTGATCGTCCCCAAATAGTACTATTATATGCATAAGCGTCTACCAAATCCCGGTAGTTCACAATTCATGCTAATGGGACTTTTAGTGACATAACCTAACTTTAATAATCCATTTTATCTCATACATCGGGTCATATAATTATTCATCGGGTCATACAATCATTCGGGTCCAAATCAATAAACAAACAATTGGGACAACTAGTGTCCTATTTCATAAAAACTAACATGTTATCTCCCTCGCGGGTTTATAAAATATTTCATAAAAACATTTAAAAGAGTGCGAGGCTATGAACTCACGTTGATGTGGGAAGGCGGTTATCGGCGATTTGGATGTACGATACGTGCTTCAATCACGGGAAACCTAGACAAATAATACTCGTCTTAGACTCTTGTCCAATGAATTTATAAAAATAACAATTATGTATACATATGATGATTATATATATATGATGATCAAGTGGGTTTATACATTCTCATTTACTCATTCATTATAGTGTTTATGTGTTGGAAATTTTCAAGACTAGTTACACTAGTTCAACTTGTTTACATTTTAAGCCCAATGGGCCTATTACAAGCCCAATACTATTCATTAGCCCAATTATACTTTTATTATCAGTATTATACCTTACATGTTGGGACCAAATGGGTTAAGCCCAATAAATAAGTTTATAAGTGTTTTACTAACTAGTCGGGTTTATTGTCCAATAAGGCTACTTTGGCCCGTTAATGTCTATATGTTGTAAAGTTCGGGTTTTATCGGTTTTTACTTGTTATATAAGTTCATATATCAGTATGTGAGTTTATAAAAATTTATATTAGACGGGTCAGAGCATCTAAGTTTTATTTGACAAAAACGTTAATCTTTCGGTTTTAGCCGAAAAGACGTAAAACTTAGGATATAGTTTTATAACTTGGAAAAACATTTATACTTGTAATTTATATAACATGTCCCATTTTAATATCAATATTTATATAACTCTTTTATTATAATTATTATCCACTAGTGGGTTTTATATATTTATATATTTTATATAAATTTTTGAGTGCTTATATTATATATTATTTATACAAAATTAGTCCTAAAAATCTAGTTTTACTAAAATGGTCATATCTAGAGTTCTACATGGAGATAGAACCCCAAATTTTTATGACATATTCTAAATGATATGTGCTTCATTTTATTCCTTATAGCTACTGATGAATCAACCTCTAAGTATTTTATAAAATTCGTCCAAAACAGTGTACTCAGATTTGCACTCTAAACTTGTTTTGATCATATCTCACTCATTATAATGATTCCATTGTATGGCCAACTCTCACATGTGTACAAGACTCATAGATTAGTGTATATTAATTTATTCAAGCCATTTTATCAGTTTATCATAAGATTATTTACTGTTTTATACAGCCATCATTTTAAGCATTATTTTAACCTTGTTACCAATGGTTTTTCATCTCTTTCATCATATTTATCAACACTTGATCCACACACAACATTTTTATCATCATATATTCATCATATACATATACAATAAGAAAGAAAATACATGATTACATAATCATGATAACAAGAGGATAGGAAGAATAATCTTTATATCATCATTAGTGATGAAAAGATGAGGTTTTTGATGAACAAGACTTGGTTCTTGTTATCAAATCTTCAACTTTAGCAAGGAAACTTCTTGGGTCCTTTGGATAGATGAACACCTCCATGAATTCAGCCCTTTAACCTCATGAAAACTCCTTTTCATAGGTTAAGATCACCTCCAATCTTCATATCTTCAAAGGTTCTTCAACATATGTGTGAATAACACATGATATTGTGGTAAAAATTGATCAAAGAGGGGTGTTTGATGATGGTTTGGACGGCATGGATTAGTGAGAGAGAGAGAGTTGTGAGTTTTTGGTGGTATTGCATGTGTAAATGAAGAAATGGGTTGGAGTGAGTGGTTTTGGTGGTGTAATAGCTTACTTGTTAAGCTAGTTACACGTGTATAAGCTTCCTTGTGAAGCTTTGACACCTCATGGGTGTTGTAGCTAAGTGTTAAACGTCCCATGTGTGGGGGTGGGGCAAAACTTGTTTTTGTCTCATCTCCTATTATTTACGGGTACTCCTCGATTCTAGTTTCCTCGATTTACGTGCCCTGGGGTCGTTTTATGAAAAACGTTTTTATAAATTATGAATCAACGGCACAAAACGAATCTAATAAAAATTATCTCATCAAAAACGAATTTCAAAAACGTAAATATGTAATGCTAAGGTTTCCGGTTTAGTCGTAAAGGACGTTAAATTATTCACGTAAGTCCTAATCTTTTCTCGTAGATTTGTGAGTTTATGAACTAACTCAAATTTAAAATGCCAAAATAATATTCACGGATAAATTTATTTTCTGAAATGTCGGACTGTCACCAAAAACGGTGTATGTAAACGTAAGCACGTAACATAGAATCCTCCGGTTTAAACGTAGTCGATGCTACATCAAGACGTAAATCCAAATTTCTTCCCAAAAATAAGTGAGTTCATAATATAACATTAAAATAATGTCTTTAAATAATATTTGAGAATAAGATATCAACCATAAATTGACGGATTGTCACACTACTTTAAACAACCACCCACAATATTATACAAACATAAACTAAGGCTCGAAAACCCATGTGAGTGATTTACCAACTCAACCAACATAATAAGACATATGTGATGAACATAACATAAAGGCACTGTACATTAAAGGCACTATACATTTAGGATTATGGTATCCTAAAGGGACTGGCGTAGAAACCATAGTATACGCGGACTCTGATCATGCGGGAGACTATGTGGACCGGAAAAGCACTAGTGGAGTTTGTACCTTCATGGGTTGTTGTTTAACTTCTTGGTTCTTCATGAAACAAACCGCTCTTGCTATATCCACCATGGAAGCCGAGTATGTGAGTGCCAGTAAAGCTTTTCAACAAGCTCTATGGATGAAGCAAGCACTTGTTGATTACGTGATTTCACTTAATGATGTTCTCATTATGTGTGATAATAAGGGTGCAATAGACCTTAGCAAAAATCCCGTGCAACATTCGCGAACCAAGCACATAGAGATTCTCCACCATTTCCTTAGGGATAATGTTAAAAGGGGAACATTTCAATTGATAAGGTGCCCTCGGTAGAAAACTTAGCTGACATCTTCACTAAGCCACTTAAGAGGGAACCTTTTAATTACTTGCGGCTAGGTCTAGGTTTAATGGAACATATTCCCTAATTACGCTTTACATTAATCGAGTCTTTCTCTTCTTTTAATCTTTTCATCTTCTTTGAGTCTTTGAGTCTCTTAAACTCTTTTTGAAAAATTCCTCTTCTCTTTTTCAAATCTCTCAAAGTTCTTTCGAAAATGGTCGAGAAATATTTTTGCATTGTTAGTTCCATCTAAAACCGTTTTTCATAACTTCTTTCTATTGACATCGAGCATACATAATTCATATGTATGGGTATCTCAAATATAGCAAGAACGATAATGAAATATGAAGGATCATTGTGTCATGACCATGTGTCTAGATTAACACACCTCCAACATCAGTTTTATTTCAAATCCATGGTTTTTGGTCAAAATATTGTTTAGTGTGTTCTTATGTGTTTTCTATGTCTTCTGTTGCTTTTTAGCATGTCTCTATGATTAGTTGGAGTAGAAAATTAGGATTTGCTAAATTGAAAAATTCTCCTTATCCCCCAAAACACACTTTCTGTACATGGTTCTCCAAATAACCCACGGGTCCATATATATATGGCACCGCATCCAGAACCTTCAAGTTTCGAGTTTTCTATAACTCCAAATTTGCTCCAACACTTTTTGGAATCTTTGGTTCAAACCTTTGACCATCCCAAAAGTGTCTTGGGCTTTCTCTATTTATCCCTAAGCATTTTGCTTCCTTTCTCATATCAAAATGTCTTATTCACCAAATGAAATCCTTGATTCTCCTCCATTTTCCCTAATCACTTTCAATCCAATATCACCCAAGAACACTCAAAATCACACTTATTCTCCTTCTAAGAATGTTGATTGTGGAACCTCTACCTTTCCACGACATCCTTTTTGTGTTCTTACTCCTTCACATGATAATGTCATGCATCATGGAGCATATTGTCAATGTTGTCAATATCAACATCTTGCTATGGCTCATATCTATGAGGAGTTGATTTACATTAAGAGTCTCCTAGTCAAACCTCCTCTTCACTATGTCTATGATATCACTACCAAGCCACCACCACCTACTTCCGCCACCACTTTTTCTTTCATATAAGCATATGGATAGCTTATCTTCAAGACATCTACTTCAAGCAAATCTTTAAGTTCTAGCTTAACTAGGGTTAGATTTATGCTTTTCTTTTGGCTTATTCTCTTTTTCGTACGACTTTGTATGATTTTTCTCCTTGTATCTTTATTTCATGTTTCCTTTTAACATGACTTATCTTGGATCTTAGTTGTCTTCTCTTTTCTTATCTTATTTTTCTTTTTATGTGACCTATGCTATATCTTGTTGGGTGTTTCTTTTCTTCTACTTACCCTTCCATGTAGCTTGTCACCATAGCTCGATTCCTTGGTGCCCCAAGCAAGGGGGAGTAAGCACCAAGAGGGAGCAATTGCAAAGTCCGATTCTTTTTGATAGTGGTAAAATACGTCTTTTAGAAAAAAGAACGTAATTAGGGTAAGTATAAACAAGTGATTTAGGAAAACCACAAGTTAATGACCCAAAGTGGGGATCGTTCTCAAGGAGGCTTGTGTATTGTGTAGAGAGATGATTAACTTTTGTGATTAGAATTTATGAAGAAAGAAAATAGAAAAGAGATTAGAAGAGAATGACGGTTACGATTATGAATTACACTAAGACGAATAGTCGTGCACGTAAAACCGTAAAAAGTGACAAAATTAAAAATTTACCCTAAAAATTCCTAGAAAATTGCAATAAATCCTAAAAAATTTAATTAGAGTTTACAAAAAATCAAAAATCACTCAAACCTTTTATTTAATTAAATGATAATTTTTTTAATGCTAATTAAAGCTCAAAAAATCAATTTAATTAACAAAAAGCCCAAAATGAGATTTTTTCACTTGTAAACCTCAAAAATAACTTAACTAAATTTATAAATATTTTTGAAAATTTAAAAATTAATAAAAACTATTTAAAAACAATTAAAAACTATAAAAACTTAAAATAATATTAAAAATTAATCTAATGACAATAAAAATATTCTAAAAATTGTAAAATTCCTAACTTAATGTATTTGAACTACGAAAAATGAAAAACTTTAAAAAATCTAAATTTTAATTTTTAATAATAAAATAATAATAAAATATTAATAAAAATCCAAAATTTATAAAAAATTCTAAAAAGTTGCAAACTAGTTTATTTTAACCAAAGTAATACAGAAATGAAGTTGAAATTACAAAATACCCCTATTGGGCCTAGAAATGGGCTAAAAGTCCAAACAAACCCCTTAATGGGCTCAAATAGGCCCAATAAGAAAAATGTTGTCCAAATAAGCCCATAAGCTCCTATCTGACTTAAAATTTGATTTTACGAACAAAACTCTGAAGGCCCAAAAGCTGAAAATGTATATAAGCTAGCTTATTTCAAAGCAACTTATTCTTAATGGGCTTTTTGGCCCATTAAGCTATAAGATGATGCCATAAGCTCAAATTTGACACACAAGCTTCTTTTGTGTTACTTAAGAGATCTGTAAAAAGAAAATTGGAAAAAGCACAAGAAATAAGCCTGAAATAAGCCAAGACTCTCTTCACAAAACGACAAAATAGTCGTTTTTGAGTTCTAGACCACCTCAAGTGCTGATTCAACTTTCAAAAGCTTTTAAATGACTTAATAAAGCTAAATAATTAAAAAGTTTTCAAATAAGCACAAGAAATAAGCTAGAATAAGCAAATAAGCACTTGTTTAAAAGTCAACTTAATGAGTTTTCTAGTAAAAAGTCAAAGTCAAAGTCTAATAAGCTCCAGATCAAATAAATGGATCAAATGAGGAAGATCTATCACAAAAAATACGTTGTTGCAAGTCTGGATAAGCCAATTTGGCTTATGAATAAGCTGAATGATGATTAACACTAACATGGGCTAGTTTTGGAGTCTGAGCAGTGGGAAAAGTTTCCATTGCTTGACTTAATTGACCTTTTGTCTTATATGACTTTTTGTTGGAATCAATTTATAAACAAGGCACCCTTGTGATAAGTGAATCACAAGGAGTCAAGAACAACAAACAAATCACACTTACAAACAGCAATTGATACAGTTAATTCAATTAAGCACCAGATCATACACATACATGAACAATAAGCAGTTTAGGTTCAATAAGTACTTTTAGCAAAAATCAACCAGCCAAACTTCACCAAATGCATACACAAGCTATAATAAATCCAAATGAACAAATCTAAACAGGTTTCATGCACTGATTCAAAGCCTAGATCAAGATTCAAGCATATAAAAGTTATTGATGAACACTAACAAGCAGTTATGAACACTTAGCTGATATACTTGACCACAAGTCCAATTTCAAACACACAAATCTTGTTAACAGGTTACACAAACTTTGATTTAACACCTTTTAGCCCTAAACATGCATATACTCTAGGTATTTCCAAAATTTTAGGTCAAAAACAGTCAAAACAAGTGAGTTATAGCACAATCATTAATTTGAGGTTACAAAGCTGAAAAGTTGCAGGTTTTAGCACACAACCAAGCGAATAGCAGATACTAACTCAAACAATCAACTTCCAATAACACAATAACAATCTATGCACTTAAACAGATAATCCCAAACACCCCTTATCTTTTTCAAATCAAGATTTAAACAAGTATAAGTGTATTTCAGTGTTACCCAAGCCCAATCAAACACAATAACAGTTATATTATGCAGTATCAAGCAAGATTAAGCCACAATTTCAACAAGAACACAAGCAATGCACAAAATCACCAAAAATCAAGTATTTAAGCGGATTTTGGGTAAAAAGGTTCAAACCTCATGGATGTACATCCACACCCATGAATATTTAAGCTTATGTGCTAGCAAGAACAAGCACAAGCTTCCACAAACAACCCTGCTAAGATTCAACAAGGTGATGACAAATAAATCAAAAACAGAAAGGTGACCACTTGGAAAATAAACTTGATTAATGCAACCTTGTTCCCACACTTGATTATCCCCAAGTTATAAGCCTCACAACACCTTGATATCAAAATATCAAGATGCTATGATCCACTTATAGCCCAAGAATTCCAAGGTTTAAACCAAGACTTAGCAAAATATCAAATTTTGATCCTTTGTGCAATTTCTTGCACAAGGTTTAAAAACATGTTTTGAGATTCAAGATTAGTTAACATTAAACAATAACAAGCAGAATAAGAGATTGGCACTTGGTTTTTCTTCAAAGATTCAAACACTTTTCATTAAACAATGAACAAGGATTTACAGAACTTGAACAAAGGAAAAATCAAGAGCAACTGAAAATGAAAGGGGTCCTATGCCTTATATAGGCTACAAATGAACTAGAAATGATAAGAAAAACGTAACCCTAATGTTGTGAAGTCCCAATATTACCCTTTGCAAATTTTGAAAGCTTGAGGATCATGTGACTTTCTTTGGCAGGTTGTGGAGCTGAAGGTGGAAATTGCATCCAAAGGCTCACAATGAGCTTAGAAAGTAAGCCGAAGTCTTGGGCGTTGGATGCCTGTCAAGGTTTTGGCAGTTTCTTCGCATGTGTAGCAGGGGAATCTTGTGTGGGGTTGTGAGGTGATGAGGTGTCAAGTTTATGAGTTGGGTTGTGTTCATTAGCACCTTAATCATTAATCTGGAGATTTATAGGGTTTAATTACAAGTGATTATGAAATCCCTAATTGTGTTCTTGAGATGAATAGGAGTGGTTTTGATCCAGATTAATGTTTGAAATTGTGTTAGGCGCCATAATTAAACTAACTAATTAAGTTAGTTTAAATATCTGGTGAGTGGATGTTGAGGTGGCATCATGGTGAGTTCCCATTGGCTGAAAAGAGTGAGTGGGGCACGTGTCACCCCACCACTGGTCTAGGTATGTTTCCTTGTCTGCCCAAATTAGTCCCTCATCTCTCTTTCTCTTTTCACTTAATGTTTAAACAAGGCAAATACAGATTCCTTTGTATTTGAAGTTTTATTTTTCATACTTTTGCCCCAAATACTTTTCCAAAGTATTTTCAAGGGTATTTCTTGCCATTTGTTGATTCTTGAAGGGTTATTTTGGCATTTTCTTCATAGATAATGGTCTTGACTTGTATGATTGACTTTTTGGAGGACTAATATTGACAACTCATGATTGTTGAGGGACCATTCTTGCCAATTCTTCAAAGTGGAGGGCCTTTTTGTAATTTTGACAAACTTTAAGGACCAAACTTGTAATTATGAATATACAAGGGTTTAAAGTGTCAATTCTTCAATATTGGAGGACCCTTCTTGCAATATTTTCAAATCTTCAAGGGTATTTCTTGGAAAATCTTCATTAGGGCTTGGTTCATTGTGCGGCTTCGTTTCCCGTGTTCGTTTTTGCATGATTCTTGTGATCTTTTATCATTTTCTCAATATCCATACCTAAAATACACAAGTAACAAACACAAGCATATATTTGACCATTTTCATGATATTTTATGCATTTAAAGACCGTTTTGGACGATGAGACTGTGTATAAAATCAGTCTCATCACTCTCCCATTCTAAACCATTGCCGTGCCCTCACGCAATGCTAGAATAAAGTATCGTAGCACCTCTAAAATTCATTTTTATTCACTTTTATTGAACGATAAACTAGCTACACTACTACTATTACTTCTACTTGCGTTTTAGACATAATGTATGATTTTTATCGCAAAATGGGACGTTTAGGTTCGTAGAATAAGAACACGTGGATGCTTCGTTAGAAATAATTTCATCGTCCTCGATTTTCACCGTAATTCCATGCTAAGCGTGCAACAAGATCATTGTCATTATAAGTTTTTAATGCTAACACTACTCATATGCCCTAATCACGTACTTATCCTCCCATTTTCCTAAGTTGTATCTCTTATATTTTATTTTGTCTTGAATGTTTCACGAGGATACATTGTTTGACTTATGCGATGATAGAGATTTAGGTCTAAAAATAGAGTCCTAACGGTGTAACCAAAATCATTTAATTAATAATTCACCCTAATAGACAACGATGTCAAAAAATTAAGTCAACAAAAAGGATCGATAAACACGGTTTTATAACGGTTTTCAACATGAGACTTATTACCAAGACTTTTATACGCCACCTAACGGAAGGGCCTTATTATCATAGGTTTACCTCCATCTTTTATTCAACTTCGCCATGAAGCTTTTATTATGACGTCGGTCTTGCCTTGCCTTTTATTATCCGCCTCATCGGTGGTTTTATTATGGCCAAAGACGTATATCCTGACGCTAAGGCAAATTTTGGATCTTTAAAGCTTCAAAAATTAAGGCTTGATTCACTTTCAATTTTGCATAGATTTTTCGGCCATGTGAGCTTCAAATTGTTTGCTTGATTTAGGTGAGCACTTGAAATCTTATTATTGGGTGAAGCTTTCGATTATTCGGGTTGCCAATACTTCAAAACCGTGACGCTGGCGATACCTTAATGTTTTCCTAATTTAATTACATGGAAGCTACTAAAACAAATTAGAAACCAACAATAGTGACTAAACCGCTAAATCAATGTTTATTAATAAAAAATCTTTACAAGCGAAGGGAGAATAAGCAAATAACGAGAACACATGAGTTTTTGAAAGAATACGAGTACTCTACGTTTAGCATAGTAACTTATAATTAACTCTATCATTTCTCGTCCTCATTTAAGAGACTTAGCCTAAACAGTTAAGGAATCGAAGCTAAGTACTCAACACGCACGGTCGAGTCAAAAATTACTCTTATTCTCGCCATCGAAAAACCTACATCCGTGTCTTCAAACACTTATAAAACATGATAAAGTTTTAAAATTTGGCCATTTTTAGCCTTATTTTGCAACAAAAAGATAAACTTTGGAAAGCGTGATGGTTTGGCAAGGCAAGTATTTATTCACCCTCCCCCATACTAAAGTTAAACATTGTCCTCAATGTTTCGAGTCTAAGGGTGCAAACACCCCCATACTAGAGACGTAGTCGAATGCATAATCTAGCATGGAAAGGGTGTAACCGTTAAAATTTAAAGCCGTTTATGAAGTGTGATATAAACCTAAGGTTAGAACATCAAAGGATATATCATGGATATTGAGAAAGTCTTCAAAAAAAACGATCGAGTGCTGCCATACAACGAACATGAGAGGCTCCAATCGTGAAGATAATGATCACCTAAAATCCATAATTCACAAACAACCACGGAAAAAAGGTTGGAAGGGCACAAATCCCCACACGTTACTACATTAGAAAGAGATAATATATACATAGGATAAGCATGGGACTCCTCCACGAGGCACCTTGTTTTTGATTACCGAGTCATGAGCTCGACTCGATCCCCTCAATACTAATTATCATTGGGGAAGGTGATTTGGTCGAGGTAGTTCAAGGATGGAACTTCCCCGCCAAAGTAGTGCTTCAACCTATGTCCATTCACCTTGAAATTGGGTCCATCATTTTGAGCTAGCTCGATGGTCTCATATGGAAAAACTTGAGTCACGGTGAATGGACCGGACCAACGGGATTTTAACTTACCGGAAAAGATTTTCAAACGAGAGTTAAAAAAGCAATACTTGATCCCCCAACGTTAAAAAACCGGTTTTTAATTTTTGAATATGAAACTTTTTAGTCTTTTCTTTATAAATCAATGAATTTACATAAGCAATGTCCCTTAATTCATCCAATTCATTTAATTGCATTTTCCGGTGTTTACCCGCGGTCTCCATATCATCATTACAATGCTTAAGGGCCCAATAAGCTTTGTGTTCAAGTTCAATTTGCAAGTGACAATTCTTCCAATACACAAGCTTATAGGGAGTGCACCCGATGGGCGTCTTATGAGCGGTCCTAAAGGCCCATAAAGCATCGTCCAACTTATCCGACCAAGATTGTCGGTTTTCGCCAATAGATCTCTCCAAGATCCTCTTCAAAGCTCGGTTTGAAACCTCGACTTGCCCACTCGTTTGTGGGTGATAAGCCGTAGAAAGATGATGTGTAACCCCATATTTCCTTAGGACCCTTTCGAATTGGTCGTTACAAAAATGGGTTCCACAATCGCTTATGATCGTACGAGGGGTTCCAAACCGAGAAAACAAGCTTTTCAAAAACTTGACTATCACACGAGCATCATTGGTGGGCAAAGCCTTAGCTTCCACCCACTTAGATAGGTAGTCAACGGAGAAAAGGATGTACTTATTACCACGAGATGATGGGAACGGCCTCATAAAGTCAATGCCCCAAACGTCAAAGATCTCACACACTTGGATGATATTTTGTGGCATTTCATCTTTTTGTGAGGCTTTTCCTTGTCGTTGGCATGAGTCACACGACTTCACAAGCTCATGTGCATCTCGGTAAATAGTATGCCAAAAGAAACCGGCATCAAAAACCTTCTTAGCCGTGAGATTAGCACCGTGGTGACCACCCGTGGGTCCCTCGTGACAAGCTCTAAGGATGTTAGAAGCTTCAGTACCAAAGACACAACGTCGAATAATTTGATCCGCACAAGTTTGAAACAAGTAAGGGTCGTTCCAAAAATAGAACTTGACGTCACAAAATAATTTTCGTTTTTCTTGAGTCGTCATACCCTTGATGATGAAGTTTCCCGCATGATAATTTGCGATGTCCGCAAACCATGGGGTAGAAGAATCAAGCTTAGAATTCACTACACCAAGAGTCTCGAGCGCAAATGTTTCGGTGATTTCTTTGGGCTCGTAAACACTTAGGTGAGGATCTTCCAAACGAGAAAGAGGATCGGCCGCTAGATTCTCGGCTCCTTTTTGTCAACGATTTTGTGATCAAATTCTTGAAGGAGGAGAATCCAACGAAGTAATCTCGGCTTTGCATCTTGTTTAGCCATAAGATACTTGATAGCCGGATGATCCGTATACACTATGCATTTAGTCAAGCGAGATAAGGTCGGAATTTCTCAAATGCATACAAAACGGCAAGGAACTCCTTCTCCGTTGTAGTGTATTTTAGTTGAGCGTCGGTCATCGTCTTGCTAGCATAGTGAATAGGCAAGAAGTGTTTTTCATGACGTTGCCCCAATACGGCCCCAATAGCGTAGTCACTAGCATCACACATGAGCTCAAAGGGGAGGTTCCAATTGGGAGCAACAAGAATGGGAGTTTCGGTAAGTTTCCTCTTAAGGACTTAATAAGTGTGAAAACACTTATCTTTTTACCACTTATTTCCAATAATAACAAGACCAAAACGTGTATTTTATGTCGTAAAAGTCAGAATTATGCGTGGTTTGTGTTTTTATTGTGTTTTAGGACCAAAATATGAAAAAGTAAGAAAACACGGGCTTTCACGGGCTTTTATCGAAGAAAACGGGAAAAGACGAAGTCAAAAGATCAAGAGTGCAAAAAGAACGGAAGTCCAAGACCTATTCTGAAGATTTATCGAAGAAAAAGTCTAAAGACGGCAATTTAATGAAGTCGAAGAACTTAAGTCTAATAGAAGAAGAAAATTAAAAGACAAGTTCAAATCCCGAGACGACATCGAGAAAAGACAAAGAATTAAAGTCGAGTCAAGAAGACGTGAAGAAAGAAAGAAAGAAGATGCAACACATGCACTCCTTGCACCTTCCCTATAAATACCCTCCTAATACACATTAGGAGGGAGTTAGTCTTTAATTCTTAGTTTTTCATTTTTGCATTTTTCTTTCTAGTTTTTAGAGAGAGAAAGTTCTAAACTTTCTCTCACTAAGTTTTCATCTTTATTTCTTTTAATCTTTCAAGATTAAACATTTGTGTATTGCTTATTTCATTAATCAAGTTCTAGTTAAGGTTTTAATCCTTAATCTCATTCTACCTTTCTTTGATTTTAGATTGATTTTGGTGCGAAATTCATATGATCCGTGTTGTTCTTAATGATTTCGTGCTTAAAAAGTTAATCTTTTCATCATTACTTAAGTTTTCATACGAATAAGCTTTGAGATTCTTGTGCTTATTGGCTTATTTTTATGTTTAGCTTATTTACTTTTTAAATGTTTTCTTAAAAAGTTCACCTTTTTGTTGTTAGATTAAAAAGTTTGCTTATTTTGAGGTTGGATAAGTTGATACTAGTGCTTATTTGATCCGTTTAGATATTGATTCGTTTTAGTTGGTGAAAAGCTTATCATTATAGCTTATTCATTGGCTTATTTTGATTTCCTTATAAATCGGAAAGGGTACAAACCCCTTTCCGATCGTGATATTCCGAGCAGCCACACCCCCTCTTTCCGATTGGTAAATCGGAAAAGGGTTTCTACATATTCCGATTGAACACCCCCTTATTCCGATCATAGTGATCGGATAAGGGTTTACACATTCCGACTACAGCCTTCTTGAGCATTCCGATTGGGAGTTTTAGCTTGTGTATTCTGATTGAGCTTAGTTCCAACATTCCGATTGCGAGACTTGCCTTATTCCGATTGGTGTCCTCCATATATTCCGATTTGGCCTTTTGTGGATATTCCGATTAGCTTGTATTTTTAAAGATATTCTGATTGGGTCCTTAGTTTGATATTCCGATTGGCATCCTTTTTCAGACATTCCGACACCCTTGTTCCTCAACATTCCGATCAATAGATCGGAATACATTCCGATCTTGGCCTTTTTGGGGCACATTCCGATTGCCCCCTTGTTGATTATTCCGATTGATGTTTGTAAACATTCCGATCGTGGGTTTTGAGCTGTATTCCGATTAGGGTTTGTTTAGTATATTGTTTTTGTTAGTTTTCCAAGTGATAGTTTTATTAAGTGTTTAAGTATTTTTCTTAATATTACCTTTAAGTTTACAAGCATTTATTTTAACTCGTCATTTTAGTATTAATCTTTAAACTTCTACTTTACTCAACGACATTTAAATTATTTGCTATTAGTTTAAAAATAGATAATCAACCAAACCATTCTCTTGTTCACCAAAAGACAATTGAGTCGCATTTTTAATCGGTAATCAATTCGAAAAGACTTGGGACAACAATATTTTATACTTAGCCAAAAGCCGAGTATTAAATGGCGCCGCTGCCGGCTCTTTTCGTTAAGATCCGTTTTTAGTGAGAGACGCATTGAATTTTGGGATCCGTTCTTTGAACGTTATTTTCTTTGCTTTAAAAATTTTTAAAATCCATAAAAAATAGAAAACTCTTCAAAAATACAAAAACATTAAAAACTCATAAAAAGCAATTCTTTTCCAAAAGGTTTTGCACCAAAAAGATTATATAGATATTCTCTTTGTGCATATTTTTCTTCTGCAGGTGTATGCGTACTAGATCTTCGAACTATTCTGAGCCCGAGACTCGTGAAGATTTAGATATGGCTGGTGTTAATAACAACAATAACAACCCACCTCCACCCAATTTGAATAACAACAACAACAACAACAATGTCCCCTTACCCGATTTACGATCAATGGAGGAATTGTGTCAACCCACCATGAACGGACGCGGAGGCCCGATTGCGCCAATGTACGTCACGGCTCAGGAGTTTTCGTTGAAGCATCACATGATCCAACAAGTGCAAACTAACCCATTTTGCGGAATTCCGGATGATGATGCCAACAAACACCTCGACAAATTCATTACCATCACCCAAAGCATGAAGTGCCCCGGTGTTTCTATGGATGACCTTCGCCTTCAACTTTTTCCCCACTCGCTTTCTCACCATGCCGAAAAATGGTTTGACCGTCTCCAGAAGAATTCTATTCATACGTGGAATGATATGACTCAACGCTTTTTGTCGCGCTACTTCCCACCATCCATGGTCACAAGCCTTCGTAACAAAATCAGTGGATTCATGCAAGACAATGATGAATTGCTCTTCGATGCTTGGGAACGATATAATGATTTGATCGACCGCTGTCCAAATCACAACATGCTCCCCGTCACTCTCATTGACACCTTCTACAATGGTCTCACTTTTCGTGATCGTGACACGATCAATGCCGCCGCCGGTGGTACTTTTATGAAAAGGAGACCGGAGGAGTGTAGAGAGTTGATTGAAAACATGACTACTCACCACAAGAATTGGGATTCATCCGCATCCTCAAGATCTAACTCGAGAGTCAATGTTTCTTCTACTACTTCCAATCCCGAGATGACTGAAATTTCTCGACAACTCGCTGAGATGAACAAGAATTTCATGTCCATGGCCACAAACCACTTTCAACAAGCTAAAGCCGTTGCTATTTCTTGTGACACATGTGGTGGTCCTCATTCTTACAATGATTGTCCTTCTACCCAAGGCAATTTTTCTGAAAACGTTAACGCAGCATACGGTACTTACCCCACGGGAGGCTATCAAGCTCGTCCTCAAGGAGACCGTAACTTGCTAAGTTATCGTTCCAACAATTATCTTGCTCCACCCGGTTTCCCTCCTCAGAACCAAAACCAACAACAAAGCTATAACCGAAACAATCAATCCCAATCTCGTGCTACCAATCAATATCAATCCCAAAGAAACCCATACCCAACTCAAGGAAATTCTCAAGCTTACCAAGCTCCACCTCTCAATCAACCGAT
This sequence comes from Glebionis coronaria, assembly GCA_025667525.1. NCBI lineage: Eukaryota > Viridiplantae > Streptophyta > Magnoliopsida > Asterales > Asteraceae > Glebionis > Glebionis coronaria. The sequence goes on from JANFOE010000171.1 coordinate 476,048, forward strand.
GGTAGTGAATCAAGACGTCGAGACGTTCATGAAGACTAATCGGGAGCTGGTAACGAATCTTCAGAGTCAAGTCATCAACTTGAAGGGCGAAATGGCGAAACAAGGGAGCGATATTCGAGCCGAGCTAAGGAATGACATGGAAAAACAAAGCAATGAAATTCGTGCAGACATCAGAGACTCCTTCAGCACTCAATCGCTTAACATTCGTGATATGATTGGTTCGCTCATCCAAGGTAATCAACCCTCTTCTTCGGGTACTCTTCCGAGTAACACCGTTGCGAATCCAAGAGGGGAGATGAAAGTAATCACCACTCGTAGTAGAAAAGGTTATACGGAACCCGAGTTTACTACACCTCCACCCGTGATTGTGAACAAGGAAAAAGAGCAACTTTCCTCACCTCCTTCACCTTCTATCCCCATTTCCCCACCACCCGTGGTTGTGAGTGATCCTACTCCCCTAAAGCCTTCTTCTTCATCCAATATACCTTATCCTTCAAGGTTGAGGAAAGAGAAGCAAAAGAGCAAGGATGATATTCAGGTTTCAAACTTTCTCAAAATGTTTAAACAATTGAATTTTAACATCTCCTTTGCCGAGGCTCTCGCTCACATGCCCAAATACGTTAAGATGTTTAAAGATCTTCTAAGTGACAAGGAGAAGCTTCTTGACATTGCTCAGACCCAACTTAATGAGAACTGCTCCGCAGTGCTCTTAAGGAAATTGCCCACCAAACTTGGTGATCGGGGTCGCTTCTTAATTCCTTGCAACTTCCCGGGAGTAGAGAATTGCATGGCCCCAGCCGATCTAGGTGCCAGTATAAACTTAATGCCTATAAGTGTTTGGAAGCAATTATCTCTCCCCGAGCTAATCCCCACCAAAATGACTCTGGAATTAGCCAACCGTACGGTTGCTTATCCAGTGGGGATAGCCGAAGATGTCTTTGTTGGCGTTAACAAATTCACCTTCCCGGCGGATTTTGTTGTCATTGACTACGAGATGGATCCTCATGTTCCATTAATCGTTGGACGTTCATTCCTGAGGACCGGTCGCACTCTCATTGATGTAGCTGCGGGCGAAATAATCATGAGAGTTGGTGACGACAAAATCGTCTTCAACATGGGTAAGATTTCTAAGCAACCTTATTCGTATGAGAGTGTTAATGCTATTGATGTTCTCGATGAGGCTTGTGAAGAACATTTTCATGATGCTTGCAAAAGTACTCTCTCTTCTCTACCCAATGTTGAGACCGTTGCCTCAATTGCTTCGACATTGACTTCTTTTGGAGAAAGTGACTTGGATGATTTCGAAGCTAGCTTGGGTCCTCTTGATATTAAGTATGATAATTCGTCCACCGATTGGGATGAAGACATTCGTACTATTGAGAGACTTCTCAATGAGGATCCGTTTTCTCCTCCTTCTCCTAAAGAGGTGACTAATGATGATCCATCGTTAGTTTCACCATCTATTGAGGATCCTCCCACTCTTGAGCTTAAGGACCTACCTCCTCATCTTGAGTACGTTTTCCTTGAAGACAACGAGAAGTTACCGGTCATCATCGCGAAGGACCTAAAATAAGAAGAAAAAGCCCAACTCATCGCCGTGTTGAAGAAGCATAAAAGAGCTATCGCTTGGAAAATCTCCGACATTCGCGGAATTGATCCTCGCTTTTGCACACATAAAATTCTCGTGGAGGACGAATTTAAGCCTACAATTCAAAGCCAACGAAGGGTGAATCCTAAAATCCATGAAGTCATCAAAAAAGAGGTTATCAAACTTCTTAATGCGGGTATGATTTACCCTATTTCGGATTCACCATGGGTTAGTCCAGTCCATTGTGTGCCTAAGAAAGGCGGAATCACCGTTGTGCCCTGTTAGACACGTAATTATTCGTGTTTTTAGTAGTAATATCCCTTCATTTATGACATAATAAATAGCAAAACGTGTAATTTTAGTGCATATATCGTTTAAATGTGTTATTTATTATTGTAGGTATGGATATGAAGAAAAGGAGCAAAAACGAAGCCAAAGAGCCAAAAACGAGCACGAGATATGGAAAGAAGAAGAGTAATCAAGTTTGACGGTGCATTCATGTTTTATTGGGTCGGCCCGACACCATCTATATGAGTCGGACCGACCCAATAATGTTTATATACATTTTCAGCCTAACACTTCACTACTTGTGGCCCAATATACTCCAGCCCATTACAAATGTTGCTGCAGCCCAAAGTAAATTCAAACATGCCCAATATGGACCGAAGTCCATTAAGAAAAGAAAAGAAAAGATTGAAGGCCCAGTTGGCTGAGAGGCCCAACAAGCCAAGGATGAAGCAGTCCACAAAGGCCCAGGAAAAGAAAAAAAAATTGTGTTTTTAAAACACACGCAGCCAACAAACAGGAGGGGGATCTTCATTTTTTACGCAACTTTCTTTTTCATTTTATTCTATTAGTTGTTTTTTATTAATAGTTAGGGAATAGATCTAGTTTTTTTTGGGAAGTAGTAGCTGATTATTTTTTTTATCTGTTCTTTCCTTTTGGACCAGCGTAGGATAAGGAGAAACATATAATTCATTTTTTTTTCTTTTTGAATCTCTACGTTTAATTTTGTTTAGAGTAAATAAAGTTTAGAAATTCCATTTTTAGTTTTTTTTTCCTGATTTAGTTTGACAGATTCGCAGCTATCTTTCTTTTACTTGCATATTTTTGTTATTTTTTTTTCTTTAATTCCAGTTTTGATTTAATGAACAAGAGAAGATTCGGTTGATGAATGTTTTTTTTAGGTGTCGATTTTGTTATTGTTTCCGATTTGATTTGTTGTTTGCTCCGTGATGATGATGCCTGTGTCGATCTGAATTTTTTGTTGAAGTTTGCGAGTATTGAATTCGGTGACATACGTGGATTCGGTATTTGATTAGAAGCAGGCGAATAATTGATTCAGAGTTTGTGATTCGGTAAATGTTTTATATGATTCAGGTTTGATATTATGATTGTGATTCGGTAGATGTTGATGTAGTTTGAGAATCGCTATCTAGTTCAGTTGGTTTGGGGATTCGGATAGTAGCTTAGAGTTTTTTTGGATAGTTGGTCTCAAATTATTGATGTTTATGCCTTATTGAGATTTGTGGCTAGTTAGGTTATGATCTTATGGCATTCGAGCCATCTACTTATATTGCTCCAGCTTATTCATTTCTTTTAGTAGTTAAAATATTTTAGTTTCTAACAGAAAAGATAACAAAGTTTGAAAAAATAATGGGGATTATGGTGGGATTCTATCTCCTACCCTCATGTCCATAATAAAGTGACTTTATCACTGATTTTTTTATTGAGCTTTTACTGCAAAATAGTATTTTAAGGCTAATTAAGTTTCCTTGTTTTATTAGTTCTCAAATCTTTTTAGTAAACGTTTTTTTTTAAATTTAATACTAAAAATGTTTCCTTTTTAGCTTTAAAGTAAGAATTAGTCTTAGTAAAAAAAATAAAAAATATTAATAATGAAAAAAAAACAGAATTAGAAAAAAGTTAGTTTTTTTTAATCAATTAAAAAAATGTCGCTTATCTTAATTGTCGTTAACGTTTTATGTTTTATGTTAGCTCGGCGTATCCGGTTCGTCATTCGGGTTCGTTTCTTTTTAGCTTAGTTTCATTAGCTTAAGTATTATTCGTATTGTTGCCTTGTTATTATTCAACTTTAATGTCGAGATTATATATAGTTTCAATTATGCTTGTTTAGTTTAGAATCTTTATTGTCATTTAGATTATTTCTAGATATTTGTAGCTTAATATTCGTAGTATAATTATCGCTTTTTATATCGTTTAATATGTTGTTATAAATATTAGTAGTTTAAATATAAAATTCAAAACCTTTTCTATTTGAGCATCAAACTTGAGACATAAACGCGGATTTCCATTCACACTTCGCCAGAACTACGATAACCTTCAGGTGTGACGAAAACGATTCAATCAAATGGCGCCGCTGCCGGCTTTGTGTGTAGCGATGTTTGCGTTGTGTTTTTAGTTGGTGACTTGAAGATCCTTTCGTTTTGAAAGTTTATTTTCGTATTTGTATATATATATAATAAAAAAAAAATTTAAAAATCCAAAAAAAATATATAAAATTTATAAAAAACAAAAATATTTTCTTCTTTTATCTTATTTTCTGTATTAATATATATATCATTTAAAAAAAAAAGTTTTAAAAATATTCTTCTTTATCCTCTATTGTGTTTAATTCTTTTTCTCAACCCCTCTTATTTTTAATTCTTCATGGATTCGTCTTGCGTACGGTGAGGGAGACCATGGCATGGTTTTCAAACATGTCAATGGTGTACTTGTGAGCGGTGCGGTTTTGATATCGACAATACACAATTTGGATTTTGTCCATTTTGCAATTCAACGAATTCGTACTTCTCCTCTTACAATACTTTCTCCCCCCCTCCCGTCTATGACAATCCCTATCCGCAACATGAACCGGGTTTTTCCCAATACCCGTGTTGCAATCATTGTGGGGGCCCTCACGATACTTCGTATTGTCAGCCAATGAATTATTATGATCCAAATCCGTGTCCTCATTTTTCTTCACCGATGGATTATTATGAACCAAATCCGTGTTCTAATTCTTCTCAACCGATGACTTCCTATGAGCCACATCCGTGCTATAATTCTGGTTTTCATAACTGTGAGCCCCCACATCCTACCATCAATCATCAATCCTCTCAGAGAATTCAACAACTCAATGCTTTGAAAGACGAAACACACGCCATTGTTTTGCAACTTCAAGAAGCCGTTGTTCTTCTAAAAGAAGCAAATGAGGAGCAACAACGACAACGACAAGAGAAAGTATCTACTCTTAGTGTTTCTACTTCTCCTCTTGTGCGTTCTTTCTATTATGATGATGATGACGATGAGAATACTATTTCTTGGAATGATCTTTGTGCTCAATGTCCTAGTGCAATTGTAATTCCTTCTCTCGACTTGCCGGCTCTCGAGCCTAAGGATTCTACCACTCCTATTCTAGATTCATCCACTACGGAGACCGATGCCTCTCTCATCATGGGGGATGAGGGTCTTATCACTATTCCTTGTGACGAGACTCTTATTCCAATCCAAAGTGAGCCTACTGTTTCTTCCGATAGTGACGATGAGTGTGAATCTCTTTCTAGTGATGACTCATTACCTCCCACTGACATCTTAGGAAACGATTCTTTGGCTTTCTCTAATCCCATTTTTGATCTCGATGATAATTTTACTTCTAGTGATGACGAGTCACTATCCGATGAAGACGTTCTGAAGGAAAATTTCAAGATTTATTCGAACCCTTTATTTGATTTTGATGACGCCTACATCTCTAGTGAGGTGAATCCTCTCTTTGAAGAGGGGATTGAGGACATTGATAGCTTCGACTCTATTGCTATTGATGAGCATCCTTTGTTAGCCATGCCACCTCCCATCGTAGAGGAGGTGGAGAGATTTGACCCTACCTTCCGTTTGATTCGGTCTGGAGAGGTGACGCGGGTGGTAGATATGTCTTCTGATATTTCTCATACTATGTTGCCATCCCGTCCTACCGCGTGCACACCCAAGCGGGTGATGTATCGCTTTTACTCTCCTCATTTCATACCGGGAAATGAGGATGAGTGTTTTGATCCCGGAGGAGACGTTGATGTTGCTATTACTTGTGATGTTTTACCGGTTATCCATCAACTCTTGCTTTGAGTTTCTATAAAGTGTCCTCGGGTGACACTTTGATATCTTTTTCTCCCACCCTCCCGCCCTTGGCGAAGACGAGTATTCTTAAGGATCGCCTTTATACCTATTTCTCGTATGTTATAAGAATCCTTCTGCTTTTCTTCACTTATACTGTGGATTCTTCTTCTTTATTCTCATCCTGTAATGAGGATAAGATCTTTGACCCTGGCATATCTGTTTTGAGCCAGTGGTGATTCTCTTGCTTCCCCATGGACCATTTAATTCGGGGTCGAGTCAGGCTCGTGACTCGGTTAACAAAAACAAGCGCTTCTCGGGAGGCAACCCGATGATCTATCCTTTTTATTTATTTTCTAACATAAGTGTAGGGGCGCGTGCTTCTCTCCATGTGTGCTTGTTGGTGTTTGTTTTTGTGTGCAGGTTCCCTTGGATCGAGAAGACTTTCAGAAGGTTGATGTTGCTGTTTTCCATCATCTTCTTCATTCAGTCTCCGATCGATCTTCATGTCTATATCAGGGGAGTACTCAGTTCTCATCTTTTTCCATACATATTTAATTGTGTTCTCCTTCTTACACTTGGAATTCTAGCATTAGCCTTTTGTGTTCTTAAGTGTAGGGGTAGCACCTTATCACTTTTGAACATTGAGGCCAATGTTCGGTTCTAAGTGTAGGGGGGTTTTATATCATATGGATCATATTCATGCCTACTTGTTTGCCCTCTAGCATCCTATTTTGAGCAAATGTGTGTTTGTTTTATTTTATTTTATTAATCATAATAAAACGTTTTTGACCATGCGTGATTGACTTGTCCCGTAGGCTAGAACAAAGGGGATTCCGACCTTGCCTGAGTGTTGATCTGGCTGCTCCCTTAACTTTTAGACTAAGCTTTTAGGAATTGTGCAAATAAAAATGCTAAACGTGGAGTAGTTGGTTCTCTTTAGAGCTTATATGAGTAACCTATGGCTTTTCCTCTTAGATTATAACTAGACTAAATAAGTGTGTTTTTTTCAAGCCTTTGAACGTTAAAAATTGTGTTGTTATGCAAAATTAAATTCTTATGCAATTTTGATATAGAGTCCTAGTTCAACTTTTTATTTAAATTTGAGTGAAAGCATACTTTCTTAAATTTGAAATAATGTTGCGTGAATTAATATGTCGAAAAAAAAGAAAAAAAAAATCGAAAAAAAAATGATGAAAAAAAAAAATATATATATATATATATATATATATATATATATATATATATATATATATATATATATATAGAAAGAAAAAAAAATGAAAAAAAAAATTGAAAGAAAAAAAAAGAAAAAGAAAAAAAAATGTTCAATAGAGTTAGAAGAGTCGAGTGAATGAATAAGTGTTTTTGTTGTTTTAATTATAATTGTGAGAAACTTGCTTTTTCTTAAATTTAAATCCGAAGTTGAACTAGAATTCGTCAATTTTTTATAAGAGTTTAGACGGTAATTGAGAATGTAGAAGTCAAAGGTCCCGTGAGCTCCGATACTATTCTCGAGGGTGTAAAAACCTAGCCTCCTAAGCTTTGCTAAAGGACAAGCTGAGAAGAAAGTCGCTACATGGAGTGATCTCTACTTTGAATCTTCATTCTCTAATTACCGTCGTTGTTTTTCATCTAAGTGTCTTTTATTAGCTTAGTGGTAATTTCAAGATCTTTGATTTCAAAATCCCGCCGATCCCGGTACTATTCTCCGTGGGGTGTCAAAAGCCCGGGCACTTAACCGATGAGGTTGAGACGTTCCGAGAAGAAAGCCGCTACATGGGAAAGGCCATTTTTGATTCTTAAATCTCGTGATACTCGGTGAGACTAATATTCCACTTAGATGATTAGCAACCATAACAAATGTCGATTTGAACGACCAAAACTTTGAAAATGAACACACTTGCCTAGTCTTGTATAATTATAGGAGTGAAAAGTTATATTTACATAGGTTATTAGTATAAGTAGTGTTAGCATTTTGCCAAAACGTTTGCACAAGGAATCTTAGCTTAGTTGGGAGTAATAAAAAGAGGATGACGATATTTATTCCCTGGAGACACCCAGTTTGCGTGTTTCCCGTTCTATGATCCTTATACCTTGAATAAAAAGTCGAGCATGGCGGGTCACTTTGAATTTTTATTTTATTAGAAAGGCGATTTTGAATAAGGTAGTTTTAATTTGTTTTCTTGACTTAGCATTTGTGATAGTAGTTGCTTGGGGGCAAGCAACGTCTTAAGTGTAGGGGTGTGTTAGACACGTAATTATTCGTGTTTTTAGTAGTAATATCCCTTCATTTATGACATAATAAAAAGCAAAACGTGTAATTTTAGTGCATATATCGTTTAAATGTGCTATTTATTATTGTAGGTATGGATATGAAGAAAAGGAGCAAAAACGAAGCCAGAGAGCCAAAAATGAGCACGAGATATGGAAAGAAGACGAGTAATCGAGTTTGACGGTGCATTCATGTTTTATTGGGCTGGCCCGACACCATTTATATGAGTCGGACCGACCCAATAATGTTTATATACATTTTCAGCCTAACACTTCACTACTTGTGGCCCAATATACTCCAGCCCATTACAAATGTTGCTGCAGCCCAAAGTAAATTCAAACATGCCCAATATGGACCGAAGTCCATTAAGAAAAGAAAAGAAAAGATTGAAGGCCCAGTTGGCTGAGAGGCCCAGCAAGCCAAGGATGAAGCAGTCCCCAAAGGCCCAGGAAAAAAAAAATTTGTGTTTTTAAAACACACGCAGCCAACAAACAGGAGGGGGGTCTTCATTTTTTACGCAACTTTCTTTTTCATTTTATTCTATTAGTTGTTTTTTTTATTAATAGTTAGGGAATAGATCTAGTTTTTTTGGGAAGTAGTAGCTGATTATTTTTTTTTATCTGTTCTTTCCTTTTGGACCAGCGTAGGATAAGGAGAAACATATAATTTTTTTTTTCTTTTTGAATCTCTACGTTTAATTTTGTTTAGAGTAAATAAAGTTTAGAAATTCCATTTTTAGTTTTTTTTTCCTGATTTAGTTTGACAGATTCGCAGCTATCTTTCTTTTACTTGCATATTTTTGTTATTTTTTTTTCTTTAATTCCAGTTTTGATTTAATGAACAAGAGCAGATTCGGTTGATGAATGTTTTTTTTAGGTGTTGATTTTGTTATTGTTTCCGATTTGATTTGTTGTTTGCTCCGTGATGATGATGCCTGTGTCGATCTGAATTTTTTGTTGAAGTTTGCGAGTATTGGATTCGGTGACATACGTGGATTTGGTATTTGATTAGAAGCAGGCGAATAATTGATTCAGAGTTTGTGATTCGGTAAATGTTTTATATGATTCAGGTTTGATATTATGATTGTGATTCGGTAGATGTTGATGTAGTTTGAGAATCGCTATCTAGTTCAGTTGGTTTGGGGATTCGGATAGTAGCTTATAGTTTTTTTGGATAGTTGGTCTCAAATTATTGATGTTTATGCCTTATTGAGATTTGTGGCTAGTTAGGTTATGATCTTATGGCATTCGAGCCATCTACTTATATTGCTCCAGCTTATTCATTTCTTTTAGTAGTTAAAATATTTTAGTTTCTAACAGAAAAGATAACAAAGTTTTAAAAAATAATGGGGATTATGGTGGGATTCTATCTCCTACCCTCATGTCCATAATAAAGTGACTTTATCACTGATTTTTTTATTGAGCTTTTACTGCAAAATAGTATTTTAAGGCTAATTAAGTTTTCTTGTTTTATTAGTTCTCAAATCTTTTTAGTAAACGTTTTTTTTAAATTTAATACTAAAAATGTTTCCTTTTTAGCTTTAAAGTAAGAATTAGTCTTAGTAAAAAAAATAAAAAATATTAATAATGAAAAAAAAACAGAATTAGAAAAAAGTTAGTTTTTTTTAATCAATTAAAAAAATGTCGTTTATCTTAATTGTCGTTAACGTTTTATGTTTTATGTTAGCTCGGCGTATCCGGTTCGTCATTCGGGTTCATTTCTTTTTAGCTTAGTTTCATTAGCTTAAGTATTATTCGTATTGTTTCCTTGTTATTATTCAACTTTAATGTCGAGATTATATATAGTTTTAATTATGCTTGTTTAGTTTAGAATCTTTATTGTCATTTAGATTATTTCTAGATATTTGTAGCTTAATATTCGTAGTATAATTATCGCTTTTTATATCGTTTAATATGTTGTTATAAATATTAGTAGTTTAAATATAAAATTCAAAACCTTTTCTATTTGAGCATCAAACTTGAGACATAAACGCGGATTTCCATTCACACTTCGCCGGAACTACGATAACCTTCGGGTGTGACGAAAACGATTCAATCATGCCCAATCAAAACAACGAGTTGATTCCTACCCGGCTCGTTACTGGGTGGAGAGTTTGTATAGACTACCGCAAACTCAATGATGCCACGAGAAAGGATCATTTCCCTCTACCTTTTATGGACCAAATGCTTGAACGTTTAGCGGGTAATGAATATTACTGCTTTCTTGATGGTTTCTCGGGTTATTTTCAAATACCCATCGATCCCCAAGATCAAGAGAAGACAACATTCACTTGTCCCTATGGCACATTTGTTTACAAAAGAATGCCTTTTTGCTTATGCAATGCCCCCGGGACTTTCCAAAGGTGCATGTTGGCTATCTTCCATGACATGGTTGAGCAAACCATGGAAGTCTTCATGGATGATTTCTCGGTCTTTGGGGATTCCTTCTCTTCTTGCCTTGCCAATTTGGAACATATGCTTAAGCGGTGCGAAGACACTCGCCTTGTTCTGAATTGGGAAAAATGCCATTTTATGGTAAAAGAAGGCATTGTGCTAGGACACAAAATCTCTAAAGCCGGTCTTGAAGTCGACCGTGCTAACGTAGATGTCATAGCCAAATTACCTCCACCTTCAACCGTGAAGGGTGTGAGAAGTTTTCTGGCTCATGCGGGCTTCTATCATCGATTCATTCAGGATTTCTCTAAAACCGCTCGCCCGATGACCCACCTCTTGGAAAAAGATACTCCTTTTATCTTTTCTAAAGAGTGTATCGAAGCCTTCAATCTTCTTAAGGATAAGCTAACTAAGGCACCGGTCTTGGTTACCCCTAATTGGTAGCTACCCTTTGAGTTGATGTGCGATGCTAGCGACTTTGCTATTGGTGCGGGTTTGGGCCAAAGAGTGAATAAACACTTCCAACCAATCCACTATGCTAGCAAAACAATGACGGGGGCTCAATTGCATTATACGACAACCGAAAAAGATCTTTTAGCTGTTGTCTATGCTTTTGAAAAATTTCGCCCCTATCTTGTTTTATCCCCCACCATCGTATACACAGACCATTCCGCGTTGAAGTACTTGATGACTAAGCATGATTCTAAGCCAAGACTTCTCCGCTGGGTTTTACTCCTTCAAGAATTCAACATCGAAATTCGTGACAAGAAGGGTGCTGAAAACCTAGCCGCGGATCATCTGAGTCGACTTGAGGATCCATATCAAGGGGATCATCCGAACAAAGAGATCAATGACTCTTTCCCCCTTGAGACCTTAATGTCTATAAATCTCAATCTTGATGACATCCCGTGGTTTGCGGACATTGCAAACTACTTAGCGTGTGGTATTCTCATCAAAGGGTTAACATCCCAACAAAAGAAGAAGTTCTTGAATGATGTTAAGACTTACTTCTGGGATGAACCTTATCTATTCAAACAATGTGTTGATATGATCATTCGTCGATGCGTTGACGGACCGGCAGCTTTTGACATTCCACAGGCTTTCCACAAAGGACCCGCCGGTGGTCACTTTGGTCCCAACTACACCGCTAAAAAAGTGTTTGACTCTGGATTCTATTGGCCCACCATTTATCGTGATGCTCACGAAATGGTTAAGCATTGTGATGCTTGCCAACGCCAAGGCAAGATCACACATAAGGATGAGATGCCTCAAAATTTCATACAGGAATGTGAAATCTTTGACGTATGGGGCATCGACTTTATTGGGCCATTTCCATCCTCCAAAGGGAACAAGTACATCCTCGTCGCTGTTGACTACGTTTCTAAATGGGTTGAAGCCAAGGCTCTCCCTACGAACGATGCGAGGGTGGTTGTGAACTTTTTGAAGCAGCTGTTCGCTCGATTCGGCGTTCCTCGTGCTATTATCAGTGACCGCGGGACTCATTTTTCCAATGATCAATTTGCAAGAGTCATGGCTAAGTATGGTGTCAATCACCGTCTTTCCACCGCCTATCATCCCCAAACCAATGGGCAGGTCGAGATATCCAACCGTGGATTGAAGCGAATTTTGGAGCGTACTGTGGGAGAGCATCGCGTCGTATGGGCCGATAAGTTAGATGATGCTCTATGGGCTTTCCGTACTGCTTATAAGACCCCGATCAGCTGTACGCCTTATCGTCTTATGTACGGGAAAGCATGCCACCTTCCCATCGAGCTGGAACATAAGGCGCACTGGGCCTTGAAGTGGGCTAACTTCGACATCAACAAAGCTGGTGATCATCGTAAGATTCAACTCAACGAGCTAAATGAACTGAGGAATGAAGCTTACGAGAACTCACTGATCTACAAGGAGAAGACGAAGATCATTCATGACGTAAAAATCAAGAACCGAGAGTTCCACGTTGGTGATCAAGTCTTACTTTTTAACTCTCGGTTGAAGATCTTCTCTGGCAAGTTGAAGAGCCGCTGGTCTGGTCCATTCACCGTCACCAAAGTCTTTCCATATGGGACCATTGAGCTTTCTCAGCCAAATGGGCCCAATTTCAAGGTGAATGGCCAGCGTCTGAAGCTGTACTTTGGTGAGGACATCTCCCATGAGATGATTCCATCCCTCACCACGTTCCCCATGAACTAAATTGGGTCGAGTCAGGATCGTGACTCGGTGATAAAAAACAAGCGCTTCTCGGGAGGCAACCCGTGCTCTATCCTTTACTGCTTTCATAATAAGTGTAGGGGGAGCCCCGTATGTGTTTGTTGTCTTATTTCTTGTGCTGTGTAGGGATTAGAGCTTCAAAGAGAATCTTGATGACTTTTGACGCACCGTGATACCGTGTTCCCATCTTCCCGGTTCTATCCTAAAACTCTTGTGATTCAACATTTCATATTTTATATGTTCACATTGAATTCACTTTAGTTGTCCTTTCCTTAGCAAGATTTAAACCAAGTGCACAATGTCATAAGTGTAGGGGAGTTTACTCCCACATGCTTAAACATTGAGGACAATGTTTATCTCAAGTGTAGGGGGACTTTTATCGAAGTAAGTGGTCTTTTCCATGAATTTGCCCTCATTTTAACTGGAAAATTTGATTTTTTGACGTTTTTCAAAATTTTTAATCTATTTTGGCCTAGTTGTATAGTGGTATTTTTCTTCATTACGGTTATTTTATTTCCTTGCTTTAATAAAGTGGCTTTAAATTTTTCTTAGTCGTGAACATTTTGACTCAACCCGAGTTTACTTATCTAAGTTTACTCTAGCTAGTATCCTTAACGTGTTTAAGTCAAGTTTTGCTAGGCTTTTATATAGGGAGCTATAAAACACGAAAGTCTTAACTCTCACGGGTTAAGAACAAGATCTTTTCGCAAGTTCCTATAATTAATCCTAGAGAGTTTTTTATCAAGGGAACTTTAAAATGCGAATTCTAAACTTGAAAAAGTCTTAGAGTTTGCAAGATCCTATAGATGACTCAAAAACCCAAAACTCTGATTTAATAGGCTAAGCATCCACGAGTCTCATTCCTTGAGATTTTAAACTGTGGAGGACGAGAGATGATAGAGTCAATTATAAGTTCGGTATTCTTTCGTGAATTTATGTGAGTTAATTATAAGCCTATTCTCCCTTCGCTTGTTAATAAATTTATCTGCAATAAATAAGCTTGTACAATTTAAAAGGTTACTTAGCTTCTAGCCCAAGATCGTTTAAAAGTTGCTCGGTACGGATTAGAGTTCATAGCCAAGGCATAACTTATGGAAGCGGGATGCGAAGATTGGCGAGTCCGAAAAGGCCCTAACAAGGCATGAGGGCTACATTTTGTTGCTAAAGATCCAAAAGTGATGTGAAGAATCATTTATCGAAAATCAATATGAAGGATCGAGACACACGACGAAAAGAAAATACTCCCCTAAAGATCATGGAGAAGTCTATCCAAAAAGGCCCTAACAAGGTATGAGGATAAATAGATCCAAGTCCTAAAAGGAGGCGGATCGTTGTATATCAAAGTCCAAAATAAAGATTGGAGAAAAATGAAGAAGTCGTGGTCCAAATATGAAGAATCTCTCAAAACTCCAAGTGAAGAAATTCCAATTATGAAGAGAAGACCATTATTTCTAGAACGTCTCTCAAAGATTTGAAGTATGAAGTCGCTGCCAAATATCGGTTCGAGAAAGGTCTCAGATCGTGAAGCGAGTTATGCCAAGATATGAACTTTATGAGGTCCCGAGAAGCAGTTTTAAAAGATTTTGTCCTTTATCTAACTATTGATTAAATCGTTCACTTTATTTTCGGCCTAAACAACTATCAAAATAAGTCAAACAATGCATCCTCGTGATCATTCAAGACAAAAATAAAACATAAGAGATACACCTAGGAATAAGGGAGTCTAAGTAAATAATTGGCCCACATGAGTTCGTGTTAGTTTGCTAACGTATAATAACAATGATCTCGTTTTTAAGCTTGGTATGGGGAACGTGAAACTTGAGGATGATAAACGTTCATGGCTGCCAAAACCAATGTAAGTGTTTGATTTCCTTACTTGTTTCTATCTTTTTATGTTTAGTATTTAATAAAGGCCAAGGTGGGTTATTTATGATGGAAAATGTAAACCGTGCTTTAAAATTAATGCATTGCATGAGGGCATTGCAATGGTCAAGTGTAGGGGATTTAATAAGTGTGAAAACACTTATCTTTTTACCACTTATTTCCAATAATAACAAGACCAAAACGTGTATTTTATGTCGTAAAAGTCGGAATTATGCGTGGTTTGTGTTTTTATTGTGTTTTAGGACCAAAATATGAAAAAGGAAGAAAACACGGGCTTTCACGGGCTTTTATCGAAGAAAACGGGAAAAGACGAAGTCAAAAGATCAAGAGTGCAAAAAGAACGGAAGTCCAAGACCTATTCTAAAGATTTATCGAAGAAAAAGTCTAAAGACGGAAATTTAATGAAGTCGAAGAACTTAAGTCTAATAGAAGAAGAAAATTAAAAGACAAGTTCAAATCCCGAGACGACATCGAGAAAAGACAAAGAATTAAAGTCGAGTCGAGAAGACGTGAAGAAAGAAAGAAAGAAGATGCAACACATGCACTCCTTGCACCTTCCCTATAAATACCCTCCTAATACACATTAGGAGGGAGTTAGTCTTTAATTTTTAGTTTTTCATTTTTGCATTTTTCTTTCTAGTTTTTAGAGAGAGAAAGTTCTAAACTTTCTCTCACTAAGTTTTCATCTTTATTTCTTTTAATCTTTCAAGATTAAACATTTGTGTATTCCTTATTTCATTAATCAAGTTCTAGTTAAGCTTTTAATCCTTAATCTCATTCTACCTTTCTTTGATTTTAGATTGATTTTGGTGCGAAATTCATATGATCCGTGTTGTTCTTAATGATTTCGTGCTTAAAATGTTAATCTTTTCATCATTACTTAAGTTTTCATACGAACAAGCTTTGAGATTCTTGTGCTTATTGGCTTATTTTATGTTTAGCTTATTTACTTTTTAAATGTTTTCTTAAAAAGTTCACCTTTTTGTTGTTAGATTAAAAGTTTGCTTATTTTGAGGTTGGATAAGTTGATAGTAGTGCTTATTTGATCCGTTTAGATATTGATTCGTTTTAGTTGGTGAAAAGCTTATCATTATAGCCTATTCATTGGCTTATTTCGATTTCCTTATAAATCGGAAAGGGTACAAACCCCTTTCTGATCGTGATATTCCGAGCAGCCACACCCCCTCTTTCCGATTGGCAAATCGGAAAAGGGTTTCTACATATTCCGATTGAACACCCCCTTATTTCGATTGTAGTGATCGGATAAGGGTTTACACATTCCGACTGCAGCCTTCTTGAGCATTCCGATTGGGAGTTTTAGCTTGTGTATTCCGATTGACCTTAGTTCCAACATTACGATTGCGAGACTTGCCTTATTCCGATTGGTTTCCTCCATATATTCCGATTTGGCCTTTTGTGGATATTCCGATTAGCTTGTGTTTTTAAAGATATTCCGATTGGGTCCTTAGTTTGATATTCCGATTGGCATCCTTTTTCAGACATTCCGACACCCTTGTTCCTCAACATTCCGATCAATAGATCGAAATACATTCCGATCTTGGCCTTTTTGGGGCACATTCCAATTGCCCCCTTATTGATTATTCCGATTGATGTTTGTAAACATTCCGATCGTGGGTTTTGAGCTGTATTCCGATTAGGGCTTGTTTAGTTTATTGTTTTTGTTAGTTTTCCAAGTGATAGTTTTATTAAGTGTTTAAGTATTTTTCTTAATATTACCTTTAAGTTTACAAGCATTTATTTTAACTCGTCATTTTAGTATTAATCTTTAAACTTCTACTTTACTCAACGACATTTAAATTATTTGCTATTAGTTTAAAAATAGATAATCAACCAAACCATTCTCTTGTTCACCAAAAGACAATTGAGTCGCATTTTTAATCGGTAATCAATTCGAAAAGACTTGGGACAACAATATTTTATACTTAGCCAAAAGCCGAGTATTAGGACTTCAAAGGCTAGTACACAATCTTCGTCAAAGACAAAACGTGCATCTTTTTTGAGGAGATGTGTAATAGGTCGAGAAATTTTTGAAAAATCCTTGATGAATCGACGATAAAAGCCCGCGTGGCCTAGGAAACTCCTAACTCCCTTAACGGTTTTGGGATGAGGTAATTTGGTAATGACGTCTACCTTAGCTTGATCTACCTCAATCCCCGCTTTCGAAACCTTGTGCCCTAAGACGATTCAACTTTTAACCATAAAATGACATTTCTCCCAGTTTAGCACAACGTTGGTTTCCTCACAACGCTTCAACATTCTCTCGAGATTCGACAAACACGAAGTGAACGAACTACCAAACACGGAAAAGTCATCCATGAAGACTTCCATCGTCTTCTCGATCATATCATGAAAAATAGCCATCATGCACCTTTGAAAGGTTCCCGGTGCATTGCAAAGTCCGAATGGCATTCTACGATAGGCAAACGTTCCATATGGACACGTAAACGTAGTTTTTTCTTGATCACGAGGATCGATGGGGATTTGGAAGTAACCGGAAAAACCATCTAAAAAGAAATAGAAATCGTTTCCCGCAAGACGCTCCAACATTTGGACCATGAAGGGAAATGGAAAATGGTCTTTTCGAGTGACGTAACTTAACTTAGGATAGTCAATGCACACTCTCCATCCGGTCACGAGTCTAGTGGGAATTAACTCGTTTGCATCATTTGGCACAATGGTCATTCCTCCCTTTTTAGGGACACAATGGATAGGACTCACCCAAGGGCTATCGAAAATAGGGTAAATCATTACCGCGTCAAGGAGTTTTAGGACTTCCTTTCTGATGACGTCGTGAATTTTGGGGTTCACCCTCCTTTGACATTAGATTGCGGGTTTGTAATCCTCCTCCATTAAGATTTTATGGGTACAAAATTTGGGATCGATCCCCTTAATGTCGGATAACTTCCACGCAATTTCCCCTTTGTGATCCTTTAGAACATCGACAAGTGCGGTTTTTTCATCATCCGAAAGATCTTCCGGAATAATAACCGGCAACATGTCGTCCTCCTCCAAAAATACATATTCGAGATGAGGAGGTAAATCTTTCAACTCGAGGATAGGTGGTTCCTCAATTGAAGATTTGGGCTCGATACTCATAACCTCCTCGGGTGGAGGAAATGGGAAATCGTTAAGAAAATCCATGATAATCGAGAAGTCCTCATCATTGTCGAGGTCTTCGTCACAAGTACGTGGAACATCGAATTCTTCCAACGTAAAACCACCACCTTCAAATGGAGTGAAGGTTGGTGTCGAGTTATCAAGAATGGGATCTAACATAGTGGGATTGCCACTATTTTCATCATCAACAAAACCTAAAACTTCTTGTGAAAATTCCTCGCAAACAACGTCGATCATATCAACGAGGTTTATGGTTGCAACGGAATAAACATGAGAAATTGGAGAATTTTGAGTTGCGTTTATAACAAGTTCCTCGTTGTTGAAACGTAAGGTGATCTTTCTAGCATGCACATCGATTAAAGCCATTGACGTATCTAAAAACGAACGACCTAAAATGAGAGGAACTTGAGGATCCGTGGGAATATCGATAACGATAAAGTCTACCGGATAATAGAACTTTCCCACTTTCACAAAAACGTCTTCCGCCAATCCACATGCGGGAATCATGGAATTGTCGGCCAACTCGATAGACATTAGTGAAGGAGTAAGATTAGGAAGATTGAGCGACTTGAAGATTGCAAGTGGCATCAAGTTAATACTAGCACCAAGGCCAAGGCATAACATTCTTCCATATCTTGGATTGCACAAGGAATCAAGAATTTACCGGGATCACCGACTTTTTGAGGTATGCGGTTAAGATAAACCGATGAACAACTAGACAATTGTTGCAATTTGTCCTTGTTGTTCAACATACTCTTGAAGTTAGCGGCAAATCGAGGCATCATGACCAAAGCATCGGCAAAACTCACATTAAAATGAACGTCACGAAACATTTTCATAAAAATCTCAAATTGGTAATTGTCACGCTCTTGACGTTTCTCCTTTCTAAGTCTCGATGGATAGGGCAAAGGTGGTGTGGGTTGAGGTATAGGCATAGCCTTTGTAATCTCGGGTTCCAAATGTGGTAATGGGTCAACCGTAGGTGTGGCATGAGCGATACTTCGTGGGATTGGGCCATGCTCCTTTTCGACCACCACCTCGGGTTCTTCCTCAATTGCATCCTCCGTAGGAGCAATTGGTTGAGGAGTCATTTCCTTAAGTGTCTTACCACTACGTGTGGTAATCACTTTCATTTCACCCTTAGGGTTCGATATGGTGTTACTAGGAAGACTACTCGAAGACGGTTTGCACATAGTAGCCTCAAACATAGATGAAATTTTATCCTCAAACATGGATTGCCTCTTTTCGGCCTTAATCATCTCTTGTTTTATTTCATGTTGCCCTTGTTCCATTTTTTGTTGGTTTTGTTGTAACCTAGTTACATTTCCTTCCATTTTGTTTGTATGGATTTTAAGCTCATTTGCTAACTTGTTTTTCAACTCCTTCTTCAAGTCATTCTTAAACTCGGATCTTAGGCTAATGATTTCTCTTTGAATGTTGTCAAACCTAGCATCGTTTCCATTGGCGTATTCAACAAATTCATTTGGAAGATCTTTCAAAGTTTGCAAACCCTTGTTGTTGTTTTGAAAATCATTGATTTGATTTTTTTTTGAAACTTGATTATTAGCCCCTTGCTTCCATAGTTTCCTTTGTAATTGTTTTTAAAACTAACTTGATAGTTTCGATAGTTGTTGTTAGCATTTTTATTAGGAGCAAAACCCGGTGGAGTCAATTGATTGGAGCGGGTAACTTGACCGTTTTGGTTGTAAGTTCTCGTGGCCGCGTAGGCACTCGAAGTGTTACCACCAATGGTAATGCACTCGGAGAAATCATGACCTCCACCATAATACATACATGAAACCTCAACAGCTTTAGCCGTAGCGGGAGCACTTTGTTCTCCAACTTTGAATTTAATTAAAAGACCTTTAAGCTTATCAGAGATTTTGTTTTCCAAGTTCGCCTCAATTTGGCAAGCATCGATGGTATTGGACAAAGAAGGTGAAGCCGAAGACGAAGCCTTACGAACACTCGATGTGTTACGAGGACTATACACCTTAGATCTATTCTCAATTATCAACAACGCTTCCTCAACCGTTTTACACAAAAAATTACCACCCGCGGCGGCATTTAGATAATCCCTTTCATGATCATTTAATCCATTGTAAAACGTGTCAATTTGATGCAAATCGGAAAAAACGTGATGAGGACACTCATGTAAAATTTCCTTAAACCTATTCCAAGCCGTTGAAAAACTCTCATTAAATTCTTGTGAAAATTTTGAAATCTCATTTTTCAAATGTGTAGTCTTAGAGGGCGGGAAAAATTGGTTCACAAACTTAGAAACGATATCCTTCCACGTCAATATTGAATTGGGTGTCTCTTTCTCTAACCAAATTTTAGCGGGCCCCGCTAAGGAATACGGAAAAAGCATCATCTTAATCGAGTCATTAGCAACATCCTTAAATTTGCAAGTGGCGGTAAGACGATTAAATCGGCGAATATGGTTGTGCGGGTTGTCCTTTTCATCACCACGGAATTTGTTGTTTTAGATCATCGACAACAAACCCGTTTTCACTTCAAAATTCTCCGCAAGGATAGCAGGAATCACAATAGCCTCTCCATAACCCTCGATGGGTGCTTGAAGTAACTCCATCATAGTTCGATTCGCCATGGTTGGCTCTTCTCTTACGATAGGTTCCTCAATAGGAGACTCCTCACTAGAAAGATTAGGAGTAGGTGTTGACTCCTTTCGGTTTCTACGTTTACGTGCACGTCTTGCTTGGTTGCGAGTTTGCATAAACGTCACTACAACGTGGGGATGAGCAACGAAGATTCTTTTTGGTGTTTTTAATTTTTCCAATTTTTTGTGGTTTTTGATTGTTTTTACTTTTTTTTGGATTTTTGTGATTGTATTAAGTAGACAAAAATCTACGAATCTCCTCCTTAATCAAATCTCTTGATTAAAGAAGCCTCAAGGAATGAAAACGATCACGTGAAGTGAACGCCTTCGATGACTTTAGAACGTTGGTGGAACACCAAAACGTTCAAGAGGGTTTAATCAAATGAAACCAAGAAAATATATATGATATGTAGATAATACTTTGGTTGGCAAACCCTCGATTAGCCCTTTTTATCTAAAGACGCACAAGCAAGCGGGGAAACGAGGCGACGCGAAGCACTTAAGAGCCTTTTTCCTTAGGGTATATTTTATAATACCCGCCTTATACCCACCTTATAGTTTGTGTTTTTCAAAATTAAGCTTCACGAAAGTATTTATCTATTTTCCCTTTGATTTCTTGTTTGAGATTCGAATACAATGATTGAGTAATGACCTCCCAATCAAGGTTGTGTTTTCACACTTTTGGAGTACTTGTGAATTTATTGTTCTACGTATACAATATAGTAATAATATTCACACAAAAAAGAAAAAACCGATAATACGTATTAGTAGAGTGCTACTAATACAAATATATATTATGGCTATATATAAAAACAACAATTTCCAAATCAAAACACAACATGCCTCCCCGGCAGCGGCGTGAAAATGATAGTTGTAAAATACGTCTTTTAGGAAAAAGAACGTAATTAGGGTAAGTATAAACAAGTGATTTAGGAAAACCACAAGTTAATGACCCAAAGTGGGGATCATTCTCAAGGAGGCTTGTGTGTTGTGTAGAGAGATGATTAACTTTTGTGATTATAGTTCATGAAGAAAGAAAATAGAAAAGAGATTAGAAGAGAATGACGGTTACGATTATGAATTACACTAAGACGAATAGTCGTGCACGTAAAACCGTAAAAAGTGACAAAATTAAAAATTTACCCTAAAAATTCCTCGAAAATTGGAATAAATCCTAAAAAATGTAATTAGAGTTTACAAAAAATCAAAAATCACTCAAACCTTTTATTTAATTAAATAATAATTTTTTTAAAGCTAATTAAAGCCCAAAAAATCAATTTACTTAACAAAAAGCCCAAAATGAGGTTTTTTCACTTGTAAACCTCTCAAATGACTTAACTAAATTTATAACTATTTTCGAAAATTTTAAATTAATAAAAACTATTTAAAAACTATTAAAACTTAAAATAATTCTAAAAATTAATCTAATGACAATAAAAATATTATAAAAATTGTAATATTCCTAACTTAATGTATTTGAACTAAGAAAAATGAAAAACTTTAAAAAATCTAAATTTTATTTTTTAATAATAAAATAATAATAAAATAATAATAAAATATTAATAAAAATCCAAAATTTATAAAAAATTCTAAAAAGTTGCAAACTAGTTTATTTTAACCTAGATAATACAGAAATGAAGTTGAAATTACAAAAATACCCCTATTGGGCCTAGAAATGGGCTAAAAGTCCAAATAGACCCCTTAATGGGCTCAAATAGGCCCAATAAGAAAAATGTTGTCCAAATAAGCCCAAAAGCTCCTATCTGACTTAAAATTTGATTTTAAGAACAAAACTCCGTAGGCCCATAAGCTAAAAATGTGTATAAGCTAGCTTATTTCAAAGCAACTTATTCTTAATTGGCTTTTTGGCCCATTAAGCTATAAGTTGATGCCATAAGCTCAAATTTGACACACAAGCTTCTTTTGAGTTAATTAAGAGATCTGTAAAAAGAAAATTGGAAAAAGCACAAGAAATAAGCCTCAAATAAGCCAAGACTCTCTTCACAAAACGACAAAATAGTCGTTTTTGAGTTCTAGACCACCTCAAGTGCTGATTCAACTTTCAAAAGCTTTTAAATGACTTAATTAAGATAAATAATCAAAAAGTTTTCAAATAAGCACAAGCAATAAGCCAGAATAAGCAGATAAGCACTTGTTTAAAAGTCAACTTAATGAGTTTTCTAGTAAAAAGTCAAAGTCAAAGTCTAATAAGCTCCAGATCAAATAAATGGATCAAATGAGGAAGATCTATCACAAAAAATAAGTTGTTTCAAGTCTGGATAAGCCAATTTAGCTTATGAATAAGCTAAATGACGATTAACACTAGCAGGGGCTAGTTTTGGAGTCTGAGCAGTGGGAAAAGTTTCCACTGCTTGACTTAATTAACCTTTTGTCTTATATGACTTTTTGTTGGAATCAAGTTACAAACAAGGCATCCTTGTGATCAGTGAATCACAAGGAGTCAAGAACAACAAAGAAATCACACTTACAAACAGCCAATTGATAAAATTAATTTAATTAAGCACCAGATCATACACAGACATGTACAATAAGCAGTTTAGGTTCAATAAGTACTTTTAGCAAAAATCAACCAGCCAAACTTCACCAAATGCATACATAAGCTATAATAAATTCAAATGAACAAATCTAAACAGGTTTCATGCACTGATTCAAAGCCTAGATCAAGATTCAAGCATATAAAAGTTAATGATGAACACTAACAAGCGGTTATGAACACTTAGCTGATATACTTGACCACAAGCCCAATTTCAAACACTCAAATCTTGTTAACAGGTTACACAAACTTTGATTTAACACCTCTTATCCCTAAACATGCATATACTCTAGGTATTTCCAAAATTTTAGGTCAAAAACAGTCAAAACAAGTGAGTTATAGCACAATCTTTAATTTGAGGTTACAAAGCTGAAAACTTGTAGGTCCTAGCACACAACCAAGTGAATAGCAGATACTAACTCAAACAAGCAACTTCTAATAACATAATAACAATCTATGCACTTAAACAGATAATCCCAAACACCCCTTATCTTTTTCAAATCAAGATTTAAACAACTATAAGTGTATTTCAGTGTTACCCAAGCCCAATCAAACACAATAACAGTTATATTATGCAGTATCAAGCAAGATTAAGCCACAATTTCAACAAGAACACAAGAAATGCACCAAATCACCAAAAATGAAGTATTTAAGCAGATTTTGGGTAAAAAGGTTCAAACCTCATGGATGTACATCCACACCCATGAATTTTTGAGCTTATGTGCTAGCAAGAACAAGCACAAGCTTCCACAAAAAACCCTGCTAAGATTCAACAAGGTGAGCATAAATAAATAAAAAACAGAAAGGTGACCACTTGGAAAATAAACTTGATTAATGCAACCTTGTTCCGACACTTGATTATCCCCAAGTTATAAGCCTCACAACACCTTGATATCACAATATCAGGATGCTATGATCCACTTATAGCCCAAGAATTCCAAGGTTTAAACCAAGACTTTAAAAAATATCAAAATTTGATCCTTTGTGCCATTTCTTGCACAAGGTTTAAAAACACGTTTTGAGATTCAAGATTAGTTAACATTAAACAATAACAAGCAGAATAAGAGATTGGCACTTGGTTTTTCTTCAAAGATTCAAACACTTTTCATTAAACAATGAACAAGGATTTACAGAACTTGAACAAAGGAAAAATCAAGAGCAACTGAAAATGAAAGGGCTATGCCTTATACAGGCTACAAATGAACTAGAAATGCTAAGAAAAACGTAACCCTAATGTTGTGAAGTCCCAATATTGCCCTTTGCAGATTTTGAAAGCTTGAGGATCATGTGACTTTCTTTGGCAGGTTGTGGAACTGGCAAGGTGGAAATTGCATCTATAGGCTCACAATGAGCTTAGAAAGTAAGCAGAAGTCTTGGGCGTTGGATGGCTGTCAAGGTTTTGGCAGTTTCTTCCCATGTGTAGTAGGGGAATCTTATGTGGGGTTGTAAGGCGATGAGGTGTCAAGTTTATGAGTTGGGTTGTGTTCATTAGCACCTTAATCATTAATCTGGAGATTTATAGGGTTTAATTACAAGTGATTATGAAATCCCTAATTGTGTTCTTGAGATGAATAGGAGTGGTTTTGATCCAGATTAATATTTGAAATTGTGTTAGGCGCCATAATTAAACTAACTAAGTAAGTTAGTTTAAATATCTGGTGAGTGGATGTTGAGGTGGCATCATGGTGAGTTCCCATTGGCTGAAAAGAGTGAGTGGGGCATGTGTCACCCCACCACTGGTCTAGGTTTGTTTCCTTGTCTGCCCAAATTAGTCCCTCATCTCTCTTTCTCTTTTCAGTTCATGTTTAAACAAGCCAAATGCAGATTCCTTTGTATTTGAAGTTTTTTCATACTTTTGCCCCAAATACTTTTCCAAAGTATTTTCAGGGGTATTTCTTGCCATTTATTGATTCTTGAAGGGTTGTTTTGGCATTTTCTTCATATATAATGGTCTTGACTTGTATGGTTGACTTTTTGGAGGACTAATATCGACAAGTCATGATTGTTGAGGGACCATTCTTGCTAATTCTTCAAAGTGGAGGGCCCTTTTTGTAAGTTTAACAAACTTTAAGGACCAAACTTGTAATTATGAATATACAAGGGTTTAAAGTGTCAATTCTTCAATATTGGAGGACCCTTCTTGCAATATCTTCAAATCTTCAAGGGTATTTCTTGATAAATCTTCATTAGGGCTTGGTTCATTGTGCGGCTTCGTTTCCCGTGTTCGATTTTGCATGATTCTTGTGATCTTTTGTCATTTTCTCAATATCCGTACCTAAAATACACAAGTAACAAACACAAGCATATATTTGGCCATTTTCATGATATTTTATGCATTTAAAGCCCTTTTTGGACGATGAGGCTATGTATAAAAGCAGTCTCATCACTTTTCTTTCTCAAAGACTTTTGCATCCTTTTACTTCGACAAGGTGGAGCTCTTGCAAAGTCCGGTTCTTTTCTTCCTCAAAGATTTGTGCATCCTTTTTGCTTCGACAAGGGGGAGAAACGAAATAAACTCGTCTTCGAAAATATTGTTTTTCATATGATTGAGTTTATGTGTTGTCGAAATCAAAAAGGGAGATTGTTAATGCAATGATGCCTAAAAAAGTTACTTGCATTTTTCGGTCTCGCTTTGTTTTGATTATGACAAAATATAAAAACAAACATTTATGAAAACAACAAAAAACGAATTCTTGAGTTCAAGTATTTTTTTCACTTCAACCATTATCACTTAAGGTATGAAGAAACAAGTTTTCATCTTAATTAAGTGATCAAGGATTTAAATTTTCTTAAAACTCACTTTTTATTAAATGTGATAGTTTTTTAATAAACTTTATTTTTAAGAAAATGTTTTATTAAATTCAATATTTGAAAATTTGAAAATGGCATATTCCATTTGGGTTTAGAATATCCTTTAAGGATAACTATTCCACCAGATGTGACTACCTCACTAAAAGACAAAAGGGAGCAGAGTCTACAACAACGGTCCCTAAAGATCTATACGATTCCTTATCGATAAGGAACCGTTGGCATAATTAAGGCACTGTGCTCAGATATGACCGTTGACCTTTGTCCTATAAATAGTGGACCATTCTCAGATTTTCTCTTCACCTCTTTTGCATACATTTTTCCAGATTCATAAATACTTCTTAAATCATTCAAATCCTTGATTATTTGGTTGATTACTACTTGTTTAGAAGTGAATATTTCTCCTCCCATCTCTTCCTCTTCAAGTGCAAAGAGAAGAACACTTTCATCCTTGAAGTGTTGAGTCTACCTCAAGATCTATTGAAGATCAAGTTTTATTCATTCATTATAGTTGTGTAGTGTTGATCCAAGTAGTTGTGTTATTTGGAGTTGTGTTGTGAAGATCCAAGTAGTTGTGTTATTTGGAGTTGTGTTGTGGAGATCCAAGTAGTTGTGCTATTTGGTAGTTGTGTTGTGAAGATCCAAATAGGTTTGTCTATTTGGAAGTTGTGTATGTAGTAGGGATTATACTTAGTCCTCAAAGTATATTGGTGTAGATTGGTCCTAGCTAAGATTAGGGCTCGACTTTTAGCTTAGAGTCGGAAATTAGATAAGCGACGTTGTGTACGATTTCTCCACCTTAAGGAGCTTGTTGATTAGTGAACTCTCGAGTAAGGAGTACTCGAGGAGTGGAGTAGGGACGAGGAGTGAGCTTCGTTGCCGAACCACTATAAATCCTTGGTGTTTGGTTTGATCTTTCTTTTCCTTATCTCTTTACATTCATTATTATTTATTAGCATATACTTGTGATTATTAGTTTAGTTGAACTATCCCTTGTTCATATTGTGTATAAGAAGATTTAACATAATTACTCAAGCCTAAGTTTTTGAAACGGATTTTTGAAAACCCTCTTTTAACAAGTAAATATTAAGAACCCATTCAACCCCTCCTTCTAGTTTCTACACTATCAAGCCCACATGTTGGGTGGGCTATATATACCCCCTCCTAGCATGTTAGGAGGGGTTAGTGGTTGATTCTCATATTCATCTAATCTAATATTTCCTTTTTCTCTCCAACCTCTCTTTACTTTCTTTCTCTAAGTTCTTCATCTATTTCTCTCTTTTAATCATTCATTGATTAGATAATCAAGGATTATGATAAGCTAACATTTTTATCAAGAGCCATGGGATGATTGGTTTGTTCTTGTGTTTGTTTCTTGATTTTCGTGGGTTTTGATATAATCAAGCTCAAATCTTGAATTTTTTTTGCGCTTTTGTGGTTTAAGTTAGTAGACAAATCGACTACATAGATGTGGTAGTGATTTGGGTTACTTGATTTGGTCAAAATCGCAAAAGTTTTGGTTATTCGGATCACTTTTTTGGGTGTATTTTGAAGAACAGTAACCTCGTGTATGATATAGTCGGCTACGGTTCTATACATCATTATTGAAATACTACTTCATTCCCAAAACTGTACGATTCTTTATTATTCCGAAAATCATCACTTGTTTATTCAGAGAATCAGAAGAAGTGTATTCCGAAAATAACAAGTTCCATATTCTGAAAACCATAAGTTTCCTTATTCCGAAAATCACTAGTTGCACATTCCAAGAATCACAACTTGTTTTATTCCGAAAATACTTCAGTGAATGATTCCGAAAATTATTAGTGAATTATTCTGAAAATAATCAGTGAACTATTCTGAAAATTGTGAATTATTCCGAAAATTATCAGTGAAATATTCTGAAAATCATTTAAGTTTGGGCTTTCCGAAAATCAACAGAAGAAGCTTATTCCGAAAAACTTGCCAGCTTTAATATTCCAAAAATCATTTAAGTTAGGAATTTTTCCGAAAATCTTTTGGAAAATTATTCCGTGAATTTGAAATTTATTCAAAAAAAGTGATTTAGAAATCGTGAGTTATTTGGTCTTAGAGATGTTTTGTTTTCTCGAGAACACCTACTTAGGGGAGTTAATCAATTTTTCCTCACTAATCAAGGGATTTAATCGACAACAACAAACACAATTACTTTCTTTCATTGATCGATCGATAAGTAATCCTTACCTTAATTTGTCATCGAATTTCAATGGATTTGTTGAATTCGACATATCAAAAGGGAGAATTGCAGAAGATGCAAGAAGAAGCACGAAAAAGTTGTCAGGTCTTATTTAGACAATTTGAATGTCATCTCGACGAGTCTTTGGTCAAGATGCTCCTATCTTCATCGAGGCTATGATGATAAACTTGGATATTATTCAACACCAACTTGACAAAGAACACTTTAATCACATTGAATTCGTATCTACACTTCAAGTTCTTTTGAAACAATTATTGATCTTTCTTCAATTCGATGTTTCCAAGAAAGAAAATTCAGTGCTCTGCAAGTCATTCCTTGAAGACATGCATACCGAGATTCAAGACTTCTGTGGTACCTTGTTCAAACACGTGAACTCTCTTACGCATTTTTTTAAAGAAACATCACGACTTCAAATTGATTATGATAATTGGAAGCAAGAAAATCAGATGCAGATGCATAAGGAAAATGCTAATACGGATGACACAAAGGAGACCGCTTTGGTTAACAATGAGAGCAGCACATCAAGGAATATTACAGACATCTCTTATGATGACACCATACCCGTATATGACGAAGAGCCTACAAATACGGTACAAATACAACATGTTGAGCATTCCAAACTTATTTATGACAAACATGGGATGGAAAAGGGTGATAGTTATACTACTTCTAATTATGAGTCATAATGGGGGAGAGATTGTTCAGAATGTTGTAGTAAATCATGATAAATATTTTACGATTGCTTCTTTAACCAATTCTGTTTCTAGGATTGAAGAGCTTGAACCGATAATAGCTCAATGATGAGACTACTTTTATACATAGTCTTATCGTCCAAAACGAGCTTTAAATGGATAAAATATCATGAAAATGGCCAAATATATGCTTGTGTTTGTTACTTATGTATTTTAGGTACAGATATTGAGAAAATGACAAAAGATCACAAGAATCATGCAAAAACGAACACGAGAAACGAAGTCACACAATGAACCAAGCCCTAATGAAGATTTTCTAAGAAATACCCTTGAATATTTGAAGATATTACAAGAAGGGTCCTCCAATATTGAACAATTGACACTTTAAACCCTTGTATCTTCATAATTACAAGATTGGTCCTTAAAGTTTGTCAAATTTACAAAAAGGGCCCTCCACTTTGAAGAATTGGTAAATTTATTCCCTCAACAAAACTAAATTGTCAATTTATTCATCCTCAAAGTCAAACATGCCATGAAGACCTTCAAGTGATAAAAGAACAAGTTTGGTCCTCAAAATATGTCAAATTGCAAAAAGGACCCTTAACTTTAAAGAAATGGCAAAATGGTCCCTCATTAATCATGACTTGTCAAATTCAGTCCTCCAAGAAGTCAACCATACAAGTCAAGACCATTATCTTTGAAGAAAATGCCAAAACAACCCTTCAATAATCAAGAATTGGCAAGAAATACCCCTGAAAATACTTTGGAAAAGTATTTAGGGCAAAAGTGTGAAAAGGGAAATTTCAAATACAAAGGAAAACGGCTTTGGGCATTTTTAATACAAAGTAGCAAGGAAGAAATAAACAAGGGATGATTTCTGCCAAGACAACCTAAGTAACGTAGACCAACCATCATGTGACACGTGCCCCACTAACCTAAATCAACCAATCACCACTCACCTTGCCTCCACCTCACAATTCCACTCAGCTAATATTAAACTAATCTAACTGATTAGTTTAATTCACGCCTAAACATGTTTTTAAAACATAAAACAGATCAAATAACCATGTTCTTCATGTTCTTGACAAAATTAGGTTTTCTTAATCTACTTGAAATTAAACCATCAAAACATCCAGACTAAGGATTAAGCTAGTCTTAATCATAACCTGACCCACAAATCACTTGCCACCTCACCACACATGTCACATGGGACATGCCTTTGGAAACCTTGGTTTCACGGATCTTTAAGCTACTAGGAATGCATCATGTTCATATGATTAGATAATCAAAGCGGAATTAGAACATGACACATTAACAAGGTGTTTAGGCACAAAAACATGAATTAAAACAAAAGGATTGCTCATTATATTAATAACGAACAACCACTAGACGTGTATACATTAATCCCACGTCTAGTCCAACACACGCTCTGATACCAATTTTGGAAACCTTGTTACTCCCAGGTAAAACCCATGATAAAATCATTCCCAAGTCTCCCAATAGACCACAACCAATTCTAGGCCAAAAATGTCTTGGCAACATGCATAGTATATCAACTTTGCATGCTACAGTGCCTCATGATTTAGTAAAACTAACTCATACTCACCTGTGGACACAATCTAGAATTGTGATAAGAGTATCATAAGGATACCCAAAAGTCCTAAAGGTTCCTAAAACCTCCCCTTAAACTGTGATACATATGTTCCCAAAAATATGCATGAACATAAAAAATTTATGTCAAGATAGGAATAGAAAATTCCAACCATCATCCATAAATAAAAATATGCTCAAATGATTCTCCAAGGATCCATAAGCAACTCTGTATCCAATGGTATAATGCTAACACCACCTGCACATTTAGATTAAAAACCACAAAACTAACATTGATGCTGACAACGTCCTGATAACACTTGCCAGCGTTAAGAAAACCTTTGTCAGCGTTAGACAAATGTTTTGCTGACAACGTCACAATAACACTTATCAACGTTAAGGTAACCTTTGTCAGTGTTAGAAAAATATAGTGGAAAATCTAAATCCTCAAAAAGACCAATAACAATGCATTATCCTGTACACACTTTTACAAAAAGACTCCAAAACACATATTTAAGTGAGATTGATCATTCTAATACTTGTTACCAAGTATTGAAACCTTCCAGCATCAAAAGGTTTAATTAATAAATCAGACACATTTTCTTCTGTGTCAACCCTATCTGGTTGTATTAAACCCTTTTCAAAACAATCCCTTATAAAATGATGTCTAATTTCTATGTGTTTAGTTTTAGAATGATGTACAGGAATCTTAATAATGCATAAAGTGTTGTTATTGTCAACAAATATCTTGGTATGCATGAAATTATACCCATAATCCAACAACTCGTTCTGAATCCATAAGACTTGTCCACAATAAGCAGCTGCAGCAACATACTCTGCTTCAGTTGTAGAATTGGTCACCACTGTTTGTTTCTTGCATTGCCAAGAGATCAACCTGCTCCCAAGAAACTGACATCCACCAGTTGTGGATTTTCTATCAAACTTATCACCTCCATAGTCACTGTCTTAATATGCAATAAGCTCCAAAGGTGAATCTTTTGGGTACCACAAGCCAAGATCTGGATAACATCTTAGGTACCTAAAGATTCTCTTGACATCATAAAGGTTACATTCTTTGGGAGTCACTTGATGGCGTGCACATGCACACACAACAAACATGATGTCAGGTCTTGAGGCTGTGAGATACATCAATGAACCAATCATTGATCTATAGTGCCTGACATCCACATCTTTTCCATCTCCAATCTTTCCCCAAGGGTGTTCTCTATCCATAGGAGTAGTAGCCCTCTTTTCATGTGGAGAAAAGCCAAACTTCTTCAAGATCTCTGCTACATACTTATCCTGAGAGATGAAGATACCATCTTCTTTCTGCTAAACTTGTAACCCTGGAAAGAAGTTCATCTCCGCCATTGCACTCATCTTGAATTTGTCTGTCATGAGCTTGGAAAAGTCTTCACTCATCTTTGGATTGGTGGAGCCAAAGATGATATCATCAACATAGACCTGAACAAGTAGGACATCCTTATCAGCCTTCTTTGTAAACAATGTCTGGTCTATGGTGCCCCTTTTGAATCCATTTTCCAGCAAATAAGTGGACAATGTACCATACCATGCTCTTGGGGCTTGATGAAGTCCATACATAGCCTTCTTGACTCTATACACCTTGTCTGGATTCTCTGGATCTTCAAAACCAGGAGGCTGCATCACATATACCTCCTCAACAATTGTTCCATAGAGGAAGGCACTCTTCAAATCCATTTGATAGACAATGAAGCCCATGCAGGAAGCATAGGCTAGAAATATCCTTATAGCTTCAAACCTTGCAACTGGTGCAAAGACCTCCTCATAGTCTATTCCTTCCTCTTGTGTATATCCCTGAGCCACTAAACGTGCCTTGTTTCTGACCACAATGGCTCTTTCATCTCTCTTGTTTCTTAGAACCCATCTTGTCCCAATAGGTCTTACATACCTGGGACAATCAACCAGCTCCCAAACATCCTGAATTAAAAATTGGTGAAGCTCATCCTACATTGCTTCCACCCAACTTGGTTCTTTGAGAGAATCAAAGATCTTCTTGGGTTCCTGTTGTGACAGAAAACAGGAAAACAAACATGCTTGAACAAGAGGGGTATCAACCTTCTTGTGTATATTGGCAATGAATCCACCAAGATTCTGATGAGATCTTCTAGTCTGAACAGGAGTCATGACATCCCCAATAATTTGTGAAGGGGGATGATTCTTCATAGTAGAAGTGAGAACTCCTCCCTCAAAAAGTCTGTTGTCTTCAATCTCATTATCCATGTTGCCAATATCTTCTTCAGACTCTCTTCCATCAATATTAGTATGATCCTCTTCATGGATGCTTGAAGGTTCACCTTGTTCAAAATTGGAAGAGAAGATATGCCCAAAAGTGTTGTGAACGCCTGAACCAAGATTGTCAGCCTTTGGGTTATCAACACCTGAAATGTTTTTGTCAACGTTTGAGCCATCAACGCCTGAATTTGTCCTGTCAGCGCCAGATTTGTCTTTGTCAGCACCTGAAGGACCATGCATGTTGTTAACTGGTGGTACTTAGGGACCAACATTTTCCCTTCCAGTAGCAGCAGCAGCAGCAAAAGCATCTGTCCATATGGGGATAGTTACATACTCTTGTATGGGAGATGACTTTTCTGCTGGTGATCCAACCTGTTCATCAACCTGTGTACCTGAAACATCAACAACTTGTTCTTCCACAACATTTGAAGTTACCTTTACAATGTCTAAATTAGTAACAGGCATATAATTTAAAGTCCTAGATAGAGGTTCCAATTCAAACAACCAATTTGGACCACTTTCAGGATCACTAGGTTTACTCTCTAAAAACCTAACATGTACTCTCTCAAGTATACGTTTTTCCTTCTTGAGGTAAACCCTATATCCCTTGCTCTACACTGAATAACCCATGAAATAGCCTTCATCACCTTTTGCACTAAATTTACCCAAGGCATCACTAGTATCAAGTACAACTACATGACAACCAAAAGGTTTAAGAAAACCAATATTAGGTTTCCTTCCCCAAAGTAACTCATAAGGTGTTTTGTTCTATATCTTGTTGACCAATGCTCTATTCTGAACATAACAAGCTGTATTCACAGCCTCATCCCAAAAAGCTATGGGAAAGTGAGCATCAACCAACATAGTCCTGGCTGCTTCAATTAGGGTTCTATTCTTTCTCTCAGCAACCCCATTTTGCTGTGGGGTTCTGGCAACACTAAACTGCCTAGTAATCCCTTTCTTGGCACAAAAATCATCTAACAGTTTATTTCTAAACTCACCACCATTATCACTCCTAAGCATTTTAACTTTATTACCAGTCTTTTTCTCAATTTGGGTAATAAAGTCAATTAAAGTATCAGCAGTGTCACTTTTCATAGCTAAAAAGAAAGTCCAAGTAAACCTAGAAAAGTCATCTGTGATGACAAAGCAGTATGATTTACCATTCAAACTCTCTATATTAGTTGGACCAAATAGGTCCATATGCAGCAAGTGAAGTGGTCTAGAACTAGAGTGCACCTGTTTAGACTTAAATGAGACCTTGTGATGCTTGCCTTTAAGACATGCAACACAAGAGTGGTCACTGTGGAAAGCCTTTTCAGGCAAACCATCAACCAAGCCAAGTCTCACAAGCCTGTTTATATTCTTAAAGTTTATGTGCCCTAGTCTCCTGTGCCATAGATTACTCTCATCAACTGAAGCTTTAGCATAAAAACATGACATATTATTATTCATCCTAATCCCATTAAGATTCACATTATAAATGTCTTTATGTCTAGGTGTTCTATAGTCAATATATTTCTCATCTAGGATTTTATAATCCTTGCTTAACACCAAGCATTCAGTATCAGTAAATGATATTATGATTTTTGTATGGGTTCTTCTAAATTCTCTCGGTATCCTCTCGAATTGATCTCGGCTCTAAGTGGAATGATTTGTTCTTGGTTAATGAAAAGGTGATGGTTTGTTTATCTATTTTAATCTAATAACAATTAATAAAGTGTCGAAGAGTAAACTTAAAGCTTTGAATGATTAAAGTAAAAAAACGAGTTTAAAAATAAATGATTAGAAACTTAACGATTATATGAGGAAAATAAATGAACACTTAATAAAAAACTAACACTTGGAACACTTTGTAAAAATATGACCTTAATTGAAAAGTACTAAAAGAAAGTAAGAACGGAACAAAGCAAAACAATTGAATCGGAATAACCCAAAAAGAGGTGTAATCGGAATGTATTCCGATCTAATGATCGGAATATGGAGGAAACTAGTGATCAGAATATGAGGAAAAGAGGGGCAATCAGAATACTTGAAAAACTTGTACAATCGGAATATGTGTAAAGGAGGCAATCGGAATAATGAAATGAGTGCTAAATGGGTAAACTTACCGATCGAAATAATCAAAAACAAAACAATCGGAATATGCGATGTACAATTTCAAATCGGAATAAGCCCAAACAAAGAACAATCGGAAAACCTAAACCCTTTTCCGATCGGGCGATCGGAATGAGGGTGGTGTGTTCGATCGGAATACTCGGTCGGAAAAGGGAATTACCCTTTCCAAAAATTATGCTAAACCGAAACTTAAGCAAGGGAAATAAGCTTATGGAATAAGCTAACTCCCAAACAAGCTCGAATTCAACAATAAGCAAATCAAATAAGCACTAAGAAAACTTTATCTAAGCTTAAAATCAACAACTTTTAAATCAAATCAATAAAAAGATGAACTTTTCATAAAAACTTTAAAAAGTAAATAAGCTAAATCAACAAATAAGCCAATAAGAACAAGGATCTTAAGCTTATTCGTGTATAAACTTAAGGAAACATAAAAAGAAATCAACTTTTTAAGCACAAATCATTGATGAACAACACGGATCATACGAGATTTGTACCAAAATCAATCAAAATAAAAGAAAGGAAGGATGAGATTAAAGATTAAAAGATAAAAACTTGAACTTGATTAATGAAAAAGTAATACAAATGTTTTGATCTAGAAAGAGAAAAAGATGAAATCTAGTGAGAGAAAGTTTAGAACTTTCTCTCTCTAAAACTAGAGAGAATGAATAGCTACAAAACTACCTAAAAAGAACTAAGTGTTTATTTTTGTGAAATAAAGCCGTTTATATAGGCGTGTCTTGTGGTGGTGGGCTTGTGATTGGGCTTTGGTTTGGGCTTCTTTTTCTTCTTTCTTCTTAAGTCTTCACGCTTCTTCAAATAAACGTTTCCGACTTGGATTTGAGAAGTGTCGGTGAATAATTCCAACTCGTCTTATAATCTTTTATTTAATAGACTCGAGTTCTTCGACATATATGAATCTTCCATCTTTGGCTCTATTCTTCGATAAATCTTCAAATAGGCACAATGACTTCAAATCTTTTGCATCTCTTGGACAATAGACTTCGTCTTGAGTCTTTTTCCTTGATAAAACCCGTGCAATCCCATGTTTTCTTCAATATTCATCCGGATGACTCTGAAAACACAATAAACACAAAAACCACGCATAATTCCAAACAAATGATATTAAATACGTGTTTTGGTCTTGTTTTAGCCAGAATTAAGTGGTAAAAGGATGGGTGTTTTCACACCTATCAAATCCCCTACACTTAACCATTGTCATGCCCTCATGCAATGCTTAGTGACAAAGCACATTTACATTTTTCTCATAATCAATCAACCTTGGACTTATTAATATACTACTAAACGAAAATGAAAGTACTAAGTGAAATTAAAATTTTAAAGTAAACAAAAGGATGGAAATAACTTGCAAAGAGATCAAGGACTTACATTAGGGCTTTGGTGCTGCGAAGATTTATCACCCTCAAGTTTCACGTTCCCCAAACTAAGCTTAAAAACGAGATCATTGTTATTATAAGTTAGCAAATCGAACACTTACACACCTGGGTGTATCTCTTATATTTTATTTTTGTCTTAGAATGATCATGAAGATGCATTTTTGGACTTATTTCGATAGTTTATTTAGGCTGAAAGCAAAGTAGGACGATTTGATCAATAGTTAGCTGAAGGACAAAATCTCTTAAAACTGCTTCTCGGGATATCAAAAAGTTCATATCTTGGCATAACTTGGTTCGCGATTTGAGACCTTTCTCGGGCCGATATTTGGCATGTACTTCATACTTCATATCTTGAGAGACGTTCTTGAGATAATGGTCTTCTCATTGTAATAGAGTTTCTTCACTTGGATACTTTTGAGGGGTACTCCAACTTTGTTGACCACGACTTCATGATTATTTCTTCAATCTCTAATTGGGATTTCGAGATACAACGATCCGCCTCCTTTTCGGACTTGGATCTATTTATCCTCATACCTTGTTAGGGTCTTTTCGGATAGACTTCTCCATGATCTTTATGGGAGTTGATTGCTTTTCGTCGTGAGTCTTGATCCTTCATATTGATTTTAGGAATAATGTTCTTCACATCACTTTTGGATCTTCAGCAATAAAATGGAATCCTCATGCCTTGTTAGGGCCTTTTCGGACTCGCCAATCTTCGCGCCCTGCTTCATAAGTTATGCCTTGGCTATGAACTCTTATCATTACCGAGCAACTTTTAAACGATCTTGGGCTAGAAGCTAAGTAACTTTTCAAATCGTACGACCTTACTTATTGCAGATAAATTATTAGCAAGTGATGGGAGAATAGGCAAATAATTACACCAAGTGAGCTTGTGCAAGAATACCGACTTATAATTGACTCTATCATTTCTCGTTCTCCACAATTTAAAATCTCAAGTAATGAGACTCGTGGATACTTAGCCTAATAAACCAATTAAGGTCTACATGGTTAAGGATACTAGCTAGAGTGAACTTGGATAAGTAAACTCGGGTTGAGTCAAAATAATCGCAACAAGCCTAATATGTCAAAGACTTCTAAACTAGCTACACCACTTTATTAAAATTAGACTTTATTGCGGGATATATTCATATGAAAGCAAAGATAAAAATTTAAAAATTACGACTAAGTGGCCAAAGTTAATTAAAAATTTGAAAAAAATGTTGAAAAATATGATTTTCCGGTTAAATGAAGGCATTTTCATGGAAAAGTCCACTTAAAACTTCGATAGAAGTCCCCCCTACACTTAAGATAAACATTGTCCTCAATGTTTAAGTATGTGGGAAAAGTCTCCCCTACACTTATGACATTGTGCACGTTGGTTAACTCAAGTTAAGGAAGAGATGACTAAAGTGATCAATTTCAAATGTGAGTATGAAGAAAATTGAATCACGATAGTTGAGAGATAGAACCGGATTTCGGATAACACGGGAGCACGGTTCTTCAGAGGTTCCAAGAGTGCACTTATCCTTGTAATCACATCACCACACAAAAACAAAGAACCTATACAGGTCCCCCTACACTTAGGAGGTAAAAACATAAAAGGATAGATACTCGGGCTGCCTCCCGAGGAGCGCTTGTTTTTGATAACCGAGTCACGAGCCTGGCTCGACCCAAAATTAGTTCATGGGGAACGTGGTGAGGGATGGAATAATCTCCTGAGAGATGTCCTCACCAAAGTATAGCTTCAGACGCTGGCCATTCACCTTGAAATTGGGCCCATTTGGCTGAGGAAGCTCAATGGTCCCAAATGGAAAGACTTTGGTGATGGTGAATGGACCAGACCAGCGGCTCTTCAACTTGCCAGAGAAGATCTTCAACCGAGAGTTAAAAAGTAAGACTTGATCACCAGCGTGGAACTCTCGGTTCTTGATTTTTGCGTCATGAAGGATCTTCGTCTTCTCTTTGTAGATCAACGAGTTCTCATAAGCTTCATTCCTCAGTTCGTTGAGCTCGTTGAGTTGAATCTTGCGATGATCACCGGCTTTGTTGATGTCGAAGTTAGCCCACTTCAAGGCCCAGTGCGCCTTATGTTCCAGCTCGATGGGAAGGTGGCATGCTTTCCCGTACACAAGACAATACGGTGTACAACCGATCGGGGTCTTATAAGCAGTACGGAAAGCCCACAGAGCATCATCTAACTTATCAGCCCATGCGGCATGATGCTCTCCCATAGTACGTTCCAAAATTCGCTTCAATCCACGGTCAGATATCTCGGCTTGCCCATTGGTTTGGGGATGATAGGCGGTGGAAAGACGGTGATTGACACCATACTTAGCCATGACTCTTGCAAATTGATCATTGCAAAAATGAGTCCCGCGGTCACTGATAATAGCACGAGGAACGTCGAATCTAGCGAACAACGATTTCAAAAAGTTACAAACCACCCTTGCGTCATTAGTGGGTAAAGCTTTGGCTTCAACCCATTTTGAAACGTAGTCAATGGCTACAAGGATGTATTTGTTTCCTTTAGATGAAAGGAATGGCCCCATAAAGTCGATACCCCAAACATCAAAGATTTCACATTCTTGTATGAAATTCTGAGGCATCTCGTCTTTATGTGTGATTGTGCCTTGTTTTTGACAAGCATCACAATGTTTAACCATATTGTGAGCGTCACGATATATGGTGGGCCAATAAAATCCCGAATCAAACACTTTTTTGGCGGTGTAGTTGGGACCAAAGTGACCACCGGTGGGTCCTTTGTGGCAAGCGTCAAGGATTTCTAAAGCTGCCGGTCCATCAACACATCGGCGAATAATCAAGTCAGCACATTGTTTGAATAGGTAAGGGTCGTCCCATTAGTAAGTCTTAATGTCGTTGAAGAACTTTTTCTTTTGTTGGGACGTCAACCCTCCCTTGAGAATTCCACCCGCCAAGTAGTTTGCAAAGTCCGCAAACCACGGGGTTTCATCAGAATTTGAATTTATAGACATTAAGGTCTCCAAGGGAAAAGAATCATTGATTTCTTTGTTCGGATGATCACTTTGGTAAGGATCCTCAAGTCTGCTGAGATGATCCGCGGCTAGGTTTTCTGCTCCTTTTTTATCGCGAATTTCGATTTTAAATTCTTGGAGTAGCAAAACCCAGCGAAGAAGTCTTGGTTTGGAATCTTGCTTTGTCAACAAGTACTTCAACGCGGAATAATCGGTGTAAACGATTGTAGTGGAAAGGACAAGATAGGGGCAAAATTTTTCAAAGGCATAGACAACAGCTAAAAGCTCTTTTTCGGTTGTCGTATAATGCAATTGTGCCCCCGTCATTGTCTTGCTAGCGTAATGGATTGGTTGGAATTGTTTGTTCACTCTTTGTCCCAGAACCGCTCCAATAGCAAAATCACTAGCATCGCACATCAACTCAAAGGGAAGCTCCCAATTAGGGGTAACCAAGACGGGTGCCTTAGTAAGCTTATCCTTAAGCGAGGTGAAGGCTTCAAGACACTCTTTGGAAAAGATAAAAGGAGTATCTTTTTCCAAGAGGTGGGTCATCGGGCGAGCGATTTGAGAAAAATCTTTGATGAATCGACGGTAGAAGCCCGCATGACCCAGAAAACTTCTCACACCCTTCACGGTTGAAGGTGGAGGCAACTTAGCGATAACATCGACTTTAGCACGGTCTACTTCAAGACCGACTTTAGAAATCTTGTGTCCTAGCACGATGCCTTCTTTTACCATGAAATGACATTTTTCCCAATTCAGAACAAGGCGAGTGTCTTCGCACCGCTTAAGCATACGTTCCAAGTTGGTAAGGCAAGAAGAGAAAGAATCCCCGAAGACCGAGAAATCATCCATGAAGACTTCCATGGTTTGTTCAACCATGTCATGGAAGATAGCTAACATGCACCTTGGAAAGTCCCGGGCGCATTACATAAGCCAAAAGGCATTCTTTTGTAAGCAAATGTGCCATAGGGATAAGTGAATGTTGTCTTCTCTTGATCTTGGGGATCGATGGGTATTTGAAAATAACCCGAGAAACCATCAAGAAAGCATTAATATTCATTACCCGCTAAACGTTCAAGCATTTGGTCCATAAAAGGTAGAGGGAAATGATCCTTTCTCGTGGCATCATTGAGTTTGCAGTAATCTATACAAACTCTCCACCCAGTAACGAGACGAGTGGAAATCAACTCGTTGTGTTCATTGGGAACAACGGTTATTCCGCCCTTATTGGGCACACAATGGATTGGACTAACCCATGGTGAATCCGAAATAGGGTAAATCATACCCGCATCAAGAAGTTTGATAACCTCTGTTTTGATGACTTCATGGATTTTTGGATTCACCCTTCGTTGGCTTTGAATTATGGGCTTAAAGTCGTCCTCCATGAGAATTTTGTGTGTGCAGAAGTGAGGATCAATTCCGCGAATATCAGAGATTTTCCAAGCAATAGCCTTCTTATGATCTTTAAGCACGACAATGAGGCGAGTTTTCTCTTCATCTTTCAAGTCCTTCGCGATAATGACGGGCGACTTCTTCTCTTCTTCAAGGAACACATACTCGAGATGGGGCGGCAACTCCTTAAGTTCTAAATCCGGAGGATTGTCGACGGGAGGCGTTTTCAAAGTCGGAGTATCGATAGCAATAACCGTAGGAGATGGAGGAGAAGGATTGTTTTCGTTGAGAAGATTTTCAAAGAAGTGCATGTCGTTATCCCCATCGGTGGGAGAATCATCATTAGCTAAGGTCACATCTCCCATGGTGGCTTCAAGATTGTTCCAAAACAAATCACTTTCTCCAAATAGAGACAGCGATGAATCAATAGAGGAAACGGTTTCAACATTGGGAAGAGAGGTAGGAATAATTTTACAAGCATCTTTGAAGTGTTCTTCACAAGCCTCATCAAGAACGTCAATACAATTAACACTCTCATATGAATAAGGTTGTTTAGACAACTTTCCCATGTTGAAGACGATTTTATCGTCACCCACTCTCATGATAAGCTCACCGGCTTCAACATCGATGAGAGTGCGACCGGTCCTCAGGAATGGACGACCTACGATCAAGGGAACACGAGGGTCCATCTCGTAGTCGACGACGATGAAATCGGCAGGAAAAGTGAATTTGTCGACTCCTACAAAGACGTCTTCGGCTATCCCCACTGGGTAAGCAACCGTCCGGTTAGCTAATTCCAAAGTCATTTTGGTGGGGACTAGCTCAGGGAGAGATAATTTCTTCCAAACGCTTAGAAGCATTAGATTAATACTGGCACCTAGATCGGCTAGGGCCATGCAATTCTCTACTCCCGTGAAATTGCAAGGGATTAAGAAACGACCCGGATCACCAATTTTGGTTGGCAATTTCCTTAAGAGCACTGCAGAGCAATTATCATTAAGTTGGGTGTTGGCGATATCGAGAAGCTTTTCCTTGTCACTCAGAAGATCTTTAAACATTTTCGCGTACTTAGGCATGTGAGCGAGAGCCTCAGCGAAGGAGATATTGAAATTCAGTTGTTTAAACATTTTAAGAAAGTTTGAAACCTGAATATCATCCTTGCTTTTGAGCTTCTCTTTCCTCAACCTAGATGGATAAGGTATATTGGAAGAAGAGGAAGGCTTTGGGAGAATAGGATCACTCACATCCTTGGGTGGAGGAGGGGTAGAAGGAAGAGGTGGAGAAATTGGGGAAGGAGAAGGATGAGGAATAGGAGCAGGTGACTCGTTCTCCTTAGTCACAACCACCGGTGGAGGTATAGGAAGCTCCGGTTCCTTTGTACCTTTGCCGCTGCGAGTGGTGATTGCTTTCATCTCCCCTCTTGGATTCGTAACGGTGTTACTCGGAAGAGTACCCGAAGAAGAGGGTTGATTACCTTGGAAGAAACTAGCCATCATGTTCTTCAAGTCATTTGTTTGGCTATCCAACATGTTTCTCATGTCGGCTCTCAAATCGTTCCCTTGTTTGACCAGGTCTGCTTTCAAGTTGCGCACTTCCTGTTGGAGATTATCCACGATCACATCGTTAGTCCTCATGTAGGTTCCAATGTCTTGATGTAATGCAGGGGTTTGGTTGGAAGGAGCATTGTATGCGGGTGGTTGATAAGCAGGTTGTTGGTAAACTTAGTTGTTACGTTGAGGTGGTTGTTGCTGTTTATGAGGTGGTATGTAAGGTGTACGAGGTTGTTGTTGTTGTTGTTGAGTAGGGCGATTGAGGTTTTGTTGTTGGTTTGGGTTGTTTGGAGGAAAACCGGGTGGTGAGAGGTAGTTGTTGGAGCGGTAGCTAAGCAAATTACGGTCACCTTGAGGTCTAGCTTGATAGGGAGGTTGAGGATAGGTGCCATAAGCTGCATTCACATTTTCAGCAGGGTAGTCTTGGGTGGCAGTACAAGTGGTGTAAGAGTGAGGACCACCACATATCTCACATGGTTGGCTAACAGCATTGACTTGAGCGTTTTTAGCGTTGTTGCTGTTGTTGTTGCTGACGGTGTGGGTAACAAGCGATTCAAGAAGCGTAGTGATTTTGTCTAGACGCTTGTCGCTGTCACTAGTGCTAGCACTAGCGACATTGGTCCGAACACTCTTGGTTTGCACACGAGACTTATTCTCAATGATATCCCAAGCAGCATTAGAAGTCTTAGCCAAAAGATTACCCCCCGAGGCACTGTTTAGTGAATCTTGGTCACTCATGCTTAAACCATTGTAAAATGTATTAATTTGATGTACTTTGGTAAAACCATGTTGTGGGCATTTTCTTAGAAGATCTTTAAAACGATCCCAAGATTCACTGAACGACTCATCGTACTTTTGTTCAAAATTTATGATTTCATTTCGCAAAGCGGTAGTACGAGAGGGTGGGAAAAAGTAATTAATAAACTTGGTTTCCAAATCCGTCCACGAGAGAATACTCTGTGGCGGTTCCTTAGCAAGCCAATGCCGGGCTTGTCCCTCTAAAGAAAAGGGAAAAAGTTGTAACCTGATAACCTCTTGTGGAACACCATTGAACTTGACCGTGTTAGTGAGTTGCAAGAATCTCTTGATGTGGTCGTGTGGATCATCAATGGTACACCCCAAGAATGGTTGAGCGGAGACCATCTGGATAAAGCCTGATTTGAGCTCAAAGTTGTTGGCGGCAATTGGAGGTATGACAATTGGATCATTGTTGCCGTCTACATGAGCTTGTAGCAGTTCAATCATCGGGCGATTATCCGGTTGAGGCTCATTGTTGTTGTTATTATTCATGTTGTTGAAAGGTGGGTTGTTGTTGTTATTATTGTTTGGAGGTGGTACACCGGCCATGTCTACGTGATCGAGAGGCTCGGGCTCTTGATAAGACGTGGATGGAGTGCGCATACACCTGCAAAAGAACTAACAAGGCAAAAACCAAGCAAAAATATTTTTGGTTTTTTATGTTTTTTTAATTGTTTTTGGATTTTTGAAATTTTTTATATTTTTTAGTTGTTTTTGAAAATTTTATGAAAAAGGTAACGTTCACGGGGAACGGATCCCAAAATCCAAGTTCTCACAAAAAACTTTTGATCTTAACGAGAAGTGCCGGCAGCGGCGCCATTTGATATTATGATTTTTGTATAGGTTCTTCTAAATTCTCTCGG
Organism: Glebionis coronaria; assembly: GCA_025667525.1. Taxonomy (NCBI): domain Eukaryota; kingdom Viridiplantae; phylum Streptophyta; class Magnoliopsida; order Asterales; family Asteraceae; genus Glebionis; species Glebionis coronaria. Next base: position 519,532 of record JANFOE010000171.1, read on the forward strand.
TATCCTCTCGAATTGATCTCGGCTCTAAGTGGAATGATTTGTTCTTGGTTAATGAAAAGGTGATGGTTTGTTTATCTATTTTAATCTAATAACAATTAATAAAGTGTCGAAGAGTAAACTTAAAGCTTTGAATGATTAAAGTAAAAAAACGAGTTTAAAAATAAATGATTAGAAACTTAACGATTATATGAGGAAAATAAATGAACACTTAATAAAAAACTAACACTTGGAACACTTTGTAAAAATATGACCTTAATTGAAAAGTACTAAAAGAAAGTAAGAACATAACAAAGCAAAACAAGTGAATCGGAATAACCCAAAAAGAGGTGTAATCGGAATGTATTCCGATCTAATGATCGGAATATGGAGGAAACTAGTGATCGGAATATGAGGAAAAGAGGGGCAATCGGAATACTTGAAAAACTTGTACAATCGGAATATGTGTAAAGGAGGCAATCGGAATAATGAAATGAGTGCTAAACGGGTAAACTTACCGATCGGAATAATAAAAAACAAAACAATCGGAATATGCGATGTACAGTTTCAAATCGGAATAAGCCCAAACAAAGAAAAATCGGAAAACCTAAACCCTTTTTCGATCGGGCGATCGGAATGAGGGTGGTGTGTTCGGTCGGAATACTCGGTCGGAAAAGGGAATTACCCTTTCCGAAAACAATGCTAAACCGAAACTTAAGCAAGGGAAATAAGCTTATGGAATAAGCTAACTCCCAAACAAGCTCGATTTCAACAATAAGCGAATCAAATAAGCACTAAGAAAACTTTATCTAAGCTTAAAATAAACAACTTTTAAATCAAATCAATAAAAAGATGAACTTTTCATAAAAACTTTAAAAAGTAAATAAGCTAAATCAACAAATAAGCCAATAAGAACAAGGATCTTAAAGCTTATTCGTGTATAAACTTAAGGAAACATAAAAAGAAATCAACTTTTTAAGCACAAATCATTGATGAACAACACGGATCATACGAGATTTGTGCCAAAATCAATCAAAATAAAAGAAAGGAAGGATGAGATTAAAGATTAAAAGATAAAAACTTGAACTTGATTAATGAAAAAGTAATACAAATGTTTTGATCTAGAAAGAGAAAAAGATGAAATCTAGTGAGAGAAAGTTTAGAACTTTCTCTCTCTAAAACTAGAGACAATGAATAGCTACAAAACTACCTAAAAAGAACTAAGTGTTTATTTTTGTGAAGTAAAGCCCTTTATATAGGCGTGTCTTGTGGTGGTGGGCTTGTGATTGGGCTTTGGTTTGGGCTTCTTTTTCTTCTTTCTTCTTAAGTCTTCACTCTTCTTCAAATAAACGTTTCCGACTTGGATTTGAGAAGTGTCGGTGAATAATTCCAACTCGTCTTATAATCTTTTATTTAATAGACTCGAGTTCTTCGACATATATGAATCTTCCATCTTTGGCTCTATTCTTCGATAAATCTTCAAATAGGCACAATGACTTCAAATCTTTTGCATCTCTTGGACAATAGACTTCGTCTTGAGTCTTTTTCCTTGATAAAACCCGTGCAATCCCATGTTTTCTTCAATATTCATCCGGTTGACTCTGAAAACACAATAAACATAAAAACCACGCATAATTCCAAACAAATGATATTAAATACGTGTTTTGGTCTTGTTTTAGCCAGAATTAAGTGGTAAAAGGATGGGTGTTTTCACACCTATCAGTAAACAGAACTTTATTTTTGTTATCACAAACTTATGATACACTAAAAAGATTGTAATCAAGTTCCTTTACCAGAAACACGTTTTCAAAACGCAAGTTCTTGGTGAGAAGAGTTCTTTGCCTGTGATAGTTCCATATCCGCCTCCAAATTAAACCTTATCACCATCCTTAATGGGAGTGAAGTTAGTTAAATAATCTTCCTTCCCTGTCATGTGCCTGGAGCATCCACTGTCCCAATATCCATAATCATTGACCTGTTTTTGAATGCCCTTCACATAAAGAGAACAAATAAGTTTTCTTTGGGAACCCAAGCCTTAGCAGACTTGGATTCATCTGGTTGTTCAACAAGAACAAACTTAGTTCTCATAACAACCCCTTGTTCATCCCTCTTTGGATGAAATACCCAGTTAACCCCAATAGGTTTTGTAATGACCTTTGAAATATAATTAAATCTGTTGCAGGTCATAGAAAGCCCATTAGAATTAGGGTTTTGATCTTGCTTAGGTCTCCATGTCAAGCTAGAAGAAGCTTTAGACCCCTTACCCTGTGGTTGCAAATATTTAGGTCTGGCAACATTTCTGTCAGCATTGGATTTGGTCTTGTCAACGCTGAAATTACCCTTGTCAGCGTTGAACCTAGGGTTTGCTACAGAAACCCATTGCCTATTAGACCAAGTATTGGTCTTTTGAAATGGTCTTTGTCCATGAGTGTTAGACCCTCTAGTGAAGAATGGGGCTGGTCTAACAACTTGTGGACTTTGCTCCACAAAAGTTTTGGGTCTGACAATGTTTGACTTTTTAACAGCGTTGACCTTGGAAGCGTTGACACACTTATATGCTAAATGTGAAAAGCTACCACAAGTGTAACAGGCTTTTCTAGACACAACCCTAGGTCTAGAAGAGAAGAAGCCTGTTCCATCATTACTAACTTGGCTTTTAGGTGACCTAGTATTCCTATACATTTCTGCATACTTAATGCTAGGTTTTCTAACAGTGTTTGAGCCAAAGTTAACATTCTTGCTAGTGATTCGGTTTGTTACCTTAATAGGGGTAGACTCATTTGGACTTTAACATAACAAGCCACCCTTAACAAACAAGGTAGGGTTGGCTTTTTTCCATTCATTCAAGTCAGTCAACTTTTGTCTATACTCTTCAACTGGGGTAATGACTCTTGGTGGAGGAATAAATTCCTCCTCTTGGAGTTCTGGTAAACCAGTCCAAGATAGGTCCTTTCTTTGGACACCATAGAAATCCCCAGCTGGTGGTGGAACAATAGTATAGTCTTTCATTCCAATCCCAGTCATGTCCTTAGGATCCCTCTGTTTATTAACACATTCTCCTAGGGTTTGTGAGGCCTTATCAAATCTCTGAATTTTAAGATCAACATTATCCTTATTCTTGATAGCCTCATCTAACTTAGCATGTAGTTCACTATTAACCCTTTCCATGATGTTTCTAATATCATTACTAGCATTTAACTCATGTTTAAGATATTTATTTTATCTTTTAGGTCAAATTCCATTTTCTTGTACTCAGAAACTGTCTTTTCAGTTTAAGTGAGAGCAATTTGATAGTTAGACAATTTGCATCTCTCAGTACTCACATCACTTAACAATCTTGAAACCTCTTTGTTAAGTTTTTTAGTATTTAACCTACAACCCTTACTACAAAAAGCATCATCGTATACCTCATTATTTGATGAAGAGGAGGAGTGTGCCATGAGAGCATATTGGACATTGATAGGTGTGTAAACACCCATCCTTTCTACCACTTAATTACAATAATAACCGGACCAAAACGTGTATTTTATGTATTTTATGTCGGAATTATGCGTGGTTTGTGTTTTTGTTGTGATTTAGGACGAAAAGGTGAAAAGTGGAGTAAACACGGGCATTCACGGGCATTTATGGACTTTTATTGAAGAAAAAGATGAAAGACGAAGTCAAGAAGTCAAGTGTGTAAAAAGAACGAAAGTCCAAGACCAATTCTGAAGATTTATCGAAGAAAAAGTCAAAAGACGGAAGTTTACTTAAAGCCGAAGAACTCAAGTCTACTTTATTGAAGAATTAAAAGACGAGTTCAAAGAAATCCCGAGCCAAAAGTCATTAAAAGTCCAAGATTAAAGAAGATAAGAAGAAAAGGACTAAGCATGCAATTAACAAAGATATTAAGAAGGAAGGGCCTAATGATGCAATTAAGAGAAAATGAAGGAGGGGAGGAAGCTTCCTACTCCTCCCCTATATATATAGATTAGTTGTTAATTATTTTTCTTTGTTGGCAAAGTGTGACAATTAGTCTTCCACTTTTAATTACCTTGTCATTTAAATACTTGTCAAATTTAATTACCTTGTCTTGCACCTTAAATTCCTTTAATTTCAAGTAAGTTTCCATTTAATTCTTGTCAATCTTTATTTTATCTTGTTAATCTCTTATCTACTTTTCTTAATCTTTGATTTTTATGTTTATGTTTGTGTTCATGTTCATGTTCTTATTTTGATCAAAGTGGGTTTTGATTATTGTGGTTAGATTTGTTAGTTTTATTGATTTGGATAGTTTGTTTATGATTATTGGATGTTTTGTTATTAGTTTGGTTTAATCTTATGTTTGATTTTTGGTTAAAGTGTTATTAGATTCGTTGTTACTGTGTTCCCTGTTCTTCGGGGGTGTTTGTTTCTGTTATTGTGATTCCCAGGAATGTTCCGGATCAAGTCTTTGTTCACAAGGAAAACTTCCGAACCAAGAAGTTCCGGATCAACATCTCTTTCATTCAGAAGAGTTCCGAACCAGGAAGTTGAGCTTCATTCGGAACATTCAAAAGTTCCGAACCAAAGGTTCCGAACCAAGAAGTTCCGAACGAAGACTTTGGATTAAAAAGTTCCGAACAAGCCAAGACTTCTGAGTCAAGGCAGCTCATTCGGAAGAGTTCCGAATCAATACTTCTAGTTCACACGGAAGACTTTCGAATCAAGGAGTTCATCCAGAAGAGTTCCGGATCAAAAGTTCCGAACCAGGAAGGTTCATTCGGAAGTGTTCCGGATCAAGGAGTTCCGGATCAAGAAGTTCCGGATCAACATCTTGTTCATCCGGAAGAGTTCCGAATCAGCAAGAACTTCCGAATCAAGGGTTTAGCAGGATCTTCCGAACCAAGCCAACTCATTCGGAAGAGTTCCGAATCAAGGGTTAACCAGAACTTCCGAATCAAGGGGTTGAATCAGCATAAGTTCTGAACGAAGGATTGTTTTGGATAAGTGACATATTCAGAATAATTTGTTCAGGATCAAGGATTTTGGCAATATTCCGAGCAAAGAAGAATCATTCCGAACGAAGGTGACATTCCGGATGAGTGATTGTTCCGAACGAGGGATTATTCCGAATGAGCTGTATTCAGGTTCTTTTTAGTCTTAGTTTTTGATTTTTAATTTCAAGCTTTATTTTTCCCGCCTTTTTCCTAGCCACACTTTAAGATTCTTTGCCTTAGGTTTATTTTAGCCTTGCCTTAGTTTAAGTTTCAGTTGTGTTTTAAGTTTGCCTTAGATAGATTTAAGTTTGCGTTATTTACGTTTAGTGCCCTTTAATTTTCCGTCAAGCTTTTAAATACTTGTCTTTTATTTTAAATTAGATTTAGATTTACATTAATTGCACTTTTACTTTAAAGTTTCGCACTTTTATTTTAAATACAACCAAAATATTCGTTTTCACCAAAAACAATAGAGTCATACTTTAAGCCGGAAATCAATTCGTTAAGATACCGAGAACAACAATTGAACCTAGCAAAACCTAGTTATTAAATGGCGCCGCTGCCGGCTCTTTTCGTAAAGATTAACGGTTTTCTGTGAAAGACGCGTTGCTTTTTGGGATCCGTTCATTCGTGAGCGTTATTTTTCTTGCTTAAAAATTTCAAAAAACCATAAAAATTAAAAATTGTTCAAAATACATAAAAATTAAAAATTTCAAAAATCCAAAAAGATTTTATCTTTATTGTGTATATATATTGTCTTTGTGTTTGGTTTCTTTTTCTTTTGCATTTTCAGGTGTATGCGTACTAGATCTTCTAATAACAACAATGTTCTTCCACAGCCCGATCTTCGGACAATGGAGGAGCTTTGTCAACCTACCATGTTTGGACGAGGACCGATTGCGCCGATGCAAATCAACGCTCCTGAGTTTTCGTTGAAGCACCACATGATTCAGCAAGTACAAACTAACCCATTCCGTGGATTGCCTGATGATGATGCCAACAAACACCTCGACAAGTTCATTACAATCACCCAGAGCATGAAGTTTCCTGGTGCCACAATGGATGTTCTTCGCCTACAACTCTTCCCACATACTTTATCACATCATGCCGAGAAATGGTTTGATCATCTCCCGAAGAATTCTATTCACACTTGGGATGACATGACTCAACGCTTTTTGTCGCGCTACTTTCCACCATCCATGGTCACAAGCCTTCGCAATCAAATCAGCGGTTTCATGCAAGAACCTGATGAATCTCTTTTTGATGCTTGGGAAAGATATAATGTCTGGATTGATCTATGTCCAAACCACAACATGCTCCCTGTGACCTTAATTGATACTTTCTACAACGGATTGACTTTTCGAGATCGTGATACGATTAATGCAGCCGCCGGTGGCACATTTATGAAAAGGAGACCCGAGGAGTGTAGAGAGCTTATTGAGAACATGAATACTCAGCACAAAAACTGGGATTCCTCTGCTTCTTCAAGGAACAACCCGAGAGTCAATGTTTCCTCCACTTCAGCAAACCCTGAGATGACCGAACTCACCCGCATGATGACTGAAATGAGCAAAAGTATCACGCTTCTCGCTTCAAACCAACAACAACAACAAGTTAAAGCGGTCGCACCTTCTTGTGAAACATGCGGCGGTCCTCACTCATACACCGATTGTCCTTCAACTCAAGGAAATCCGGAAAATGTGTATGCAGCTTATGGTAATTATTCACCGAAAAATTACCAAGCTAGACCTCAAGGGGATAGAAATCTGCTGAGTTACCGGTCCAACAATTACCTTTCACCCGGTTTTTCTCCTCAAAACCAAAACCCCGCCAACAACTACAATAGAAGCAACAAAATCCCACCAAGAGCTTCTAATCCTTATCACTCACCCGCCCAACAAACACCACCCATTAACCCCGATGTTGAAGCCATCATGAGAACCCAAGGTGAGCAAATCAAGAATCTACAGAGCCAAATTATCAATCTTAAAGGAGATATTACCAAGCAAGGGAATGAGTTAGAACCGAGCTTCGAGATAATATCCAATCCTCCTTCAGCAATCAAACCAATGATTTGAAGAATATGCTTGCTAGTTTCTTGCCCGCAGCTCAACCTTCTACTTCGAGTTCTCTACCTTCAAACACTGTCACCAATCCGCGAGCAAATGTGAGTGCTATTACTACTCGTAGTGGAATTACCATTGTCGATCCACCGATCCCGCCCCCATCATCTACACCTCCTCCACCACCATTTATCCCTACTACTCCTACACCTAGTATTAGTGCACCATTACCGTCTCCGCCTCGTCATGACAATGTCCCTAGGAAGGACCCTTCAACATCTCAACCTTTACCTGCTACACCTGCACCTTCACCACCCAAACCCAATATCCCTTATCCTTCTCGTTTAGGCAAGACCAAACTGCTAACCAAGGAGGACTCAAAAGTGACACGCTATGTGAAGATGATCTCTCAGATGAACTTCAACATTAGCTTTCTTGAAGCACTTGTCCACATGCCCAAATTTGTTAAAGCATTCAAGGAATTGCTTAACAAGAAGGAGAAGTTGATTGAGCTCGCCAACACACGCTTAAATGAAAACTGCTCTGCAGTTATTCTTAAAGAACTTCCGGAAAAGCTTGGAGATCCCGGTCGTTTTGTGTTGCCTTGCTTTTCAACAAAACTGAAGAATTTACTGCCCTTGCTGATCTCGGGGCCAGTATTAATCTTATGCCTTTGAGTGTTTGGAAAACACTATCATTACCCGACCTCACTCCAACGAAGATGACTCTCGAACTTGCAAATCGCACTCTCGCTTACCCCGTTGGTATAGCCGAAGACGTGTTCATTAAAGTTGGCACATTTACTTTCCCGGTCGACTTCGTCGTTGTTGATTATGAAATGGACCCTCGTATTACTTTAATACTTGGTCGGCCATTCTTGAGAAGCGGACGAGCTTTAGTAGATGTTGCCGAAGATGAGTTAATCTTAAGAGTCGGTGGATGATGCACAAGTTTTCAAAATGGGGAAGCTTACAGGCAAATCCTTTGGAGGCCGAGAATCAGTGAATATGATTAATGTGCTCGATGATTTTACCGTCTACAACAATCCTCTATTCGATTCTTCTATTGATAATCCACTTTTTCAAGATGATGTGGATGATTCTCTCCCTACTTTGGACGCTTCTCCCATTTATGATTCTCCACCGGTCTTTGATGCTTATGATGATGATGATTCTAGCTCAGATACGGATGATTATGATGACCTTACTTCTGAGTATCCCGAGTTGCCCACATATGATGATTTCGATGAGGCTGATACTCTTTCGAGCGATTCTTCTCACGATGAAGATCCTCCGCCATCACTCGATCCTACTTTGGACGATTACTCATTTGAGGAAGACTTCTATACGTTTCTCAACACTTACTTCCCTCATGAGAGTGATGCTCCTCCTTATGATTTTGAAGATTGTCGTCTTGATCCTACTTTGGATTTGAAGAAAATACTTTCTAAGGAGAAGAAACCGGTCGACACCAATATCCGCAGCACGTATGAGTTAACACCTCTTTATCCCCCTTCTTAGGACGAGGTTGTGCTTCTTCACGGATCTTCTTCCCATTCTGCTGAGCCTGAGTGCTATTTTCCCTTAAAGGAAAAGGTGTTTGACCCCGGTATTAAAATCTTAAAGCCATCTCAGTATCCACCTGATGAAATAAAAGGAAATATCTTTGGAACTTATGGAAATCTGCTTGCACTACTTCAACCTTGCTTCCACCGTGCTCCATCGCTGCTTAAGGGAACCTTGCCTACTCTTCTTTGGCTTGCCTTGTTCGCCTTAAGCTTTTGCTACTTGATGGACGAAAACTATGTCTTTGATCCTGGTGGATATATTTCATGCTTCTTCCTATGATGATCAAGGTCGAGTCAGGCTCACGACTCGGTAATCAAAAATCAAGCGCTTCTTGGGAGGCAACCCATGCATCTATCTTTTCGCTTTCTTTATCATAAGTGTAGGGGGAGACCCTTTGGTTTGCTATTTCCTCTCCTCTCCTCTCTTAATCAGGGATTCGAGCGCTAAATGATCCACTCTTGATGATTCTTGACGACCAATGATTCCGTGTTCACTTCTTCCCGGTTCTATCCTAAACTCTTTTCGATTCACTATTTTATATTTTCTCAATATTAAAATAGGAATCTCGTTAGATGTCTCTTCCTTAGTGAGATTTAAACAAAGTGCACAATGTCATAAGTGTAGGGGAGTTTTACTCCCACATGCTTAAACATTGAGGACAATGTTTATCATAAGTGTAGGGGGGACTTCTATCGAAGTTAAGTGGTCTTTTCCTTGTATTTGTCCTCATTTTAACCGGAAAATCAATTTTTCGACATTTTCCAAAATTTTTGATCTATTTTGGCCTATTAGTTTTTCCTTTTGTATAGTTATTTTTGTTTCTTTGCTAGAATAAATCTTAATAAAGTGGTTTTAATTTTCAAACGTTGTGAATCTTTTGACTCAACACGAGTTTACTTATCTAAGTTACTCTAGCTTGTATCCTTAACGTGTTTAAGTCAAGTTTTGCTAGGCTTTTATATAGGGAGCTATAAAACGCGAAAGTCTTAACTCTCGCGGGTTAAGAACAAGAACTTTTCGCAAGTTCCTATAATTGATCCTAGAGAGTCGTTTATCAAGGGAACTTTAAAACGCGATTTCTAAACTTGAAAAAGTATAAGAATTTGCAAGATCCTATAGGCGACTCGAAAACCCAAAACTTTGATTTAATAGGCTAAGCATCCACGAGTCTCATTCCTTGAGATTTTAAACTGTGGAGAACGAGAGATGATAGAGCCAATTATAAGTTTGGTATTCTTTCGTGAATTTATGTGACTTAATTTTAAGCCTATTCTCCCATCACTTGCTAATAAATTTATCTGCAATAAATAAGGTTGTACGATTTGAAAAGTTACTTAGCTTCTAGCCCAAGATCGTTTAAAAGTTGCTCAGTATGGATTAGAGTTCATAGCCAAGGCATAACTTATTGAAGCGGGATGCGAATATTGGCGAGTCCAAAAAGGTCCTAACAAGACATGAGGGCTACATTTTGTTGCTAAAGATCCAAAGTGATGTGAAGAATCATTTATCGAAAATCAATATAAAGGATCGAGACACACGACGAAAAGCAAAAACTCCCCAAAAGTCATGGAGAAGTGTATCTGAAAAGACCCTAACAAGGTATGAGGATAAATAGATCCATGTCATAAAAGGAGGCGGATCGTTGTATATCAAAGTCCAAAATAAAGATTGGAGAAAAATGAAGAAGTCGTGGTCCAAATATGAATCTCTCAAAACTTCAAGTGAAGAAATTCCATTATGAAGAGAAGACCATTATTTCATGAACGTCTCTCAAGGTTTGAAGTATGAAGTCGCTGCCAAATATCGGTCCGAGAAAGGTCTCAAATCGCGAAGCGAGTTATGCCAAGATATGAACTTTATGAGGTCACGAGAAGCAGTTTTAAAAGATTTTGTCCTTTAGCTAACTATTGATTAAATCGTTCACTTTATTTTCGGACTAAATAACTATCGAAATAAGTCAACGATGCATCTTCGTGATCATTTAAGACAAAAATAAAATATAAGAGATACACCTAGGAATAAGGGAGTATAAGTGAATAATTGGCCCACATGAGTTCGTGTTAGTTTACTAACTTATAATAACAATGATCTCGTTTTTAAGCTTGGTTTGGAGAAAGTGAAAACTTGAGGATGATAACTATTCATGACATTTTCTAAACCCAAGGTATGCTTTTTGATTTCTTTAATTTTCTTGGCTTTGAATGTTTATAATTCTCTATCTCTTTAATAAAGGCCAACGTGGATTGATTATGATGAAAAGTGTAATCTTGCTTTGTAACTAATGCATTGCATGAGGACATTGCAATGGTCAAGTGTAGGGGATTTGATAGGTGTGTAAACACCCATCCTTTCTACCACTTAATTACAATAATAACCGGAACAAAACGTGTATTTTATGTCTTTTATGTCGGAATTATGCGTGGTTTGTGTTTTTGTTGTGATTTAGGACGAAAAGGTGAAAAGTGGAGAAAACACGGGCATTTATGGACTTTTATTGAAGAAAAAGATGAAAGACGATGTCAAGAAGTCAAGAGTGCAAAAAGAACGGAAGTCCAAGACCAATTCTGAAGATTTATCGAAGAAAAAGTCAAAAGACGGAAGTTTAATTAAAGCTGAAGAACTCAAGTCTACTTTATTGAAGAATTAAAAGACGAGTTCAAAGAAATCCCGAGCCAAAAGTCATTAAAAGGCCAAGATTAAAGAAGATAAGAAGAAAAGGACTAAGTATGCAATTAACAAAGAGATTAAGAAGGAAGGGCCTAATGATGCAATTAAGAGAAAATGAAGGAGGGGAGGAAGCTTCCTAATCCTCCCCTATATATATAGATTAGTTGTTAATTATTTTTCTTTGTTGGCAAAGTGTGACAATTAGTCTTCCACTTTTAATTACCTTGTCATTTAAATACTTGTCAAATTTAATTACCTTGTCTTGCACCTTAAATTCCTTTAATTTCAAGTACGTTTCCATTTAATTCTTGTCAATCTTTATTTTATCTTGTTAATCTCCTATCTATTTTTCTTAATCTTTGATTTTTATGTTTATGTTTGTGTTCATGTTCATGTTCTTATTTTGATCAAAGTGGGTTTTGATTATTGTGGTTAGATTTGTTAGTTTTATTGATTTGGATAGTTTGTTTATGATTATTGGATGTTTTGTTATTAGTTTGGTTTAATCTTATGTTTGATTTTTGGTTAAATTGTTATTAGATTCGTTGTTACTGTGTTCCCTGTTCTTCGGGGGTGTTTGTTTCTGTTATTGTGATTCCCAGGAAAGTTCCGGATCAAGTCTTTGTTCACAAAGAAAACTTCCGAACCAAGAAGTTCCGGATCAACATCTCTTTCATTCAGAAGAGTTCCGAACCAGGAAGTTGAGCTTCATTCGGAACATTCAAAAGTTCCGAACCAAAGGTTCCGAACCAAGAAGTTCCGAACAAAGACTTTGGATTAAAAAGTTCCGAACAAGCCAAGACTTCCGAGTCAAGGCAGCTCATTCGGAAGAGTTCCGAATCAATACTTCTAGTTCACTCGGAAGACCTCTGAATCAAGGAGTTCATCAGGAAGAGTTTCGGATCAAAAGTTCCGAACCAGGAAGGTTCATTCGGAAGTGTTCCGGATCAAGGAGTTCCGGATCAAGAAGTTCCAAATCAACATCTTGTTCATCCGGAAGAGTTCCGAATCAGCAAGAACTTCCGAATCAAGGGTTTAGCAGGATCTTCCGAACCAAGCCAACTCATTCGGAAGAGTTCCGAATCAAGGGTTAACCAGAACTTCCGAATCAAGGGGTTGAATCAGCATAAGTTCCGAACGAAGGATTGTTTTGGATAAGTGACATATTCAGAATAATTTGTTCAGGATCAAGGATTTTGGAAATATTCCGAGCAAAGAAGAATCATTCCGAACGAAGGTGACATTCCGGATGAGTGATTGTTCCGAACGAAGGATTATTCCGAATGAGCTGTATTCAGGTTCTTTTTAGTCTTAGTTTTTGATTTTTAATTTCAAGCTTTATTTTTCCCGCCTTTTTCCTAGCCGCACTTTAAGATTCTTTTCCTTAGATTTATTTTAGCCCTGCCTTAGTTTAAGTTTCAGTTGCGTTTTAAGTTTGCCTTAGATAGATTTAAGTTTGCGTTATTTACGTTTAGTGCCCTTTAATTTTCCGTCAAGCTTTTAAATACTTGTCTTTTATTTTAAATTAGATTTAGATTTACATTAATTGCACTTTTACTTTAAAGTTTCGCACTTTTATTTTAAATACAACCAAAATATTCTTTTTCACCAAAAACAATAGAGTCATACTTTAAGCCGGAAATCAATTCGTTAAGATACCGAGAACAACAATTGAACCTAGCAAAACCTAGTTATTATACATGCTCTTCTTCTTCTATCTCAGCAACCAAAGCTTTATCCTCTTCCCCATCCTTAGCCAAATAGCTCCAGTCCCATCCAATACCATCAATTTCTTGCACTGCAACCATGGCGTTAGGATCCTGAGCCTTAACAATTTGGCTTGAGGGTTTGCCAGCATCAGATCTTCTTGGAGGTCTACATTCCCTCATGAAGTGCCCCATACGATGACAATTGTAGCACTCAACCTTGGATTTTTCAAATCCAGTAGTGTCCTTTGCATTAAAGGTCATCTTCTTCTTAAACCTTCTATTCCACCTATTTGCTTTTATACTAGCAAGAGCCATGTTCCACTTAATATCCATCTCCTCCAAGTGATCATCACTTATTTGCTCAAGGTCCTCATATGTAATCACTGAACCATTGGGCAAAGAAGAAATGTATGTACACACCGTATCCAGATCCAAACCAGCAGGCTTAACTCTTGGAGAGTCACTTTTGTATGTGTCAGCGTCTGAATGTGAGGCGTTGACAGGGTATGTTCCAGTGTTGACACATGTTGATCCAGTAACTGGGTGCATGTAAGAGTCCTTCTGATCAAATTGGCATTCACTATGTGAGAAGAAGGCCATGTTGCTATTGGTAGACTTACTTCCATGCTCCAAAAGAGTTTCATTCTCCAACAGCCTCAGTTTGTTGTAGATATCATCAAAAGTAGAACTTTTATGAGTGTTATTGGCAAGAATAGATCTTGCCTCAATCTTCCACGCATCACCAAGGCTTTTAAGAAAGGTGGCAATAATGTCAACATCACCAACTTGTGTCCCCATGAAGGATAGCTTGCTTGTAATGTCAAGCAGTCTGTTTCTCACACTACTAAGCTTCTCATTAGGTTGAGACTTAAAAACAGCATACTCATGCATGAGTTGCTTCTTCTTCTCTTCCTTAGTATCATCATTACCACCATATGCAACTTCAAGAGCTGCCCAAAGGTCTTTTGCAGATTCATAACCTCTCTATTTATGCTGGTTCTCTTGTCCCAAAGAGAGTTTCAGAATGTTTAGGGTTTTCATATCAACCCTTTTATTTGCTATGTCTTCAGCAGACACAGCTCTACCATCATCAGGTTTTTATTTCTTATCTGCTTCTGGACATCCAGCAACAGCAGTTCTTGCAGCAATGGCATTAGCAATCTTTTCAGCTTTATTGATGTGTTTCCATATTCAATAATCTCCCAGAGAGTGTAGTCATAGATTCCCAGATATTGCTCAAAGTTGAACTTCCATAGCTCAAAGTTGTTTGCATCAAGCATGGGAATCTTGATGCTAGGGTTTGAGGAGGAGGGGTTTACTTCTGGATTGGACATGATGTTTTTAGGGTTTTATGAAAATTATGGTTTTGGTGATTTTAGGGTTCTTGTGTTCTTTAAGATCAAAAGTTACTCAACAAGCTCTGATACGACTTGTTGATCCCAAACTTAGATCGATTTAGCTTTGTGTATACGAGATTAGATCAAGTTATACACATAGATAAACTTTGTTTATGTATAAAGTAATCTAAGTGTTATGCGGAATTAACACTTAAACAAGAACACACAAAGATGTAAGCAAACTTTCACTTGATTGAATATAACGAACTTGCTTACAATGAAAGTGTTTAACGTATGAAAACTTATTATGAACAATAACCTAAAGGTCTTCTTTTATAGACATAAGAAGCCTTGTACAAGAGTCTACGTATCAACTATTCTAGGTAAAGATAATTATAGAAAATACAATGTTGAACTTATCTTTACTAGAACAAACTAGAAACAATATACGCGTAGACTAAATCTTTCCATCAGTGCTTGTCTTCAACCTATCAACGCTTGACTTCTTTTTGTCAACGCTTGATCTGTCAGCGTTTGTTTTCTTCCTATCAACGCTTGTTTTCCTCTTGTCAGCGCTCAAGTGGACTGGCTATATTTTATTCCCAACAATCCTCCCCTAAACTTGATATCTACTCTAGTAATCAAGTTTCTGAATAAACATTAAGAACTAGGAGGAATCTTACAAACTTGATCTTATTGATAATAAATATGTTTGATCAAATCTTTGGCCACGTCACTTGAATAATCAATCTCCAGCTGTGTTGTCTTCATCTTCTCCAAGACTTCCTTGCACATGGAGTATTGACCATCTACAAGTAGATACTCAGCAAACTTTGTAGAACTCAAATAATAAACACCAGCAGCTGAATACAAACGCCATTGAAGACCACTGAGGTCACCTTCAAGATCCTTCCAAACAGCAGGATCTTCATCTCTTGGTCCACACATTCTCTTCAATGTTGACCACAGTTTTATTGCATTGACTGAAGTAGGAGCTTCAGTCTCATACTTGGCTTCCAACAACCTTCAAAGGTCTACCAAGTCTTCTCTATCAACACTTGCAAAAAGAGATATGAGTGTAGTAAAAGTGTGTACCTCTTTCCCATACCTGCCAATCTTCCAAAACCCACATTCATCTTCTTCATAGCTTATAATAGGGTTTCTGGAATCAAGAGGTAACACTTGTACCATATCTGAAGCTTACAATGGTGAGAGCTTGATGCTCCTTCTTATAACAGCTTCACTAGGCACCAATTTAACTAGGCACCAATCTATCCATATCTTTAGGAAACTCAAGAGGAACTCATTTCTTCAAAGGTCTTGGAACAATCATTGCCTTCTTAAGTTC
Organism: Glebionis coronaria; assembly: GCA_025667525.1. Lineage (NCBI taxonomy): Eukaryota > Viridiplantae > Streptophyta > Magnoliopsida > Asterales > Asteraceae > Glebionis > Glebionis coronaria. Next base: position 535,158 of record JANFOE010000171.1, read on the forward strand.
CATCTCTTCTGCAAGTTCTTCTTTCCTTTCATCAGAAAGAAGTCTTAGAGTGTTTTCTTCCTGCACTCTTGCCCAAATGGGTTAAGCCTTGTACTCCAACTCTTCAAAGGATAATCCAATCAATTTCTTATAGGTCCATCCTGTTCCATGACATCTGAGTAGCATGTAGTACAGCTCCCTTCTATCCCTTTTCAACATTGAGAGAATATTGCTAGCCTTGTGTTTCAGAATTACCTTGCAGTCTTTTTGTACTCTTAGAAGAATCTCCAAACCCCATTTTTTGGTCTGAAATAGTCAAATGTGGATTCTTCATACACCTATCTTCCCAAGCATGGTACATCTGAACAACTTCTATCATATCAAAATCTACTTACAATTTCAACTCATTCAGCTTCTCTTTTGCCAAATCATCACCATACTCAAGTCTTTCTGGTTGTTCTATTATCATCACACTTGAGTCTGAACTGGTTTCATCACTTCCTTCTTGTTCCTCTGAAGTGGCAACAAATGGTGATTCACCAACCTTCTTTCTTTCTTGTTCCACAATTTGTGCAGCCAACCTTCTATCAAACTCAACCTGTGCTGCATTCTTTGGAACTTCTACTTCTACCATTTTTCCTTTACCCTTATCTAATGGATCAATGATGGGTAAGGATGATGGTAATACCTGTGAAGATACATCTTTGATGATGGATGATGACTGGAATACATCAACCTCATCTGCAGGTCTGTCAACGCCCAATTTGGTCATGTCAGCGCTTGGTGTATCAGCGTTCAAATTTTGCTTGTCAACGCCCAAATTACCTGTCTCAGCGCCTCTTGTAATTTGCTCCAACATAGCTGTAAAAGACAAGTCTAAATTTGTAGGAGTTACAAGAGATCTAACAAAACCTGGTTGCTTCTTCAAACTAGTTAGGGCTTCAGCAACACCCAAAGATTCACCATCATGTGAGCCCTTATCACTCATATTTATCTGCTCATCCTCCCCTTTGGAAGATTCCTCCATCCCACGCCTTGTGCTAGCATTCTCCAAAACAACAATCCTCTCCCTCAATTGCTTGAGTTTAAGGCCTTGTGTATTGACAATTTGTACCAAGTCTGCATTTTGCTTTTGCAAGCTATTGCAGACAGCCGTCAATTCCATTAATGTCATTGGTTCCAATCTGCCCTCCTCTAAAATGGGTATTTGACCTCCCAAGTTAGATTCATGTGGCATGGATGAGGTCTTAAAGATGTTAGGACTGTCTTGGCCTGCATCTAAGCTAGAACCAATAGTCCCATCCTCATCCATAGCACCAACCACACTTGTGGTGGTGGTTCTCTCTACTACATGGCTAAGACCACTAGAGGAGAACACTCTAGTAGTCCTTTGGCGTTTTTGCGACCTATATTGTAGTTGGGTAGAAGATGATGTGGATTGGGTGGATATGGGTTGGTTAAGTGTTGTTTGGGTCTGTGAAGGAATGGTGTCAACGTCTGGATTAGGTGTGTCAACGCCAACATTTAATGTGTCAGCGTCAAAGGGTTCTTGGTCAATTTGCATGTGTTGAGGTGAAGGTAAAGGTTCTGGTATTTGGTCAAGTTGTGGTTGAGGGTCTGGTTGGGGTTGTGCTGCTGCAATAACAGCAAGCATAGCTTGGGTGAGGGGTAAGTCAAGGTGAGGGGGTGAGTTCATCTTTGCAAAAATAGCTTTCTTTTGCACAGGGATCTCATAAAAATCATCATGATCCCTTGTGCAGTAATTTTGGACATCAAAAACCATTTGTAAAAATCTGGGATAAGCTAATGTCATCTTACTCCCTTTGTTTTTACACATGCCATCAAAAATCATTTTAGAATAATTAAACTTTTGCCCGCGTGCAATACACACAACAGCACTAGCAATGAATCTATTAATCTTATTGAATGCAGTACACTTGGGACTCAAACATTGTAAGATGACATGTATTAGGTACTTCCAGGCTAGGGGAAACTCCTGTTTATGATATTTGTTTAAAGTTCCCTCATCAGGGAAAGGATAACCCAAAACCCTGAGTCCTTGTTCTATTTCATGAATAGGAAGGGTGGTTATACCATTTGCATCATCAAGATGCAAAGCCTGGCGAACCAAGGCTTCAGTAACCACCCATGTACGCCCATCAACAATAGATGATAATGTACTCACTTTATTAACTATTGAGGAACTAACAGTGTTCCAAAACTGCTTAATATGTGTGACAGAGATGAAAGGAGCATGAGAAAGAGCATACCTAATTGGGGATGCATTCAAATACGCCACCATCTGGGTGTATTGGGGAAACAGAGTATCATCAGCGTCCAAATATGCTATCATGTTGTGTTGACTCCTGAATCCCAATACCAAATCACTTGGTTTAAATTTTGGTGCCATTGTTGAAAGCTGTTTGAATGATTGATAAAGATGAAGTATAGGAGAAAATTTGTTAGACAAGAATGATAGGTACCCTGTTTAAAAATAGGAGCCAAATATATAGGAGAGATATATGCATATGATTGGTCAAAAATGAGGCAACTATTTTCAAAATATTTTTCATGAAAATATTGAAAAGAAAATAAGTTATCTCATGCATTAATTGAAAGTTATCTACTCCCAAAATTACGGCCCCAAAATTCGTCAAAAGTAACAACTGGGTAGGTCCCAATGGGTATCAACGGTCAAAAATAACCCATCAACGCCCAACGGCTATATTCTTGTCAACGTTTGCCAAAGCCATGTCAGTGTCTAAATTGGTCATAACAATGCTTGGAAAAATACTTGTCAGCGTCCAAAAATAAAAGTAATACAAAAGAAAAAGGACCTTAACAAAGTAATTTTTCCTAGTGAAAACAACCTATAAGTTGATAATTATTATAGGGCGGCAAGCACTGTCCAGTTATGCACACTTGCTTATGCAAGATAGACACAACAGTCCTCTAGTGTCCCTTGCTAACCAAAACTCTTAACAACTAAGTTATCTTATAAAACCTAATAACCCTTGGTTCCTTTTATAGTGTAAGGACTAGGGTTTTACAAGAGATAAGAATGAATAAACATGTAAATCTTCTATTTAAATAACTATATACAGAATATATCCTGCATATATATCCAAATAGAAGCTTCTAAAGACTTCTTGTCTACGTTTCTATCAATGCTTACATTGTACATGACAATGCTTGGATTGTACATGACAATGCTTGAGCCATCAACCTCCGATTTGCTCTTGTCAACGCTTGATTTGCTCTTGACAACGCTTAGACAAAATCTTCATGTTTTCTTTGTTTTTGAGTTTCTGCCACATCAACTTTTTGACCCAACAATCTTCCCCTAGTTGATGTCGGCAAAACTCTTTGTGTATCTCTTATAAGTTGTACATCATCTTCAAATTGTTTCCCCTCAATTGTAGCATGTATGTCTTCCCGTTTTTGTCACATCAACAGGGAAGTAAATAATATATGCAATCTTGAAGATTCTCCAAATGTAGGCTCTATATAATGATCTTGAAGAAAAACAAATATAATATTTCTGATGTAGAAGTAGAATAACCCAACCTTGTGTTTCATGTCTTGTACTATCCATGTGATGAAGAACTTATACCCATAGCAAATTATAAGTAGACCTCGATCCCTTGTCAATATGCACACTTGCTTATGCAAGATAGACACAACAGTCCTCTAGTGTCCCTTGCTAACCAAAACTCTTAACAACTAAGTTATCTTATAAAACCTAATAACCCTTGGTTCCTTTTATAGTGTAAGGACTAGGGTTTTACAAGAGATAAGAATGAATAAACATGTAAATCTTCTATTTAAATAACTATATACAGAATATATCCTGCATATATATCCAAATAGAAGCTTCTAAAGACTTCTTGTCTACGTTTCTATCAATGCTTACATTGTACATGACAATGCTTGGATTGTACATGACAATGCTTGAGCCATCAACCTCCGATTTGCTCTTGTCAACGCTTGATTTGCTCTTGACAACGCTTAGAAAAAATCTTCATGTTTTCTTTGTTTTTGAGTTTTTGCCACATCAACTTTTTGACCCAACAATCTTCCCCTAGTTGATGTCGGCAAAACTCTTTTTGTATCTCTTGTAAGTTGTACATCATCTTCAAATTGTTTCCCCTCAATTGTAGCATGTATGTCTTCCCGTTTTTCTCACATCAACAGGGGAAGATTGTTGGGTCAAAAAGTTGATGTGGCAGAAACTCAAAAACAAAGAAAACATGAAGATGTAACTCATCCTTTGTGAGACACTGAGCACGATAATGTAACTCCTTCAAGTTTTATGACAAGTCTTCGTCACCAACCATGTAAGCACGAACAAGTTATTGTTAAATTGTGGATGTCTGCCATTGACTTAACAATATGATAAAACACAAACTCGCGAAAATCTTCTTCAAGCATCAAACTTACCATAAGAATTCTTCCCCTTAAGCTAACACCTCTTCATGACGATTTTAATGGAATAACGTTTTCATACCATATGTAAAAGCACAAATTGGATAACTCTTTCGCAAGGCTATCCCGATTACATAGTTTAAAATATCCATCAAATTCCCACAAATAGTTGGTAACTCGCACTAAGATCATTAATCCCTTTTAAAAATATCCGAGCCATAAATATCAACATGATATTCTGAATAAAAACGGAGATTCCATGTACCTTAACGTGTAAATACTCCCTTTTTGTGTGCTAAAAACGTACCAATTCTCTCAAACATCAGCCATTCTTTTGTTATCCGAGAACTTCCTTTATCCAATATATCTGTCATGTGTATTGTCCAATATCGGACAATACCTATCAACGTTTGGGTCAATCATTTCTCGGACAACACTGTCAACGCTGTCAGCGTTTGACTTATTACTGTCAGCGTCAAAATAACAAACGTCAACGCCTAAGTAACAAACATCACTTTTCAAAACAAATCTAAAGCTGCTCCATGTCTGACCCACGTTACTGTTCTTTGAACCATGCGAATATAAACCCAAGAACAAAATCATAGAATATAATATCCCATGACTACGTCTTTGCTGATTAAATCATGTCCAGAAATAACATTCCACAAAATCAGCAACATATGTCCATAATTTTAGGATATTAATTACGTCCACAAATAACATGCGTGTTTATCCCAATTTAATATCCTTCCAGAACTCACGCAGCCTATAAACGTGACTCTCCTTAATTCACGTAACTTTACTGTTTTTGGCTTTTCCTCACGTGAGTATCACCAATAAACCAAGAAGAACGTTTAACCTATGTCCCGATCAAATTTCTTCATCTTTAATTAGTAACGTGATTTTCATGGCAGCACATCTTGGAACTTTTACTTTAAATAAATCAGAAAGTGCAGCCTACTTCTATGTGACGTGAATAACAACAGCTCTTGTACCAGATCATAAATTTCATACCTGCTGCTGATAGCTTCTGAACCATAACAACCTTTTCTGTTCATCTTCCAAAAAGCACATAACACTAATCGATCTAGGGTTTGTAACGAAACCCTAACACTTTTCTTCTTATCATATGCATTATGGAATCACCACAGCCTTAAAAACCTTACCCTTCTGCTTTTTAATTCGATCTAGGGTTTAAGAAACCCTAGTTCATGATTTTATGTGAAAAGAGCAAAACATTAATACCTTAAACAGTGAATTTTGATGCTGAATATCTTCATCATTAAGGCTCAGATCGAAAATCCCTTCGATGAGATTCTAGACACAAGTGCCAAGAATCTACAGTTCAAAAATCACGAAGATCCAACGGTTAACGAAGGAGAAAACGTGTTTTAAACATGGCTGTTTACAGAAAACTGCATTCACTCAATGCTGACTTTGACGCTTAATAACTTTTTCTTGGGCATAGATCTCGACAATCCCTCCGATGGATATCTAGATATATGTGTGTAGAACACACACAACAAATTTCGTGGCGATCCAACGGTTCAATCAAAAGTTATGACCTTCTGAATACTGCTGCGCACACAAAAACGTCCAGAAAAACCCTAGACGGATTTTTCTATTCTTCTCGATACACGAACACCTTGTTGGTCCTAGCATCACGAGCCACGAGGCTCTGATACCAATTGTGGAAACGTTGGTTTCACGGATCTTTAAGCTACTAGGAATGCATCATGTTCATATGATTAGATAATCAAAGCGGAATTAGAACATGACACATTAACAAGGTGTTTAGGCACAAAACACATGAACTAAAACAAAAGGATTGCTCATTATATTAATAACAAACAACCACTAGACGTGTATACATTAAGCCCACGTCTAGTGCAACACACGCTTTAGGTTTACATTGTATATGAAAGTTATGAAAAACCTAATAACCCTTGGTTCCTTTTATATTGTAAGGACTAGGGTTTTACAAGAGATAAGAATGAATAAACATGTAAATCTTCTATTTAAATAACTATATACAGAATATATCCTGCATGTATATCCAAATAGAATCTTCTAAAGACTTCTTGTCTACGTTTCTATCAATGCTTACATTGTACATGACAATGCTTGGATTGTACATGACAATGCTTGAGCCATCAACCTCCGATTTGCTCTTGTCAACGCTTGATTTGCTCTTGACAGCGCTTAGACAAAATTTTCATGTTTTCTTCGTTTTTGAGTTTCTGCCACATCAACTTTTTGACCCAACAATGTCCTGCTACAAAGAAGAAGAAGATGCCAAAATAGCCAGAGAAATCCAACGTCCCACAAGCAGCTTACATCCTAAGCTTGCTTTGGACCCTTTGATCACAATTCCACCTTTGACACCTCAACAAACTGCCAAAAATCCTTCACATGAGCTCAAGTTATTCAAACTTCACAAGGAAAATTTGGGAGTTCCATAACTAGGGTTTTATGTTTTTTCCTGCATTTCTAGTTCACTTGTAGCCTATATAAAGGCATTTAGGCTTTCATTTTTAGTTTGCTCTTGAATTTTTCCTAGTTCACATTTCTGTAAATCCTTTGTCATTATTGAATGAAAAGTGTTTGAATTTTGTGAAGAAAAGTCAAGTGCCAATCTCTTATTCTATTTGTTAATGTTACATGTTTTCTAAAACTGAATCTCAAAACGTTTTCTTAGGCTTTGTGCAAGAAATTGCTCAAAGTTCTTAAATCTTGATATCTTGCTAAGCCGTTGGTACATCTTGGAATTCTTGGGCTATAAGTGGATCATAGCATCCTGATATTGTGATATCAAGGTGTTGTGAGGCTTATAACTTGGGGATAATTATGTGTGGGGTACAAGGGTTGCATTAATCAAGGATTTGTCACTCTCTGATTTTGATATTTTTGCTTCTAACTTTGTTGAATCTTAGCAGGGTTGTTTGTGGAAGCTTGTTCTTGTTCTTGCTAGCACATAAGCTCAAAATTCGTAGGTGTGGATGTACATCCATGAGGTTTGAACCTTTCTACCCAAAATCTGCTTAAAAACTTGATTTTTGGTGATTTGGTGCATTGCTTGTGTTCTTGCTTAATTTATGGCTAAATCTTGCTTGATACTGCATAATATAACTGTTATTGTGTTTGATTGCGCTTGTGTAACCTTGGAATATACTTATACTTGTTTAAATTGTGATTTGAAAAAGATAAGGGGTCTTTGGGATTATATGTTTAAGATCATAGCTTGTTATTTTGTTGTTGGAAGTTGTTGTTTATGGTTTTTATCTGTTATTCACTTGGTTGAGTGCTCATTGCTGCAAGTTATTGGCTTTAAAACATCAAATTAAATATTATGCTATAACTCATTTGTTTTGACTGTTTTTGACCTAAAATTTTGGAAATACCTAGAGTATATGCATGTTTAGGGATAAAAGGTGTTAAATCAAAGTTTGTGTAACCCGATTTGAAGATCTGAGTGTTTGAAATTGGCTTGTTGGTCAAGTATATCAGCAAAGTGAAAAATCTACTTGTTTAGTGTTCATGAGTAACTATTTTGTGCTTGAATCTTGATTTAGGCCTTGAACCAATGCATGAAACTTGTTAATTTATGTTCATTTGAATTAAATATAGCTTGTGTATGCTTTTGGTGCAATTTGGTTGGCTGAATTTTGCTTAAACAGCTTATTAAGTTCATAACTGCTTATTGTTCATGTCTGTGTGAGATCTAATGATAAATTGAATTAACTGCACTAATTGGCTGATTGGAAGTGTGATTTCTTTGTTGTTTCTGACTCCTTGTGATCCACTGATCACAAGGGTGCCTTGTTTGTAACTTGAATCAAACAAAAAGTCATATAAGACAAAAAGTTCAATTAAGTAAAGTAGTGGGAAAAGTTCCCACTGCTCAACACCCAAAACTAGCCCCGGCTAGTGTTAATTCTCTTTCAGCTTATTTATAAGCCAATTTAGCTTATCCAAACTTGCAACAACTTATTTTTTGTGATAGATCTTCCTCATTTGACCCATTTATTTGATATGGAGCTTATCAGACCTTGGCTTTAACTTTTTACTAGAAAACTCATAAGGTTTGTTGGAAACTCACTTTATGTGACGACATTTAAGAATTCCCATTAGTTATCATAGTCACACACGCTTAGACTAGACTAGGTACAATGTATAGTTTAAGGGTCGTGTGTGACTATATATACCCCTCCTTAGCTTCCAAGGAGGGGTGTTGCTTGTGTTCATCTTGTTTAATACATCTTTTATTCATTTGACACACAACCTCTCTTCTCTCTCTCTCAACAATGGCTTCCACTACCATCTACCACCATGTTAGACCACCGGATCATATATAGCAAATCCACAATTGGTATCAGAGCCTCGGTTCCATCCTTGGATCGTGCTTGTGTATTCGATTTGGTGGTCTAATTTTTTTTTCGTGTCTCGTTCTATCACTTTTTTGGTACGATTTGTCACAATTTTCTGTCACGTCTTATTATTTTTTTCCAAACAGTTTCAATCTGTGTTCAATCGTTTGTCACGATGTTTGTGGTCATCCATAGTAATTTGTGTTTATTCTTGGTTTCATCATACATTTGTCCATTTTTTACACGTTTTTTTTTGTTCCTTGCATCTATCAGATTTAATTTATTGGGAAAAGGACAAAATACAAAATAAATGGGCAGATCCACCATTTTCGGTTCTTCAAAACCCTTTTCCGATTGGTTTTCCGACAGCTTATTCCGATGGATTTCAGATAGTCATTCCGATGGGGATTCCGATTATGCTTATTCCTATGGCTATTCAGATGGTTATTCCGATGGATATTCGGATAGCTATTCCGATGGGGTGTTTGATTGATTCCGATGAAGACTTAAAACATTCCGATGGAGACTACTAATCATTCCGACGGGTACATATTCCGACGGGTACATATTCCGACGGATACATATTCCGACGGGTATACATTCCGACGGGTATATGTCACCAAGATTTAAACACATTGAAACCCACAATGAATTGGACACCAACTCACAACCAAATCAAACCATGACCAGTTTTAACATAACTCGTGACCATGACAAGTGTAAAATTAATCAAGTCCATGTAAACCAACTCAACCGAGTTAACTCGGTAATTACCGAGTTGACTCAGTTTACTCACTAAGTCTGACTCAACTGCCACCCTTATATCTCCACAACACCATCCATCTAATCCTAATTCCCTTCGTCACTTAATCCCCAATCTTGACTCAAACAGAAAATTAATTTTAAATGATCTCAGATTGTTTTCATTTGTTATATATACAATCTTTTTAGATTTTATAAAAATGAAAATCATTCATCGTTAATCTGTGAGAAGATCAATGTCTTCTTTTTAATTTTCGAAAATCAAGATTGACAAATAACAATTATGTTATCATCAGCCTTGGTTTCGGTGGAACGAAAAACAATCGACATGCAATCAATTACACCTACCCGAAACCTTAGAAAAGATCTTCTCCTTCGTGTTTACGAGTTGGCTGTATGCGGTTCTTCATGGCAGAAAAGATTATACGGGTTCTTTTGGTCCCTCATAAACGGGTTTAAAGATCTAAATGATCTAGGGTTGCTTTGATTCGAATTGATCAAGATGAAAAGTGAATTCGTCCTATTTGTTTGAGGTGAGTGAATGATATGTTTTTCTTTTGTTGGTGGTTGATTGGGATCTAGAAGAAAGAGACGGAGGAAGTTTAGATGAGATTTGGGTGAGATTTGGGTGAGATTTGGGTGAGATTAAGATGAGGGGACGGAGTTTACGATGTGAGGGGAGTAGTGAGAGGATTTTGGGGGCGGACATAACTAAGTTATGTATTTAGGGTTAGATTGTGTGAGTGAATTTAGGGTTGGAGAGTGTTATAAACCAAAATAATGGACCGAGTAATTTTGGTTTTTAACTTGGGCCTGCTGTGTGTTAGCTAAATGGGCCGAGTGATTTTTCAAATGATTGGGCTGTTTGAATGGACGAAAACTAAAGTATTTTTTGGGCCAAAATTGATTGAATTTACAAAAGGTATAATACACGAATTTTTTTTAAAATTATTCATTTTGAATAAAATTTGGTGTATTTTGATATACCTTGGATATTTTCGGGACGAAAGTGACGTGACAAAGTGACGTGACAAATGTGACGAGAATTTATTTGAGACGAGACCAAGAAAAAATGGGCGACTTTTTAGTGACTACAGATTTCGTTTGAGTGGGTATTAATTATGTGACGTTGAAGACGGACTTTTCGAAGGCGTGTATTTATTTTATCTTTAAAAGATAACTTGCTCGTGCTTAATCCTAGAATGAAGACTTGTTTATCTGGTTTCCGGGTTCGGGGTGGTTTGTTGATGACTCAGATAACTATCACTTAAAGGTGTTACATTGTTGTACTCAGTGTCACGCACTTAGTCGACGTGGATAATTTCAAGAGGTGTTGTGCTTATAGACTTCTTCAGTGATGCATTGAGTACTTAGAGATTTCTCCACCGTTCTTCATTCAACAATTGTGCAAGCTTAAGTGACAAGATCGAAGGATTCTTATTCAGTTTCACGTTTGATGTATCTGGTTCATTCAATCAGTGGTCACTTCAAATTACTTTCACGTGGGTTGGTAAAGATGGCCATGGAGAGTTTATGAGTAGAGATTTTGGATCAACAGCTGATTCTCACAAAATATATAATTCATCTTATTTATTATTCTCACGAGATTTCAGGTTCATGTGCGTACAATTTATTGATGGTTCCGAGTTTCGAAACCATCAAGGGGGAAGAAGAAGACACATTGAACGCACAACGAGTACACGTGATGAACTTCATACCTTCTTTTGATTTGAAGACATTCCGGGATGACATTTGTCATAGCCGTAGAGAAAATCAGTGTTTTAACTCGTGGCGTTATCAATCTCTAAACGGTACACTACTGATTCGAGGTTTAATTGTTTGGTTGTTGCAATTATTCATCATCAGCATCCTATATGCATTCCCGGGACTTAATTGACTCTGGTGCATCACCGGAAGAAGATATGTACATTTCAGGGACTTAATTGACTCTGGTGTTACGATGTCAACTTCATGAATGGGATAAAGTGTCCACTTCAGTATTTGAGCTTCATAATTGGGATTGATTTACCTTCTTCAACTATGTGGGGGAAGAAATGTCTTGATTCTTTCTGGTATGCATAACTTTATTTCTCAGGGGGAAGAAAAATTTAGAAGAATTATTCAAGCGTGAGAAGAGAAGTTGTTGATCTACTTGGTGTGTCCCAAACTTTCAATTCCTCTTAGCAACGTTATCATGTCATATGATGGGATTTGCTTGTTAGATTCCGCTGTGCGCTTAATCATTCTAAGCTTTATTGAAAGCTTTGAAGTTGCTTACGAAGATTGTCGGTTTAGGGGGAAGCTATTTAAAAGCTTCTACATCAAGTGTATGTGGCACGAATTAGGGGGAAGTTAATTCAGAAGCTTCTCCTTAACCAGAAGTGTATGTGTTACTTAGCTCGTGCCGTTACAGTATTTCTACTACAAGTTACTTTAAAGATGAGTCGTTTTGAAGTCAAAGGCCTCAGAAGACATCATCAGCATTGGACGCTTCATGAAAGCTCTTGTTCTTTATCATTATGTACTTGTTAGGAAAAATATTGTAAGGAATTCTACACGTCGTCCCATGGGGGAAGATTGTTGGAAACTCACTTTATGTGACGACATTTAAGAATTCCCATTAGTTATCATAGTCACACACACGCTTAGACTAGACTAGGTACAATGTATAGTTTAAGGGTCGTGTGTGACTATATATACCCCTCCTTAGCTTCCAAGGAGGGGTGTTGCTTGTGTTCATTTCTTGTTTAATACATCTTTTATTCATTTCACACACAACCTCTCTTCTCTCTCTCTCTCAACAATGGCTTCCACTACCATCTACCACCATGTTAGACCACCAGATCATATATAGCAAATCCACAAGGTTGACTTTTAATTAAGTGCTTATCTGCTTATTTCAGCTTATTGAGTGTGCTTATTGGAAAAATTTTTGCTGATTAAGCTTAGTTAAGTCATTTAAAAGCTTTTGAAAGTTGAATCAGCTCTTGGGGTGGCCTAGAACTCGAAAACGACTATTTTGTCATTTTGTGAAGATGGCTTTTAGCTTATTCAGGCTTATTCCTTGTACTTTTTCCAATTTTATTTTTATAGATCTATTAAGTAACTCAAAAGAAGCTTGTGTGTCAAATTTGAGCTTATGGCATCAGCTTATAGCTTAATGGGCCAAAAAGCCCATTAAGAATAAGCTGCTTTGAAATAAGCTAGCTTAAACATATTTTCAGCTTTTGGGCCTTCAGAGTTTTGTTCTTAAAATCAAATTTTAAGTCAGATAGGAGCTTTTGGGCTTATTTGGACAATATTTTTCTTATTGGGCCTTAAATAGCCCATTAAGGGGTCTGTTTGGACTTTTAGCCCATTTCTTGGCCCAATAGGGGTATTTTCGTAATTTCAACTTCATTTATGTATTATTTAGGTTAAAATAAGCTAGTTTGAAACTTTTTAGAATTTTTTACAAATTTTGGATTTTTATTAATATTTTATTATTATTTTATTATTAAAAGTTAAAATTTAGATTTTTCAAGTTTTTTCATTTTTCTTAGATTAAATACATTAAGTTAGGAATATTACAATTTTTATAAAATTTTTATTGTCATTAGATTATTTTTTAGAATTATTTTAAATTTTAATAGTTTTTAATTTTTTTTAAATAGTTTTAATTATTTTTAAATTTTTCAAAAATAGTTATAAATTTAGTTAAGTCATTTTAGAGGTTTACAAGTGAAAAAAATCTCATTTTGGGCTTTTTGTTCATTAAAATGATTTTTTGGGCTTTAATTAGCATTAAAAAATTATTATTTAATTTAATAAAATGTTTGAGTGATTTTTAATTTTTTGTAAACTCTAATTACATTTTTTAGGATTTATTGCAATTTTCTAGGAATTTTTAGGATAAATTTTTAATTTTGTCACTTTTTACGGTTTTACGTGTACGACTATTCGTCTTAGTGTAATTCTTAATCTTAACCGTCATTCTCTTCTAATCTCTTTTCTTTCTTCATAAATTATAATCACAAAAGTTAATCATCTCTTAACATAACACACTAGCCTCCTTGAGAACGATCCCCACTTTGGGTCATTTGTGCACGATTTTCCTAAATCGTCGTACTTACCCTAATTACACTTTGTTTTCCTAAACAAGGTTGTAAAATACAACTATCATTTTGGCGCCGCTGCCGGGGAGGCGTGTTGTGTTTTGATTTGGAAATTGTTGTTTTTATATATATATATATCCATAATATCTATTTGTATTAGTAGCACTCTACTAATACGTATTATCGGTTTTCGCTTTTTTGTGTGAATATTATTACTATATTGTATACGTAGAACAATAAATTCACAAGTACTCCAAAAGTGTGAAAACACATCCTTGATTGGGAGGTCATTACTCAATCATTGTATTCGAATCTCAAACAAGAAATCAAAGGCAAAATAGATAAATACTTTCGTGAAGCTTAATTTTGAAAAACACAAACTATAAGGTGGGTATAAGGCGGGTATTATAAAATATGCCCTAAGGAAAAAGGCTCTTAAGTGCTTCGCGCCACCTCGTTTCCCCACTTGCTTGTGCGTGTTTAGATAAAAAGGGCTAATCGAGGGTTTGCCAACCAAAGTATTATCTACATATCATATATATTTTCTTGGTTTCATTTGATTAAACCCTCTTGAACGTTTTGGTGTTCCACCAATGTTCTAAAGTCATCGAAGGCGTTGACTTCACGTGATCGTTTTCATTCTTTGAGGCTTCTTTAATCAATAGATTTGATTAAGGAGGAGATTTGTAGATTTTTGTCTACCTAATACAATCACAAAATCCAAAAAAAGTAAAAATAATCAAAAACCACAAAAAAAAATATTGGAAAAATTAAAAACCCCAAAAAGAATCTTCTTTGCTCATCCCCACGTTGACGTAATGCAAACTCGCAACCAAGCAAGACGTGCACGTAAACGTAGAAACCGAAAGGAGTCAACACCTACTCATAATCTTTCTAGTGAGGAGTCTCCTATTGACGAACCTATCGTAAGAGAAGAACCAACCATGGCGAATCGAACTATGATGGAGTTACTTCAAGCACCCACCGAGGGTTATGGAGAGGCTATTGTAATTCCCGCTATCCTTGCGGAGAATTTTGAAGTGAAAACGGGTTTGTTGTCGATGATCCAAAACAACAAATTCCGTGGTGATGAAAAGGACAACCTACACAACCATATCCGCCAATTCAATCGTGTTACTGCCACTTGTAAATTTAAGGATGTTGCTAATGACTCGATTAAGATGATGCTTTTTCCGTATTCCTTAGCGGGGCCCGCTAAAATTTGGTTAGAGAAAGAGCCACCTAATTCTATATTGACGTGGAAGGATCTCGTTTCTAAGTTTGTGAACCAATTTTTCCCGCCCTCTAAGACTACACATTTGAAAAACGAGATTTCAAAATTTTCACAAGAATTTAATGAGAGTTTTTCAACGGCTTGGAATAGGTTTAAGGAAATGTTACATGAGTGTCCTCATCACGGTTTTTCCGACTTGCATCAAATTGACACGTTTTTAATGGTTTGAATGATCATGAAAGGGATTATCTAAATGCTGCCGCGGGTGGTAATTTTTTTGTGTAAAACGGTTGAGGAAGCATTGTTGATAATTGAGAATAGATCTAAGGTGTATAGTCCTCGTAACACATAGTGTTCTTAAGGATTCGTCTTCAGCTTCACCTTCTTTGTCTAATACCATCGATGCTTTCCAAATTGAGGCGAACTTGGATAACAAAATCTTTGATAAGCTTAAAGGTCTTTTAATTGAATTCAAAGTTGGAGAACAAAGTGCTCCCGCTACGGCTAAAGCGGTTGAGGTTTCATGTGTGTATTGTGGTGGAGGTCATGATTTCTCCGAGTGCATTACCAACGGTGGTAACACTTCGAGTGTCTACGCGGCCACGGGAACTTACAACCAAAATGGTCAAGTTACCCGCTCCAATCAATTGACTCCACCGGGTTTTGCTCCCAGTTAAAATGCTAACAACAACTATCGGAACAATCAAGTTGGTTTTTAAAAACAATTACAAAGGAAACTATGGAAATCAAGGGGCTAATAATCAAGTTTCAAACAAAAATCAAAACAATGATTTTCAAAACAACAACAAGGGTTTACAAACTTTGAAAGATCTTCCAAATGAATTTGTTGAATACGCTAATGGAAACGATGCTAGGTTTGACAACATTTAAAGAGAAATCATTAGCCTAAGATCCGAGTTTAAGAACGACTTGAAGAAGGAGTTGAAAAACGAGTTAGAAAATGAGCTTAAAATCCATACAAACAAAATGTAAGGAAATGTAACTAGGTTACAACAAAACCAACTAAAAATGGAACAAGGGCAACATGAAATAAAACAAGAGATGATTAAGGCCGAGAAGAGGCAATCCCTGTTTGAGGATAAAATTTCATCTATGTTTGAGGCTATTATGTACAAATCGTCTCCGAGTAGTCTTCCTAGCAACACCATATCGAACCCTAAGGGAGAGATGAAAGTGATTACCACACGTAGTGGTAAGACACTTAAGGAAATGACTCCTCAACCAATTGCTCCTATGGAGGATGCAATTGAGGAAGAACCCGAGGTGGTGATCGAAAAGGAGCATGGCCCAATCTCACGAAGTACCGCTCATGCCACACCTACGGTTGAACCATTACCACATTTGGAACCCGAGATTACAAAGGCTATGCCTATGCCTCAACCCACGCCACCTTTTCCCTATCCATCGAGACTTAGAAAGGAGAAACGTCAAGAGCGCGACAATTACCAATTTGATCTTTTGATGAAAATGTTTCGTGACGTTCATTTTAATGTGAGTTTTGCCGATGCTTTGGTCATGATGCCTCGATTTTCCGCTAACTTCAAGAGTATGTTGAACAACAAGGAGAAATTGCAACAATTGTCTAGTTGTTCATCGGTTTATCTTAACCGCATACCTCAAAAAGTCAGTGATCCCGGTAAATTCTTGATTCCTTGTGCAATCCAAGATATGGAAGAATGCTATGCCTTGGCCGATCTTGGTGCTAGTATTAACTTGATGCCACTTGCTATCTTCAAGTCGCTCAATCTTCCTAATCTTACTCCTTCACTAATGTCTATCGAGTTGGCTAACCATTCCACGATTCCCGCATGTGGATTGGCGGAAGACGTTTTTGTGAAAGTGGGAAAGTTCTATTATCCGGTAGAATTTATCATTGTCGATAATCCCACGGATCCTCAAGTTCCTCTCATTTTAGGTCGTTCGTTTTTAGATACATCAATGGCATTAATCGATGTGCATGCTAGAAAGATCACCTTAAGTTTCAACGACGAGGAACTTGTTATAAACGCAACTCAAAATTCTCAAATTTCTCATGTTTATTCTGTTGCAACCATAAACCTCGTTGATATGATTGACGTTGTCTGCGAGGAATCTTCACAAGAAGTTCTAGGTTTTGGTGATGATGAGAATAGTGACAGTCCCACTATGTTAGATCCCATTCTTGATAATTCGACACCAACCTTCACTCCATTTGAAGGTGGTGGTTTTACGTTGTAAGAATTCGATGTTCCACGTACTTGTGACGGAGACCTCGATAATGATGAGGACTTCTTGATTATCAAGGATTTTCTTAACGATTTCCCATTTCCTCCACCCAAGGAGGTTATGAGTATCGAGCCCAAATCTTCAATTGAGGAACCACCTATCCTCGAGTTGAAAGATTACCTCCTCACCTTGAATATGTATTTTTGGAGGAGGACGACAAGTTGCAGGTTATTATTGCGAAAGATCTTTCGGGTGATGAAAAAACCGCACTTGTCGATGTTCTAAAGGATCACAAAGGGGCAATTGCGTGGAAGTTATCCGATATTAAGGGGATTGATCCCAAATTTTGTACCCACAAAATCTTAATGGAGGAGGATTACAAACCCGTAATTCAATGTCAAAGGAGGGTGAACCCCAAAATTCACGACGTCATTAAAAAGGAAGTCCTAAAACTCCTTGACGCGGGAATGATTTACCCTATTTCTAATAGCCCTTGGGTGAGTCCTATCCATTGTGTCCCTAAAAAGGGAGGAATGACCGTTGTGCCAAACGATGCCAACGAGTTTATTCTCACTAGACTCGTGACCGGATGGAGAGTGTGCATTTACTATCGTAAGTTGAATGAAGCCACTCGAAAAAGACCATTTTCCCTTGCCCTTCATGGACCAAATGTTGTAGCGTCTTGCGGGAAACGATTTCTATTACTTTTTAGATGGTTTTTCTGATTACTTCCAAATCCCCATCGATCCTCGTGATCAAGAAAAAACTACCTTTACGTGTCCATATGGAACGTTTGCCTATCGTAGAATGCCATTCGGACTTTGCAATGCACCGGGAACCTTTCAAAGGTGCATGATGGCTATTTTTCATGATATGATCGAGAAGACGATGTAAGTCTTCATGGATGAATTTTCCGTATTTGGTAGTTCGTTCACTTCGTGTTTGTCGAATCTTGAGAGAATGTTGAAGTGTTGTGAGGAAACCAACCTTGTGCTAAATTGGGAAAATTGTCATTTTATGGTTAAAAGTGGAATCGTCTTAGGGCACAAGGTTTCGAATGCGGGGATTGAGGTAAATCAAGCTAAGGTAGACGTCATCGCCAAATTACTTCATCCCAAAACCGTTAAGGGAGTTAGGAGTTTCCTAGGCCACGCGGGCTTTTATCGTCGATTCATCAAGGATTTTTCAAAGAACTCTCGACCCATTACACATCTCCTTGAAAAAGATGCACGTTTTGTCTTTGACGAAGATTGTGTACGAGCCTTTGAAATCCTTAAGAGGAAACTTACCGAAGCTCCCATTCTTGTTGCTCCTAATTGGAACCTCCCCTTTGAGCTCATGTGTGATGCTAGTGACTACGCTATTGGGACCGTATTGGGGTAACATCATGAAAAACACTTCTTGCCTATTCACTATGCTAGCAAGACGATGACCGAGGCTCAACTAAAATACACTACAACGGAGAAGGAATTCCTTGCCGTGGTGTATGCATTTGAGAAATTTCGACCTTATCTCGTCTTGACTAAATTCATAGTGTATATGGATCATTCGACTATCAAGTATCTTATGGATAAGAAAGATGCAAAGCCAAGATTACTTCGTTGGATTCTCCTCCTTCAAGAATTTTATCACAAAATCGTTGACAAAAAAGGAGCCGAGAATCTAGCGACCGATCATCTTTCTCGTTTGGAAGATCCTCACCAAAGTGTTTACGAGCCCAAGGAAATCACCGAAACATTTCCGCTCGAGACACTTGGTGTAGTGAATTCTAAGCTTGATTCTTCTACCCCATGGTTTGCGGACATCGCAAATTACCATGCGGGCAACTTCATCATCAAGGGTATGACGACTCAAGAAAAACGAAAATTCTTTCGTGACGTCAAGTTCTATTTTTGGAACGACCCTTACTTGTTTCGAACTTGTGCGGATCAAATTATTCGACGTTGTGTCTTTGGTACCGAAGCTTCTAACATCCTTAGAGCTTGTCACGAGGGACCCACGGGTGGTCACCACGGTGCTAATCTCACGGCTAAGAAGGTTTTTGATGCCGGTTTCTTTTGGCCTACAATTTACCGAGATGCACATGAACTTGTGAAGTCGTGTGACTCATGCCAACGACAAGGAAAAGCCTCACAAAAAGATGAAATGCCACAAAACATCATCCAAGTGTGTGAGATCATTGACGTTTGAGGCATTGACTTTATGGGGCCATTCCCATCATCTCGTGGTAATAAGTACATCCTTGTCGCTGTTGACTACCTATCTAAGTGGGTGGAAGCTAAGGCTTTGCCCACCAATGATGCTCGTGTGGTAGTAAAGTTTTTGAAAAGCTTGTTTTCTCGGTTTGGAACCCCTCGTGTGATCCTAAGAGATCGTGGAACCCATTTTTGTAACGACCAATTCGAAAGGGTCCTAAGGAAATATGGGGTTACACATCGTCTTTCTACGGCTTATCACCCCCAAACGAGTGGGCAAGTCGAGGTTTCAAACCGAGCTTTGAAAAGGATCTTAGAGAGATCTATTGGGGAAAACCGACAATCTTGGTCGGATAAGTTGGACGATGCTTTATGGGCCTTTAGGGCTGCTCAGAAGACGCCCATCGGGTGCACTCCTTATAAGCTTGTGTACGGGAAGAATTGTCACTTGCCAATTGAACTTGAACACAAAGCTTATTGGGCCCTTAAGCATTGTAATGATGATATGGAGACCGCGGGAAAACACCGGAAAACGCAACTTAATGAATTGGATGAATTAAGGGATATTGCTTATGAAAATTCATTGATTTATAAAGAAAAGACTAAAAAGTCTCATGATTTAAAAATTAAAAACCGGGTTTTTAACATTGGGGATCAAGTGTTGCTTTTTAACTCACGTTTGAAAATCTTTTCCGGTAAGTTGAAATCCCGTTGGTCCGGTCCATTCACCGTGACTCAAGTTTTTCCATATGGGACCATCGAGCTAGCTCAAAATGATGGCCCCAATTTCAAGGTGAATGGACATAGGTTGAAGCACTACTTTGGCGGGGAAGTTCCATCCTTGAACTACCTCGACCAAATCACCTTCCCCAATGATAAAAAGTTTTGAGGGGATCGAGTCGAGCTCATGACTCGGTAATAAAAAACGAGGTGCCTCGTGGGGGAGTCCCATGCTTATCCTATGTACATATTATCGCTTTCTAATGTAGTAACGTGTGGGGATTTGTGCCCTTCCAACCTTTGTTCCATGGTTGTTTGTGAATTCTGGATTTTAGATGATCATTATCTTCACAATTGGAGCCTCTCGTGTTCATTTTATGGGAGCACTCGATCGTTTGCTTTGAAGACTTTCTCAATATCCATGATATATCCTTTGATGTTCTAACCTTAGGTTTATAGCACACTTCATAAACGACTTTAAATTTAAAGGTTACACCCTTTCCATGCTAGATTAAGCATTCGACTTCGTCTCTAGTATGGGGGTTTTCTAACCCTTAGACTCGAAACATTGAGGACAATGTTTAACTTTAGTATGGGGGGTGAATAGATACTTACCTTGCCAAACCTTCACGCTTTCCAAAATTTATCTTTTTGTTTATCGTTTTGTTGCAAAATAAGGCTAAAAATGGCCAAATTTTAATTTTTTTTCTCATGTTTTATAAGTGTTTGAAGACACGAATGTAGATTTTCTGATGGCGAGAATAAGAGTAATTTTTGACTCGACTGTGTGTGTTGAGCACTTAGCTTCGATTCCTTAACTTTATATTAGGCTAAGTCTCTTAAATGAGGACGAGAAATGATAGGGTTAATTATAAGTTACTACGCTAAACGTAGAGTACTCGTATTCTTTCAAAAACTCATGTGTTCTCGTTGTTTGCTTATTCTCCCACCGCTTGTAAATATTTTTTGCTTAATAAATATTGACTTAGCGGTTTAGTCTTGATTGTTGGTTTCTAGTCTTTTCTAGTAGCTTCCATGTAATTAAATTGGGAAGACATTAAGGTATCGCTAGCGTCACGGTTTTGAAGTATTGGCAACCCAAATAATCGAAAGCTTCACCCAATAATAAGATTTCAAGTGCTCACCTAAATCCAGCAAACAATTTGAAGCTCACAAGGCTGAAAAATCTATGCAAAATTGAAAGTGAATCAAGCCTTAATCTTTGAAGCTCTAAAGATCCAAAATTCTCCTTAACGTGAGGATATACGTCTTTGGCCACAATAAACACCTCATGGAGAGGTTAAATAAAAGGCATGGCAAGACCGAAGTCATAATAAAAGCTTCATAGCGAAGTTGAATAAAAGATGGAGGTAAACCTATGATAATAAGGCCCTTCCGTGAGGGGGCGTATAAAAGTCTTGGTAATAGTCTCATGTTCAAAACCGTTATAAAACCGTGTTTATCGATCCTTCTTGTTGACTTAATATTTTTACATCGTTGTCTATTAGGAGGGATTATTAACTTGATGGTCTTGGTTACACCGTTAGGACTCTATTTTTAGACCTAAATCTCTATTATCGCATAAATCAAACAATGTATCCTCGTGAAACATTCAAGACAAAATAAAATATAAGAGATACAACTTAGGAAAATGGGAGGATAAGTACGTGATTAGGGCATATGAGTAGTGTTAGCATTACTAACTTATAATGACAATGATCTCGTTGCACTCTTAGCATGGAATTGGGGTGAAAATCGAGGATGATGAAATTATTTTTAACGAAGCATTCACGTGTTCTTATTCTATGAACCTAAACGTCCCATTTTGCGATGAAAATCATACATTATGTCTAAAACGCAAGTAGTAGCAATAGTAGTAGTGTAGCTAGTTTATCATTCAACAAAATTGAATAAAAATGAATTTTAGAGGTGCTATGATACTTAATTCTAGCATTGCATGAGGGCACGACAATGGTTTAGTATGGGGGAGTGATGAGAATGCTTTTATACATAGTCTCATCGTCCAAAACGGGCTTTAAATGCATAAAATATCATGAAAATGGCCAAATATATGCTTGTGTTTGTTACTTATGTATTTTAGGTACAAATATTGAGAAAATGACAAAAGATCACAAGAATCATGCAAAAACGAACACGGGAAACGAAGCCGCACAATGAACCAAGCCCTAATGAAGATTTTTCAAGAAATACCCTTAAAGATTTGAAGATATTGCAAGAAGGGTCATCCAATATTGAAGATTTGACACTTTAAACCCTTGTATCTTCATAATTACAAGAATGGTCCTTAAAGTTTGTCAAATTTACAAAAAAGGGCCCTACACTTTGAAGAATTGGCAAATTTAGTCCCTCAACAAAACTAAATTGTCAATATTATTCCTCCTCAAAGTCAAACATGCCCTGAAGACCTTCAAGTTACAAGAAAGAACAAGTTTGGTCTTTAAAATATGTCAAATTGCAAAAAGGACCCTTAACTTTGAAGAAATGGCAAAAATGGTCCCTCATTAATCATGACTTGTCAAATTCAGTCCTCCAAGAAGTCAACCATACAAGTCAAGATCATTATCTTTGAAGAAAATGCCAAAAAAACCCTTCAAGAATCAAGAATTGGCAAGAAATACCCCTGAAAATACTTTGGAAAAGTATTTGGGGCATAAGTGTGAAAAATGAAACTTCAAATACAAAGGAAAACGGATTTTGGCATGTTTAATACAAAGTAGTAAGGAAGAAATAAACAAGGGATGATTTCTGCCAAGACAACCTAAGTAACCTAGACCAACCACCATGTGACACGTGCCCCACTAACCTAAATCAACCAATCACCACTCACCTTGCCTCCACCTCACCAATCCACTCAGCTAATATTAAACTAATCTAACTGATTAGTTTAATTCGCGCCTAAACATGTTTTTAAAACATAAAACAGATCAAATCACCATGTTCTTCGTGTTCTTGGCAAAATTAGGTTTTCTTAATCTACTTGAAATTAAACCATCAAAACCTCCAGATTAATGATTAAGCTAGTCTTAATCATAACCCAACCCACAAATCCCTTGCCACCTCACCACACATGTCACATGGGACATGCCCTGCTACAAAGAAGAAGAAGATGCCAAAACAGCCAGAGAAATCCAACGTCCCACAAGCAGCTTACATCCTAAGCTTGCTTTAGACCTTTTGATCACAATTCCACCTTTGACACCTCAACAAACTGCAAAAAATCCTTGACATGAGCTTAAGTTATTCAAACTTCACAAGGGAAATTTGGGACTTCCACAACTAGGATTTTATGTTTTTCGTGCATTGCTAGTTCACTTGTAGCCTATATAAAGGCATTTAGGCTTTCATTTTTAGTTTGCTCTTGAATTTTTCCTAGTTCACATTTCTGTAAATCCTTTGTCATTATTGAATGAAAAGTGTTTGAATTTTGTGAAGAAAAGTCAAGTGCCAATCTCTTATTCTGTTTGTTAATGTTACATGTTTGCTAAAACTGAATCTCAAAACGTTTTCTTAGGCTTTGTGCAAGAAATTGCTCAAAGTTCTTAAATCTTGATATTTTGCTAAGACCTTGGTACACCTTGGAATTCTTGGGCTATAAGTGGATCATAGCATCCTGATATTGTGATATCAAGATGTTGTGAGGATTATAACTTGGGGATAATCAAGTGTGGGGTACAAGGGTTGCATTAATCAAGGATTTGTCACTTTCTGATTTTGATATTTTTGCTTCTAACTTTGTTGAATCTTAGCAGGGTTGTTTGTGGAAGCTTGTGCTTGTTCTTTCTAGCACATAAGCTCAAAATTCGTGGGTGTGGATGTACATCCATGAGGTTTGAACCTTTCTACCCAAAATCTGCTTAAAAACTTGATTTTTGGTGATTTGGTGCATTGCTTGTGTTCTTGCTTAATTTGTGGCTTAATCTTGCTTGATACTGCATAATATAACTATTATTGTGTTTTATTGGGCTTGGGTAACCTTGGAATACACTTATACTTGTTTAAATTGTGATTTGAAAAAGATAAGGGGTCTTTGGGATTATCTGTTTAAGATCATAGCTTGTTATTTTGTTGTTGGAAGTTGTTGTTTATGGTTTGTATCTGTTATTCACTTGGTTGAGTGCTCATTGCTGCAAGTTATTGGCTTTAAAACATAAAATTAAAGATTGTGTTATAACTCATTTGTTTTGACTGTTTTTGACCTAAAATTTTGGAAATACCTAGAGTATATGCATGTTTAGGGATAAAAGGTGTTAAATCAAAGTTTGTGTAACCTGATTTGAAGATTTGAGTGTTTGAAATTGGCTTGTTGGTCAAGTATATCAACAAAGTGAAAAATCTGCTTGTTTAGTGTCCATCAGTAACTATTTTGTGCTTGAATCTTGATTTAGGCCTTGAACCAATGCATGAAACTTGTTAATTTATGTTCATTTGAGTTAAATATAGCTTGTGTATGCTTTTGGTGCAATTTGGTTGGCTAAATTTTGCTTAAACAACATATTAAGTTCATAATTGCTTATTGTTCATATATGTGTGAGATCTGGTGATAAATTGAATTAACTGCACTAATTGGCTGACTGGAAGTGTGATTTCTTTGTTGTTCTGACTCCTTGTGATCCACTGATCACAAGGGTGCCTTGTTTGTAACTTGAATCCAACAAAAAGTCATATATTACAAAAAGTCAATTAAGTAAAGCAGTGGGAAAAGTTCCCACTGCTCAACACCCAAAAGTAGCCCCTGCTAGTGTTAATTCTCTTTCAACTTATTTATAAGCCAATTTGGCTTATACAGACTTGCAACAACTTATTTTTTGTGATAGATCTTCCTCATTTGACCCATTTATTTGATCTGGAGCTTATCAGACCTTGGCTTTGACTTTTTACTAGAAAACTCATAAGGTTGACTTTTAATTAAGTGCTTATCTGCTTATTTCAGCTTATTGAGTGTGCTTATTGGAAAACTTTTTGTTGATTAAGCTTAGTTAAGTCGTTTAAAAGCTTTTGAAAGTTGAATCAGCTCTTGGGGTGGCCTAGAACTCGAAAACGACTATTTTGTCATTTTGTGAAGATAGCTTTTAGCTTATTCAGGCTTATTCCTTGTTCTTTTTCCAATTTTATTTTTACAGATCTCTTAAGTAACTCAAAAGAAGCTTGTGTGTCAAATTTGAGCTTATGGCATCAGCTGATAGCTTAATGGGCCAAAAAGCCCATTAAGAATAGGCTGCTTTGAAATAAGCTAGCTTAAACACATTTTCAGCTTTTGGGCCTTAAGAGTTTGGTTCTTAAAATCAAATTTTAAGTCAGATAGGAGCTTTTGGGCTTATTCGGACAACATTTTTCTTATTGGGCCTTAAATAGCCCATTAAGGGGTCTGTTTACACTTTTAGCCCATTTCTTGGCCTAATAGGGGTATTTTTGTAATTTCAACTTCATTTATGTTATATTTAGGTTAAAATAAGCTAGTTTGCAACTTTTTAGAATTTTTATAAAGTTTAGATTTTTATTAATATTTTATTATTAAAAATTAAAATTTAGATTTTTCAAGTTTTTTCATTTTTCTTAGATTAAATACATTAAGTTAGGAGTTTTACAATTTTTAAAATATTTTTATTGTCATTAGATTAATTTTTAGAATTATTTTAAGTTTTAATAGTTTTTAATTGTCTTTAAATAGTTTTAATTAATTTTAAATTTTTCAAAAATATTTATAAATTTAGTTAAGTCATTTTAGAGGTTTACAAGTGAAAAAATCTCATTTTGGGATTTTTGTTAATTAAATTGATTTATTGGGCTTTAATTAGCATTAAAAAATTATTATTTAATTAAATAAAAGCTTTGAGTGATTTTTGATTTTTTGTAAACTCTAATTACATTTTTAGGATTTATTGCAATTTTCTAGTAATTTTTAGGGTAAATTTTTAATTTTGTCACTTTTTACGGTTTTACGTGTACGACTATTCGTCTTAGTGTAATTCTTAATCGTAACCGTCATTCTCTTCTAATCTCTTTTCTTTCTTCATAAATTATAATCACAAAAGTTAATCATCTCTTAACATAACACACTAGCCTCCTTGAGAACGATCCCCACTTTGGGTCATTTGTGCACGATTTTCCTAAATCGTCGGACTTACCCTAATTACACTTTGTTTTCCTAAACAAGGTTGTAAAATACAACTATCACTCAACAATAAAAAGATCTTGAGGATGCCACACTTGAATCTTCGAAGAAAAAGG
The DNA here is from genome assembly GCA_025667525.1 of Glebionis coronaria. Classification (NCBI taxonomy): domain Eukaryota; kingdom Viridiplantae; phylum Streptophyta; class Magnoliopsida; order Asterales; family Asteraceae; genus Glebionis; species Glebionis coronaria. Next base: position 561,409 of record JANFOE010000171.1, read on the forward strand.
ACAAGTTTGAAACATATTTTGAAAAACTTGAAAAATCAAACGTTGTTCTTGAACGAAAATTGGATAAAAAAATTTAGATTCTAAAGCTGAAAATGATAAACTACTAAAACAAATTAATTTACTTGAATTTAAGTTGGCATCCCAAGATATCTTAGAAAAGGAAAATAAGACCTTAAAACAGCGTTGTAATGAGTTAAATAATTCTATCGTAGAGACGAGGTCTAAAACTCTAGAGTCAACGACCTTGTTAACTACTGAAAATGCTGATCTAAAGGCTCAGGTTTAGAAAAAAGTTTTTGCTATGGCTGCTCTGTAAAACGAGCTAAGGAAAATTAAGGGCACTAGTGTGGACACTAAGCTTGAAATACCATCAATCTTGGGGAAATCGCCTAAAAATCAGTCCATTCGACAACCGACTGCATTTAGATCCGAGCGACCAAAATCCTCGAGACCGCAGTTTGCCTCCAATGTTGATATGGTTCATCTTTTGTAGACCAGCCACTCCACTATCTAGGCGTAATGTGATCAAATCTGCCTATGCAAAACCTATAAACAAGACTGCTACTAGTGATTCTAGGTATAGTTCTAAGAATATGCCACAACATAGGTTAAATAGCATGCCTAATAATCACTATGTAGAGGAACCTATGGAAAGGACACAAGCCAGAACTAGGATTTCTAGATCTCATTCGGACCTCAAACACACTGTTTGTTCCGAATGCATGAAAAGTGTCTTCACGACAAATCGTGCAGCTTGTGTAACTAAAGTTTTGAAGGAGCTGAACTCAAGTGCTAAAAGAGGGATTCCTAAAGGAAATAGGTTTTCTACCGCTAAGTCTTCTGTTGTGCATAAGAAAACCATGTCGCCTAGATCCAATATTAGGTGGTAACCCACGGGTAGGATTATCAAATCAGGTAATCTTCAATGGGTTCCTACAGGAAGGAGGTTTCCCTCTAGCACTACCAAGGTTAACTATGAAGTCCCACATGGTTCTAAAATAGATATTGCTAACCCATATCAAAGCATATGATGACGTATAGACCCCAACCGGGTCATGAACCCGGCCCACGGATACTACCCGCATCCGACCCATCACGAATGGGTTGGATTAATGTCATTTGAGCTTATGGGCTTGGATGAACCGTGGCCACATAAGATATGTGTGACCCACGGCCCGACATAGCCGGTACAGGGTTAGACAGAATCATAATCTTATCAGGATTGGGATTTGCCTCAAAGTATAGGATATACACTCACCATAATTAGAAGATAACAATCAAGCTAATTATGGTGATTATCTTATGCTTGGGGCCGAAGTAACAGTGACAGCCCATTAGGGTTTCACTGCCTATATAAGGAACCCCCAAGGGTTCCACAAAGGTATTACATTCTACGGCCGATTTCTAACCCTAACCGATTACTTACTCTCACGCCGGAGTCTAATCGTGGGATACGTTCCCACAGTATGTCTAACACGTGTTGTTTTAGTGTGAAGGATCTCAGCAAGTTATTCACTTGGTGAAAGAGGCAGAGCCCAGCCTACCCGAATTAAGCCTAATTCGGGTCAAGCAAGGATCATCCAACTTTTGTATCAACAAGTTGGCGCCATCCGTGGGACCCAAACACTAAACTAAACTCAGTCTTAATCTCAATCTCTCCTAATAACGAAGGGACACCCTCAAGGAAACCCGAGGAACACAAATCCTGGGAATCGAAAGTCCACGGGTGATGGGATACTCATCTCCACCAAGTCCTCTGGTGGCCAAACAGGCGGACCGAATAACCGGAACATCTTTCAGTCTCTTGGTGGGGCAGGCACGTCCGACAATACCCCACCACCAACCATCACCATGGATAACCCTGATCCGAGAAGTGCACCAAAGGCCCCTAATAAGGAGCCGTAGATGCCACAAATAGAGACAGAATTGGAGGTGGATGCACTCGGTGATGAGGACCTCGAGCGTGTTCTTACGCAGAACTTTGAGAGGATCGTCCTGGGCATATCGTCAAGGCTAAAACTTGGAAGGAACCTCCAATCCAGGCTTAACTTTGGCAGTACCGCGCCTGGTACTTCCCCTCGAACTCAGAAGAGGAGAAGGAGGGCGCGCCCCCATGAACAACCTCCCCTTGAGGAAACCCCTCAAACTCGAAACGTATTCAAGCGCATAGGGGATCGCATCATGCAGGAATTGCTACAAGCCCATGAGGATGGAGATAGGTCCGACGGCTCCGCCGAACGCCCGGCAAAGGAAACCCTCGTGAAAAATCGCCGCACCAACGTGTGCGAAAGGGTGAATTCTGGTTGGAAGAAAGCTCCTAGCTCTTCAAACAGAAGTGGTCATCATAACCAACCGAGAAGTAGGGCACCGCCCCCTCCTCACGGACCTTCGGGGTCGGATTCGGATCACCATCCTCCCAGACGTCGCCGACCTAGGTATACCCCCCACCACCATCGGACGATGAGGGATACTACGATGATTCATACTATCACGATGAAGAGGAGGACCTTTCCCGTCCATGGTGCGATGACAGAGAGGACGCCTTCACTCTCCGCATACGGAACTACTCTGAGGAAAAGAAGCGACGTATGCCGGCGTACGTGAAAACCTATAATGGGTCTGGTGATCCTGACGATCACCTAAAGATATTTGATACGAAGGCGAAAATTGAACGATGGCCAATGCCTATATGGTGCCAAATGTTCAATTTGACCTTGATTGGCAACACCCGTGATTAGTTTGAAAGGCTCCCTCACCGAAGTATTGATAGCTTCGTCGAGCTACGCACCGCGTTAAAAAAAAATTATACTCAGCGGAAGAAGTATAATTGAGATCCGGTCTCGTTAGCAACCGTCATGCAAAGGCCTGGAGAGTCTACGGAGGACTTTACAGAATGTTTCAATGACGAGTGCACGCGCACAAAAACGTGCTCAGAGCTCCTAAAAATTTCTGATTACATGCATGCCATAACGGACTAGGAGCTAATTAGGCGTCTCAATGACAAGCGACCAGAGAGTTACGTCGACCTCATGGAAAGGGTCAGAAACTTTGTTGAAGGAGAAACCATGGTAGCTGCGGCGTACCCTACAAAGGGAAATCATAACTATCGATCGAACGACCAGCCCAAGAGGCAATCAGGTGGTCAAAGCACCGAAGGCAACGGATGGAACTCGGTTTACAAAAGCCAGAATAAAGGAGGGCGGTCGGATGACAAATTCACCCCTCTAAAGATGAATTACCGAGATATCTTGTTGATGGAAGGGGCAAACTTCCCAAGGCCTCTCTCAATGACAACTCCAGTTGACCGCCATCAAGGAAATCGCTTCTGTGAATTCCACAATGACAAGGGTCACGGCACGGAGGAGTGCATCCAGCTCAAGAAGCACATAGTGTCACTGATTAAATCAGGCAAACTCAAACACCTGGTCAAGGATTGGAAGGATGGAAAGGATAACAAAAACTATGACAAGAAGGACTCCCAAAAGGACAAGCCTTCAACTATATATATATGATCCAGTCATGGCAGTGCCGCACAAAGCAGAAAGTTAGTAAAAAAAGTTCACGCGACAAAGATATCTCATTCCCTCTTATTACGGCGAGCAACGTGGCCGATTCACCTCTCACGATTGAGGTGAGTATTGGAACCCACAACGTTCGTCGTATGTATGTGGACGGAGGATCATCGGCGGAAGTACTTTACAAAAACTGCTTCGGACAGCTACGACCAGAGATAAAAATCCAATTAGTGCCGACCACGTCACCGCTCATTGGCTTTAGTGGAGACACTATCTGGCCAATAGGACAACTGCGTCTACTGGTAACCATTGGGGATAAAGGGCATTCCACCACGACATGGATGACTTTATGGTGATACCTTCACACTCTCCGTACAAAGGTATTATTGGAAGAACAGGCATCTTGGCCATAGGGCAGTTACGTCCACAGCTCACGGCATGATTAAATTCCTAGTCGAAGGGGAAATTGTTACTATTTACAATTCGATCGTACCGGCATCCGAGTGCCACGCCGTGACAACACCAGTCCAGCCAGTTCCCATTAAGGAAGGATCACCACCCCCTAATTGGATGGTGGTAATCCACCCCGACTACCCGGAGCAAGAGGTAGCCATAGGGGGAACGCTATCAGAAAAAGGGAGGAAGGCCATGTGCTCTCTCCTAAGGGCAAACCTTGATATATTCGCATGGGAGCCAAAGCATATGACGGGCGTGCCGCGTTCGATAGAAGAACATAGGCTTTAAATTCGCCCGAGATATCCCCCTGTCAAGCAAAAGAAGCGTGGTCAAGCACCAGAACGCAAGCATGTAATACTGGACGAGGTACGGAAGCTGGTGGACGAAGGAATTTTGCGCGAGGTATATTACCATGAATGGTTATCTAATCCGGTCATGGTAAAAAAACATGACGGGAGCTGGCGCATGTGTGTGGACTTCACAGACTTGAACAAAGCTTGTCCGCAAGACTGCTATCCGTTACCAGAAATCGATTGGAAGGTAGAATCCTTATGCGGATACCCTTTCAAAAGTTTTTTAGACGCGTACAAAGGATACCATCAGATCCAGATGGCGGAGGAAGACGAGGAGAAGACGACGTTCCACACTAGTCAGGGCGTGTATTGTTACACAAAAATGCCGTTCGGACTAAAGAACGCCGGCGCGACATATCAGAGACTTGTTGATAAAGCCTTCGACTCGCAGATAGGCCGTAACCTTGAGGTCTATGTTGACGACTTAGTCATCAAGAGCCATACGGAGGAAGCACTTCTCCGTGATATCCAGGAGACGTTCGACACGTTGAGGAAAATCAACATGAAACTGAATCCAAAAAAGTGCACGTTTGGAGCAACCAAAGGAATGTTCCTTGGGTATATGATTAATCCAAACGGCATCAAGCCTTGTCCGGAGAAGACGAAACCGTTATATAGCTACCATGCCCTCGGACACTCAAGGAGGTACAGTCACTCAATGGAAAGCTGATCGGGTTGAATAGGTTCTTGTCAAAGTCCGCAGAGAAGTCACTACCTCTATTTAAAACATTCAAGAAGTGCTTAAAGAAAGGAGACTTCCGCTGGACAAAAGAGGCAGAGGAAGCCTTTGGTTAGCTTAAACAACATCTCGCGGCTCTTCCCATGCTAGTTGCACCCCGGCCTAAGGAAGAGCTCATTCTGTATCTGTCCGCTACGTACGGAGCAATAAGCGCAGTCCTTATGACTGACCGGGATTCAGTCCAGACTCCGTTTTACTTCATAAGTAGAGCATTGCAAGGGCCGGAGTTGAATTATTCATCAATGGAGATATTGGTCTTGTCATTGGTTTACGTCGCAAAAAGGCTGCGCCGGTACTTCTAGGCGCACCCAATTGTGGTTATCACCGATCAGCCAATAAAACATATCATCTCTAAACCGGACGTGGCCAGGAGATTACAGAAGTGGAGTGTCCTACTAGGAGAACATAACATCTCTTATAGACCAAGGACAGCCGTCAAGGGCCAAATTTTCGCAGACTTCCTAATTCAGAAACCTAAGGAGGACGAACCAATAGTGCAAAAAGAAGAAATTCCAATGGAACCATGGGTTTTGTTTACCGACGGATCTTCTTGCACAGACGGATCAGGAGCCGGCCTCATTATCACGAATCCAGAAGGAATGGAATTTACCTACGCATTGTGCTTTGAGTTCACGACCATGAATAATGAGGCAGAATATGAAGCATTGATTGCGGGTTTAAAAATCGCCGCTAGGATGGGAGTCCACAACCTTGAGGCCTATGTGGACTCACGGCTTGTCGCGAATCACATCCTAGGAGGGTACGTAGCTAAGGAGGATAACATGATCCAATACTTGTAGAAAGTTAAGTCACTCATCTCTGGTTTTAGAAAGTTCTCCATCAAGCAGGTACCAAGAGGCGAGAACAAGAAGGTGGATGCTCTTAGTAAGATCACATCTACAAGCTTTGCCCATCTATCCAAACAGGTGTTGGTTGAAATACTCAAGGAAAAGTCCATCACAAGGGGAGAGATAGCGAGCATAGTTGAAGAAGAGGGGCCTACATGGATGACCCTGATCATCAACTACCTAACTGATGAGACCCTTCCTGAGGACGAAAAGGTGGCGCGATGTGTCAAAAGGAAGTCGCAGCATTTCGAACTTCGAGATGGTGTTGTATACAAAGGTTCCTTCCTACAGCCGTGGCTGCGATGCGTAGGGTCGCGCCAGGCTAGCTATATGATTAGTGAGATACATGAAGGGTCGTGCGATATGCACGCATACCCCAAATCAGTAGTGGCGCGAGCCCTACGCACATGATACTATTGGCCGACTATGCATCAGGACGCAGGGGACATGATTCTTAAATGCAACGATTGCCAAATACACAGGCCAATACCGCGACATCCACAACAAGAATTGATACCTATCACATCCCATGGCCATTCTACAAGTGGGGGAATGATATCGCGGGCCCTTTTCCTGTTGCCGCAGGGGGCGTTAAATTCTTTATTATAGGTATGGACTATTTCAGTCGCTGTATATAAGCTAAGGCGGTCAAAATGATTACGGGCAAACAGGTAAAAACGTTTGTTTGGGAAAATATTGTATGCCGCTTTGGTTTCCTGGGCGAGATCATCTCGGATAACAGAAAGCAGTTCGCTGATAATCCATTCAAGGACTGGTGCGCAGCATTGAACATCACACTGTGTTTTGCATCAGTTAAACACCCAGAGACTAATGGTCTCGTGGAGCGGGCAAATAGAAGCCTAGGTGAAGGTATCAAAGCACGCCTAGATGAATGAAGCGCCAAGTGGGTAGATGAACTGCCGCATGTCCTATGGGCACATAGGACAATATCAAAACAGCCAATGGGGACACCCCATTCGCGCTGGCCTATGGAACCGAGGCTGTTATCCCAACAGAAATTGGGATGCCAACAATCCGTACTACGGAGGTTAACGTCGTCACAAACGATGAGCAACTCCGGGTCAATCTAGACTTATTAGAGAAGAAACGAGAGATAGCAGCCATCAATGAGGCCAAGTCTAAGGCACGTATGAAAGCGTATTACAATTCCAAAGTCAAGGGTATTTCCTTCCGACCAGGGGATTTTGTTTATCGTGCTAACGAAACAAGTCGCGCGGAGAACACAGGGAATCTTGGTCCAAAGTGGGAAGGGCCGTATGAAGTCACGAAAGCTTTGGGACTAGGTGCGTAAAAGTTACGGGATACGGATGGCCGTGACTTGGACCGTACATGGAATATTTGCAACCTTAAAAGATGCTACCTCTGAAAGGGGTACGGCCTCCGCATGGGCACTTCGCTGTGGTCAGCTTCAATGAAGATCCATGTATTTTTTGTTTTCATGCTTTCTAGGTTCTATTTGTCTTAGGATTTTAATTTTGTCAAAAAATCGTAAGCGTTCTAATAAAATGCTGTCGTGCCTAGCTAGCTCCACGGTCTGTTCTTGTGGAAATTATTGTTTTATGTTTTTTAGATTTATTTGTTATTTCCCTAGTATGTTATTACTTGTTCATACGCATTCATTCAAACCTTACATCTACTATTCGCTCCCAGGCGGGGTAAGAGGATTAAGTGAACCTAATAATTCAACTTGTCGCATATGAGAGTTGCAACCCTAGTGACGCGGATCATGTATCCTTACTAGAGACCTTATTTGTAAGACGTTGTAATAAGTTTCCACATGCCGTACTTACATAGTGCCAGACATGATAAAGACACACGGTGCACACCTAGTAAATTATAAACTTGGTTTTATTCTTAATCAGCCATGACACGTCATGCAAAATAGGTACACGATATCTAAGGAATATAAACAAGTTTCAATATAAACAAACAAAATTGCCGTGATCACCACAGACACATACATATGATATTATAAAGTGTTTACACATAGAGTTACGAATTGAAGCCGTATACATAAACGGACGGATAAATACAAGGTTGTGCAAATGCTTACAACAGTTAAACTACAAAGGAGGCAGAAACTCTCCTACTTCTTTCTTCCCTTCGGCTATCATGACGCGGAGGGCTTCGCCACGAGCATCCTTCCCACTTTGCGCCCTGGCTAAATTAGCTTCTAAAGCCTCTGCTAATAACTTTTCACCTTTCACGACCTTCAGACTGGTGTCATATATTGGCAGAGTAAGCTGAATTAGGTCTGGTGTAAGCTTCGCCATGATGTCCTCGTTGGAGGCATCCTTTAGAGCTTCAAGGTCATCTAGGAAGGGGTATTGCATATCTCCAACCCCTCATGTCTGACACGGTCAATGCCGTCTGACACCACATCCACGAAGGCCTGCACAAACTGTGGAGCCTCCGTTACCCTTGCCTCGTCTAGGCGCATCCCTTGGCCCACCATCCACCTACGACCAGCCAGGGCCGTAAGCATTAGGGGGCACAACACTTTAGCGCATTCTGTTGCCAGCACGTTCAGTTTCCCTCCACCGTAGTTGTTCGCTCCTCCATGACAGTCCGCTCCTTGATGAATTCTTCCTTTAGCATATCACGCTCTTCTGCCAAGGCCGAGGCTTGGTCCGCTGCGGTTTTGGCGGCGGCTTCGGCTGCGAATACCTGTGAACAACACTTGGGTTACTACAAAGAAAGACATGGATGTTACACATACACACTGATATACAAAACGGTGCGTACCTTGCTGTTGGCCGTCTCAAGGAGAGCCTCCAACTCAGCAATACGCTCTTCACGGATGTTGGCGTGACTTGTTTATTCTATTATTGTCGCCTCAGCCACGACCAAGTTCGCATGAAGGGAGCTAATTGTCTGCTCATGTTTCACTACAAGCTCTTCCCTGTGAGTTATTCTCTTATCAGTGCGACGAGCGTAGGCCAAGGACCCTTCCAGCCGACGCCGCAAAGCTGCCCCCAGTGTTACCTGATGCGTTGTGGCTATGTTGAACTGCTCAAGAAGGACCAAGTGGTTCATTTCGTCTAGGTCTTGGGCTAAGGCGGGAGGAGTCAAGTGATCTACGAACTCCTTACACTCATACTCGGCCTCTAGTCTTGTTAGGCTGGATAAGTTCCAGGCCTGGCGAAGGTTGGTGTCCGGACCCTCGGCGCAAGGCTCCTCTTCGCGCGTCGGGGGAGGTGATGAGGTAATTGTGGATATCATGGGCGAGGGTTCTCTCTCTACTTCCTTATCCTGTGCCATTATCGAGGGATCCACCCTATTATTTAACAAGCACTTATGAGCTTTTTTGGTATTATGGGGGAAGCAAATATTATGAAGTATAATAAAAGGTACTTACGTCGTATCTATCACCGGCTCCGTGATAGTGGGAGCTACGGCGCTCACTGGTGTTGCCTTCCATACGTGTGTATCTACTTGCGGTGGGGGGTTGTCTTGCGGTAGTGTGGTGCTGCTTCCTTCTTGGAATTGAGGATGGTCTTTCCTCAGCTTCTTGGGGGGCGCGTTGTGTTCCCCCGCCCCCGCTTCTACATTCTTCACCACCTTCCTGGTGGATTTGCGCTTCTTGGACACAGGTTTTGGCTGTTGGGGGGATCCGACCTCCTGCACCACTTCCTCCTCTCCTTCATCGTCATCATCAACCATGCGGTTGATGGACGGATCTGTTGGTTGTTCTTCATCTTGGATGGAGGGGGAATTCTCCAGTAGCAGCTCACCACCGTCTTCATTTGAGAAGTTCAACTACGACTTCTGGATCACTGGTTCCTGCTTATTAGACAGCGGCTCCGTTGTTTCTTCCAGTGCGATCATCATGCCGGCGGTAGCGACTAGTCAGGGGTCGAGATTCCTCCGGAACCTTGCTTGGGTCACCCTGGCGTAGTAGTCCAAACAGCTTCATCTCTACGAACATAAGCAACCATATGGGTTAGTATGATTCCAAGCGTTATTGGTAATTTTATATGCATATTCATGTATACGCCATACCTACCCTGTCTACGCTCGGTCAGAAAGCATGGATATCTTTCCTCCCTCCTAAAATAATTGCGGCTGATCCCTATCAGGCATAGGAAGTGCTCCGGTAGACCCTTATGGAAATCAGTGCGATGGGTGTCTCATGCTTTCACATCTCGGCTTTTATAATCCTTGGATGAGGGTGGGTAGTCAAAGCGTACTTTGGTTTTCAGAACAAAAGTGGCAGGGAACACCTTGGCGTCTACGAAAAAGTAGTGGTTGTACCACTTCTTAAGGGAATCTAGGGGTTTCCTATAAGTCATGGGGGCGGTCGCGGATAATTTTTTAAACGACAACCACCCATTCACCATTTGGGGGGCGTAGAAAACCCTAAATACACTAACAGTGGGGGCTACCTCACAAGCATGGCAGGTAACATCAAATTGGTTAACCTTGCACGCCCATATATATTGGAGCTGGGTTATGGAAGTCATAATACATTAGCACGTCTACAAGGAACTTAGATAATGGGCTGCAGTAGTTTTCCGAGTCAAATAGGCGCGTATACATGCCTATTTTCCCAGCAGGGGCGTCCGTGATGGCTTCGCCGTCACCTGGATAAGCGGGGTTTACGCTCTCGGGGATGTAATATTCAGACAAAAAGTCCATATATTTTTCTGCGGGCATCACATTATAGAACATCCGTGATCACTGGATTATCTTTCACCATGATTTATAAATGAGAGTAGAAGGACGCAGTGGTCGAACCTGGTGTGATTGATTTCCGTGGAAAAAGAAGGAGAGAAGTGAAGGATTGAGCGAAGGTATAACAATGGCGGAAATGGAGTTGTTAACTTTGTGTTTACACAGTTACACGCACCAACTCTTTTATAGGGTTTCCTCGAGTTACGAGGTGCTATTGATGTTTGCCACGTGCAAACCACTACGCCCATCTAACGGATGGGATTTCTGACACTTCTGAAACGTCATAAGGGACCCACGGGTCACTTCTTGACAGTTTTACGTGGCTCAAGAGTGGGTCTGTCTGGTGCACTTTTTGCAGAAAAAATGTCCGACTAATGACTACCATTAATGCGTTCATTAATGTTGTCCCGGACGACCTTTTTGGAGTGCGGCTATGTTTGCAACAGCGATATATAAAGGGCATTGATTGTCTAGAGGTTATGCCTACGGCTGTAACAACTAGACTGGGGGACATGATGACGTATAGTCCCCAACAAGGTCATGAACCCGGCCCACGGGTACTACCCGCATCCGGCCCATCACGAATGGGTTGGATTAATGTCATTTGAGCTTATGGGCTTGGATGAACAGTGGCCGTATAAGATATGTGCGACCCACGGCCCGAAACGGCCGATACAGGGTTAGACAGAATCACAATCTTATTAGGATTGGGATTTGCCTCAAAGTATAGGATATACACTCACCATAATTAGAAGATAACAATCAAGCTAATTATGGTGATTATCTTATGCTTGGGGCCGATGTAACAGTGACAGCCCATTAGGGTTTTACTGCCTATATAAGGAACCCCCAAGGGTTCCACAAAGGTTTTACATTCTCTATACTCTCAACCTACAACCAATTTCTAACCCTAAACCGATTACTTACTTTCACGCCAGATTCTAATCGTGGGATACGTTCCCACGGTAAGTCTAACACATGTTGTTTTAGTGTGCAGGATATCAGCAAGTTATTCACTTGGTGCAAGAGCCGGAGCCCAGCCTACCCGAATTAAGCCTAATTCGGGTCAAGCAAGGATCATACAACTTTTGTATCAACAACATAGAAATTCCAAATGAGAATGCCGGTACCAAAGTCAACGTTCAATAAGAACAAAGCGGTCCAATTGTTGTATACCGTTCAATTAAAGACACTCTCAGAGTTTGGTTGCTGAAGAAGATGATATCTAAGAAAAAAGTGTCTCAGGGGTTTTGTGGTTAATCTTACAAAAATATGGCTTACAGTCGGATCACAAATTGTAACCCGTGCTTCAAATAAAGGGAAGTTTATCTCGTCAACGATAACTTACCCTCATAACGAGAAATTAAATTTTCTCGGACACGAGCTTACATTAAAACTATTCAAAGGTTTTAAGCTCGTGTAAATGGCTCATAGTTAAATAACAATTTATGCACCGAACTTCAAATGAAGGAAAGTTTATCACCAATGATAAATGTATCCTCACAATGAGAAATTATTTTTTCTCGGGCATGAGCTTATATTAAAAACATTCGAAGTTTTTAAGCTCATGCACTATGACTTGCAGTTAAATATTAGACTCTAACTCGGATTTCAATTAAAGGAAAGTTTATCACGGACGATAACTTATCCTTAGCAATGAGAAATTAAATTTTCTCGGTCATGAGCTTGTATTAAAACATTCCAAGTTTTAAGCTCATAAAGGAAATTGTATCTTTTAAATAAGAGAACTGTTCCTCATAACGAGAAGTTCATCTTTCTCGGTCATGAGCTTTTCGTTAATACATTCAAAAATTTTCAAGCTCATGAAAACGACTTCTAAGTAAATGTCAGCTTAGAACTCGTTATTCAGTTAAAAGGAAAGTGTATCTTAAATGATATCGTATCCTCACAACAGGAAGCTTAAAACTTCTCGGACTTGAGCTCGTTTAATAAGATATTCAAATTCTTAAGCTCAAGTAAATGGTTTTCAAAACTATTGAACACAATTTCTCAAGAATTTTTCATAAGGTTTTTCTAAATATTTCAAAATTGTGTGTTCAACAATGTTTTGATAAAAAGAGCATGTCTTTTGGAACCGATAATATTTACGATCCTTAAAATGTCGTTCATTGTTGTAAATAAAGTTCGAGTAGAAGTTTAAATGTCTTAAAACATGCTCAATATGGTCTAATATTATTTCAGATAGTTACTCGCCTTTCATATTTAAGTCAAGCATTTCACCGGAAAGCTTTGACTCAACAACGGGAATTAAACTTCTCAGACATGGTTTACTTTATACCCATGTAAGGGATTGTGTGTACGTAATAACACACTCTAACACGAATATATGTACGTTTTAGTGCATTTATTTGTTAAAACGAGAGAAATCTTGTTTTTATGAAGTTATCATCTCCACAAACCGTAGCAATTTACCATTGGTATCCACATACTCGACGATGCGACTACTCAAATGCCGACTACAACTCATTAGATAGAACATGGGTCAACAATTAAGGGGGAACAATCGTCTTGGATTCAGAATCTTTGATGCCGAAAGTGCCAAGTTCACAAATTGGTGTCAAGACAACGATATCATTCGTACATGTGGTGTCATGAAAGATTACTGCTTTTCAAAAAGAAGGAGATAATTTCAGACGTCATGGGGGAGACCAACATTCGTGAACAAGAACCATGTTATTCTATCATATGATGTTCTCATCTTTCAGGTCCAACCTCGTAAATTATTAATCTTGTGAATACATTATCATATATGATCTTTGCACGTGATAAATACCTTACACTTGTGTTTAAAAGGTATTTAATTTATGTATCAAGTACAACCTCATTAATTTGAGGAGGAGCTTGTGTAAATCATGAAGATAACTGAATTTGCATTTTTCTTCCCAAATTTTCTTAAAATTTCATTAAATCAATCGATATTAAAAACATCAATTATGTTAATATTTTTAATATGGGGGAGAAAATGTGATTTAATATTGAGATCAATAATGGTTTGACTTAATGTGCTGGCTCATCCCAACATATGCGAAATGTTTTCGAATATCGCGGCATATGTTAAGGGGGAGAAAAATGGATTTGTATTTCAAAATGGATTTCCTGGTAACGTATACTTACCCATACCCTATCTATTTCACGCCGGTGACGATTGTGGTGACATAGGGATGGTAGGATATGTTAAGTCCAATGATTCTTCTAGCACTGGAGGAATCTTCCAAAGGACATTCCATAGCTAGAAATAGTAGTCCTTAGGAAAGATAGAGAAAGATTGTGAACGTAGCTAAATGCCTACCAAGTACTTAAGTTACCACTGGAACAATCACAACAAGGTGCTAGTTATGATGTATTGGTAATCATTGAAGGGGTTGAAGAATGAAAAATAATTGTAAAGATAAAGGGTGAAAAGAAAGAATCTCTCCTTACAAGCTTAGACAGAAATCGGGTCAACACATATGTTATTGAAGATACACATCATGGACCCAGTGATGTAATGCACAACCCATCCTAGCTAACTCAGATATTGAAAAGGTATTTTTTAATCTCACGGAGACAACGCATTATCTATCGATTTATACACTCCGAATATATTGATATTGAAATGGTGGCACTCCTCTCCAGCCTCCGATCACTAAAATACAAAATGCACGATCGAGTCTAGAGCCATTTGAGATCATCAAACATCTCATTAGGACACATTTTCATAATTCCTCGCTTCTTCACACACTGTGAAAAGTAAGAAAGATCTTAAGAGTCCTACGTAAAATCTTCATGATCTTTCCTGAACATCTGAGTAATACGCAAGTATTTACAATGAAGATGGAAATCCTTCTTGAGTGAACATCAAAAATCTCATGGTAGGTTACTTGTTCGATTCTTTATGAATCAAACTTGTGATAAGTGGAAAGCAACAGTGGTTTAAGTCTTAACTGAACTTAAACACGTTCTAGGCCTCTCTGAAATATCTTAGTGATCTTTCCAGAACACTCAGAGTGACACTCTTTAGTGTTCACAGTGATGAGTGGGAATCCTTCTAGTGTTAACATCAAACAACACTTGGTAGGTAACTTGCAATATTCTATATGGATCAAGCTAGTGACAACTGGAAAGCAACAGTGGTGTGGTTCTTAATTAAATTTCACTTGTTCCAAGTATATGAATTTACGTCTTTAATCATGCGGATTATTTTATCCAAATGATTCACTCTTTATGTTCGCAGTCAGCTTTGGACGGTCGAGTAAAGAGAACGGGTTTACCCGCGAAATCTTGTAAAGGAGGCTCTTAATTGAAACTATCTGCCACAAGTACAATATTTAATATCGTCCAACTGTCTTCACCGACCGGAGGTAAAATGCTACCTAATTAGGTTGAAATGTTCAAAGTCATTTCATCCGTGTATATGTTTTATTGCTAACTGTCTTATACAGCGTAACAAGACGGTGGCATTTCAGTGTTCGAAAAGAAGTCGTCCCCGCATGCTTATACTTTCTGCACTTCAACAAATTCAATAAAGACTAAAGGTATAAGTATGTGGAACATGAAGTCACGAGGAGGCGAATATCACAAGTGATAAATGCACAAGGTCAAGGCAAGGAAACATGCTCAAGACTAAAGTCAAAGATCACATCATCATATTCACAAGAACAAGATCGAAGACTCAAGCATAGTATGCTAGGTTTAAGATTTTGTAAAATGGTGTGACCTCCCTTAGGGGCAGATTATTGGAAATACGAAATTTCAAAGAAAGTCTTGGTCACATCATAGTTAGTACAGATCACGAGCTATAGACTATTTAGGACTTTGTCTCTTGGAGCGACCTCCCTTAGGGGGAGATTTTTGGAAATACTGTTGTCCCATATATTTGTGATGATTAAACAAGAAAGAAAGGTAGATAAAAGATGAATTCTAGAGAGAGAAAGTAGTGAGAGAAATTAGAGAGAAGTGTGTGAGAAACTTGGTGAATATTAGATTAGGAGAATAGAAAAATGAGATAACCAACCTCTCCTAACATGCAAAGAGAGGTTTATATAGCCTTGCTCACATTTGGCATAATGGGCTATATAATAATGGGTCGGCCTTTCCTTTTGGGCTTTGGTTACTTATGAATGAACCTTAGATTAAAGTTAAGCCCGTAATCCACGACTAACCTACTACCTATTACAACGTTCTAATATACGATACATAATAAAAATATGACCGAGCATTCTTGTTTGACTCAATATTTTGATGTCACCTACCGTAGCGCTGTTTGATGTTGACGCTAGAAGGATTTCCATTCGTCACTGTGAATATTAATGAATATCACTCTAAATGTTCTAGCAAGACCATAAAGATATTGCGTAGAAACCTGAAACGAGTTTGAATCAATTCAGAATCAAACCACTGTTGCTTTTCAGTTTTACACATGTTCAGTTCCTAAAGAATCTTGCATATGACCTACCGCAGTGTTGTTTGATGTTAACACTGGAAGGATTTCCACTCATCATTGTGAATACTAAGTAGTATCACTCTAAGTGTTCTAGCAATATCACAAGGATATATCATAGGACTCTCTTGATCTTCATCCGTGTGTCCTAACGAGATTTGATTGATCTCCTGCCTCTAGACTCGATTTGTGCACTTTTAGTGGTCGGAGGCTGGAGCAGATGCCACCTATGCAATATCAACTATCTCGAAGTGAGAAAGTCAATAGAAGTCATGTTGTTCTCCGTGACAATAAAACAAAATTCTTTTGAGAGAAGCCTGTGTAGCTAGGAAAGGGTTGTGCATACATCACTGGGTCCATTATGAGTTGTCTTCATGATGTGTTGACCCGGTTTCTTCCTAAGTTGTATGGAGGGCTTCTTTGTTTACACCATTAATCCTTAAAGTTCTTTTTCATTCTTCAACCCCTTCAATGCTTACCAACACATCATTACTATCACCTTGTTGTGATTGTTCCAATGCTAGCATCAGTACTTAGTCGGCATTCAACTACGTTCACATTCTACTCCATCTTTCCTAAGACTTCTAATAATCTATTGGATATTCCCTAGGAAGATCCCTCTGGTTCTGGTTGGATCATAGGACTTAAACCTAACCACCCTTTTTACACCAATAACGTCGTGAATTAAAGATGTTGTGGGTATTTGATCGTAACCCTGAAAACCACTTCAAATGTCTAACAAGATGTTTGAAAAACATTTAACACCTTGGTAGTTTTGTCGTTTCAGAAATGCTCCCCCTTCACATGTGCATCGATAATCGAAAGTGTTTCGCACATTTTCTCCTCCTATCTCTAATATATAAAATATTTTGATATTAGAGATACCAAATTTGATTAAAATATATTTTGAAAAATAGTCTTGAAAATCTCCAGGAGAAAGATGTGTTAATCTTTTGCATGAAGTTAAAATGCTCCCCCTCAAAAATTGATCCAATTGAATTGTCATTGTGAGGATACGATCCACATTTCGCTTTTTGAGGATGGGAGTTGTTGAACACACAATTTTTGAAAGATTTTGAATAATAATTGAGATATTGTTGAAAAAATTGTGTTCAACGCTTTTTGAAAAATCCTATTTCTTTTTGGCGAAGAGGTTTTTCTAAAGCATAAACTTGAGTTCATAGACTTTGAATGTCTTGACGAATCCACAATCTCATCTTTTGCTGAGGGTAAGAGCAAAAAATCGTACACTCCCCCGTGAATATAGATCTGGTTTGCAATTTGAGAGTGATTACAAGCCATTGTGTTGAGCTCAAAACGTTGAATGTTTTGTGAAAAGGTCAACCCAAGATAGATTGCTCTACCCGTTGTTGGAAAATTTGTCCAAAATAGACATTTCCCTTTATTAAAAGTAGAAATTACATGTTTTGAAAAGTATTTACAACTTTCATTCGAGCTTTATGTACACACCCGTGTCATTATTGAGCGACATTTCTAGGTACGTGCATATTATCGATATTGAAAGACATGACGAGAAGAATATTTTTGCATTTAATTTTGTGTTTTGCTTTTATATGTTTTATATTTTTGTATTTTGCTTTTTCAAAGATATTTACAGGTTGATGTTTGATAGATAAATCAAGCAGGCACCTTTGCCAGAACCTCCAGGTGTGCTGGAGTCAAACATCTCATACCAATTTGCCTAACGAGGTAAGCAAACCTATCTTTCGACAAAGCTTTCGTAAACAAGTCGGCTAATTGGTAATCCGTTCCAACAAAGTATAGTTCCACGATACCTCTTTCAACTTGTTCCTTTATGAAGTGGTATTTGACATCGATGTGCTTTGTGCGGGAATGCTGTACCGGATTGCAGGAGATGGCTATGGCCGACTTTGAGTCACAGTACATAGGTAATTTATCAAAGTGGAAGCCATAATCCGTGAGTTGTGTTCTCATCCAAAGAACTTGAGCACAACACGCAGATAGAGACACATACTCTGCTTCGGCTGATTAAAGTGACGTGCAATCCTGCTTCTTGGAAGACCATCCCACAAGCTTATCTTGACCTAGAAATAGTGCACCACCAGAAGTACTTTTGTAAAACCCGCATGCTTTTACCATGAATAGTACCCTTAAGATCGTACGTATATGGTTAGAACTTTCCTTTTATAATATGTTTACGTTTCACGTATAAGAATTTCGAGTATTACGTACGTGTTAGAACATGATAAGTATTTATTACGTATAAACACACGATTATTATTCCAATAATAATTTTAATCACAAAAATGCGATCATGAAATCATGAACGTAATCTAATAACGAGTAAATATTAATTACGTATATATATATATATATATATATATATATTTATCACGAGCACGAATAAATATATTAAGTCACGATCGATAACTAATTAAAACACGTAAAACACAAACACGAGAACACACTATAATATTTAGACTCGAGAAATGTACGGGTTACCCTTATGTGGGCCCTTACCCACGAAATTAGGAAGAAAAGGGCCAAGCCCATTCTTTTTTTACTAAACAAGAAAAAGGGGAAAATCTTGTGTCATTTATCACAAAATCAAGAAATAACAAAAAACCCTAATTCTCTTCTTCCTCTACTTTTTGGCCGCCACATTAAGGAACACCAAAGGGGTGTTCGGGTTGATTTTGATCTTGGATTTTGGGCAAGCATTCGTGTGTGTTTATCCTTGATTCATCTACGCATTCGGTATAACCTTTTTAACTCTTTTCTTTTATGTTTTGATTTATGAATCACATAAAATCTTAATGTTTTTAAAAACTAATTAGAAACATTTATTAAAACATGTCTATGATTATGGGGTGAATCAAAACAAGGGTTTTTAGGGGTGTATGTTCTAGCCGCCTCCTAAACCGAACCCCCAAGGGGTCTCGGCTTGGCTTATGAACCACCACCGAGACCTCTTGGTCTCGGTATGGTGGTGTGGGTCCCACGATAGCAGCAAACAAGGGGTAACCCGACCTTGGTTCAGGGTATGGTGTTGATTACGGGTCCGGTTCATGCTTTCTAGTCACGATCCGGTTCATTGATTATGTTAAGGTTTATGATTTTAATAGTTATATGTTAAAAATTAAATTAAAAACATGACATAATTAATTTAATTAACATGACTTAGGTTATAAATTTAATTATTAGATCACGAAATTTAACCTAAGTATTTATTTTTAATTAGACTTTATAATTAATTAATTATTAAAAACCATGACTATAATTAATTAATCAACATGACTTAGATTATATTATTAGTAATTAATAATACATGTTTTAAACTAAGTATTTTAACTTATTTAATTAAAAACATGATATATTTAATTAAATACTTTTAACCTATAGTTTAATTAATTTACATGTAATGATTAATAAACTATACCTTATATCAATATGACTTAGAAAATAATCAGAAAACACTTAAGCTTATATAATTAGCTTATTTTACCAGCTTATATCTAATTCTGGAAACTTTCTATTTTTAGAAACCTATTTAATTAAGGTAGCTAATCTATTTATGGAAACTTTCTATTTTTAGAAACTTATCTACTTTAAGTAGTAATTCTATTTTTGGAAACATTCTATTTTTTAAAACTTTCTATTTTTGGAAACTTTCTATTTTTGGAAACTTTCTATTTTTGGAAACTTTCTATTTTTGGTAACTTTCTATTTTTGGAAACTTTCTATTTTAGGAAACCTTCTATTTTTAGAAAGTTACTTATTATTACACAGTAAGTATAATAATACATGAAGTACAAGTAATACTTAATCAGAATAGACAGAATATAAGATAAACATAGTTTAAAGCTTAAAACAGTAAAACATGACATGAACGTATAAAATAAGCTAAGACGTGACATAAAACCAATTACGTATGTAGTAATCAGATACTTATACACGTATGTATTTATGTAGCATTAGTGATACCGAAGTAGGACTCTCTTCCGTTCGTCTTCTTCGTTCACTGGACATAAGGTACAGATTTCCGTCCTTTCAGTATGGACATTCTTTCCTTATTAGGATTTTCCCGTATGCAGCCAACTATTTTCCCGTAGTATAAGTTTATATGTTTGATTTGCT
This sequence comes from Glebionis coronaria, assembly GCA_025667525.1. NCBI lineage: Eukaryota > Viridiplantae > Streptophyta > Magnoliopsida > Asterales > Asteraceae > Glebionis > Glebionis coronaria. The sequence goes on from JANFOE010000171.1 coordinate 581,574, forward strand.
TATGTTTAATTTAGAATACCTATAGCCATATACATGCATGACCAGTTTCACCTAGTTATGGAGGTACCATAACCATAACACTAGAGGCATTGGTGTTATGACTTCCCCACAGCGGAGTGATTGCTCGTGGCGTCCCTTCAGCTTTTGGCCATATTATTATATTTATCATGTGGGGCGTATGGGTGCATCCTAGTTACATGTTTTCAGCAGATTACTCAGTGTGAATGTGGTGTGTGCCTTGCATCCTTCACAAGGAGCTGATCCCTCCTACCCAAAACCAGTATATTAAAGTAGAGGCAGCCCCTCTAATTTGCATGATGAGGTCACCCCTCCAAGTATTCATGCACGGTGGATTTTCATGACCTATATTGGCTAATGGTAAAATATGTTAAACAGTTTTCATAAGATAAACATAAGGCTTTTCAAACTATAAAACCAGTTCTATGAACATGTTCCAGGTTTTTTTCCAGGACTTATACATTTCTGCTGCTATTAAGTCTTTATTATGTTTTAGTCATTTATACAATGTCTATATCCATGCACTGAGCGTTTTTCTCAGCCGTTACTTTTCTTTCCATGTCCCAAAACGGCAGGTAGCCAAGGACGGACTCGAGCATTTTGGAGGACATGCATAGGATGGAAGCTGCCATAGACTTCTTCTCCTTTTGCCTTCATATATTTGTGCTTGTTTAAGTATTCCATTATTTCATTTACTTTATTATGTTTTGAGCGTATGTTTGGGAACCGATGTTTGATTCCGGTTTACCCTTTGGTCATGTAATGTTTTAGACATTTACCCTTGTATGCTTTGATGACATGCTATAATTAGGTGTATCGGTCCACTTATCAAAGTGGGGTGTTACAATTATGGTATCAGAGCCAAGGCTTCGACCTGTAGGCTCTAAAACTTGACCTGTGACTGGTGGGTAGTCACCAGGAGCTTCCTAAGCCAACGTTTGTTATTCTACGTATTGATGTTTTCAGCGCATTGTTGCTTTAACCATGATGTTTTCAGCACCTTGAGGTTTTAACCTTGATGTTTTCATCGATATTGTTTTACTAATATGGATGGACAACCGTCATTCATATTTAGTTATGTGTCATTGTTTCATGCATAATGTTTCTCGTGAACTGTGGCTATGTGGACTGAACCCCAGTGGTTCATAATTAGTCACATAAATTTTTTTTTCTGATAAGTTTTGACAGATGAGTTTCATTATTTATGTTTAGTGTTTCATTGTTGCAGGGATTATGACCAAGTAATGGTTGGTACAAGACTGGCCCTATTTAGTCGCATGTGCTTTTATCGAAACTTTTACTTTGGGACTGACTCATAGGCGTCCCCTCGCCATGTCTTTTGTTTTGGGACCAACCTATAGGCGTCCCCTCGCACATATAAAGGTTTTTATAAACTACATTACGCATTCATGCACTGTTTTCATGCATAAAATTTTTCTCATGATTTATTGGCATAATTTTTTTTCATGTCCCCTCATAAGTTACTATGTTTTTATGTCAAGTATGTTTTCATACTCTCATGGATAACTTCAGTTTCATGCTGATTATGTTATACACTCCTTCATGATAGATTGTTTCATGTATCTTCATGATAATTCCGTCTTCATGTTGATTACGTCTTACGCCTCTTTTGTTATTTATGCTTTCATGTAAGACACTGTTGGATTTCATTGAATCTTGCTTTCATGATAGTCATGGTTGGTTTTCATTGATCATGCTGCCAGGAAAATCATCGTTGAATTTTGTGTAACCACACTTTAACGTTTCTCGATACAACCAGAATGATGTCTATGCTAATACTGCCAGGTTATCATGATGGTTTTTCCTAACCGTCTAACCGATACACCTTTCTTAAATCATGACAAATGATCGACCCCATACCGATCATTTCATGTGCATTCCGTGTGTACTCCATGTACCGTATTCCATGTGTATTTCACATACCTTAATCCATGTGTATTTCACTTGCAATACTTCACGAGTATTCGCTAGTCGATTCTAAATCATCTCAGGCGTATGTTCACTTGCTGATATTCTACAAGATTGCCGATGCCGCTCATAACTTGGAAAGGTTAATAAAGGTTGATGTTGTTGATGTTTGGAGACGCTACGAGATGCGAATGTTGTTCACAACTTTGAGATCCTACAAGACGAAGACAAAGGCGTCAGAGTAAAGCAATTGGACGAGAAGATGCTTCACCATCAGACGATTTTCATCAATCATTGTCCCAAATTCTTAGTTACTTGTCACACGTCATTCAGTTGTCGTTTCAGTCATATGAGTGCAAATCGGTACCAGCCGGCCACTCAGCTGAATAGTTACATGAATCACAGTCATGAGAATGACCGTCATGGAACTGACAAACAGGATGATAGTAACCACTACTATGACAATAACTATCCTAAAAATCGCAACCGAGGCTCCGGCCGCGGACGTGATCAGAAATACAAATGATCAGTAGTCCAACTGATCTGCCAATTATGGCATAGTAACCTAATATTGTAGTTCTATTGTTTCACGTCTGAGACACATGTCAAGACATCAGTCAAGACACATGTCTCACGTATACTTTCTGAAGACACATGTCAAGACACCAGTCAAGACATATGTCATGCTTTATTTATAAGACACGAGACAAGACACATGACTCACGTCTAATTATGGAACATTTCTAAGAAATTCAGGGTACCCTCCAAGGGTATATCCATTTTGTTGTGCCAGGTATTAATCAGGCCACAAGAATTTCAGTACCATTACCGGCGCATCAGTGGGAACTATCACGTTTCCCGATGACACTTTCATTCTTGTAACCATAGCTCATAGATTCATGACCATGAAGGACGCCTTTCGTATTCCCACGTATACGAAGGTTTTCCTTCAGCTTAATGATGAGATCCAACCTGCTATCGCATTTCCTCGTACAGACACGAGTTGAATTTTATCCTAATTATGGACTATGAACATCACACCATGCTACGATTCATAATTATGTGCAGTAATGTTCAGGCTCCTGAATACATTCAGCTCAATTTTCCATCAGGAAAATCTGTATAAATTATCTATGCTTTCCAAGCACGTTCTTTGTTAGCTATGATTGCTAAAACTTTCTAGCTGTCAGTAAGACACGACTACTGAAGTCCTTTTACGCATAACCAACGGATTATTCCAAAATTGTCCCTTACACTCCAGAAGAACCTTCAAGGAGAAGGACGGTAACATAAGATTATGTGTCGACTACCGTCGATTTTAAACAAATCACCATTTACAACCGTTACTCTCCTCCACCTATTGAGAAGATCTGATTCATGATCATGCTGCCAATAGTGACGGGTGAAAAAGCAGGACATGTCCATGACTGCTATTCGTGCATGACTCGGTCATGCTAGATTTATGATTTTGAATTAGTCTCATCAATGCTCCAACAACATTATAGACTTAATAAATTGAGTTTCCATGAACTCATAAGCAAATTCATCAGCGTTTTCATTAAGGATAACCTGATTTCCTCTAAGTCTAGAGAAGAACAGGAGACCATATCTGCTCTATGTTGCAAATTCTACGACAAGAGAAATTTTACCTGGAAAATTTTCCAATATCAATTTTGTTTGATTACAGTGACAGGCTAAATCACATTGGTTTCTACGGTTAATCTTACCATGACTCTGCTTATGCGTAAAGGAGAGAACCCTACACTATATTAGGTGTTCTAGAAAATCCTACGCTAGGAGAAGTCTAGATTCAGAGACTTAGAGTTTCGCAAACTCCTATGTATCAAGTTGTACGAAGCAAGATACAATTACGTTCATATATAGGTACCTGACATACCAACATGTTATGATAGGAAACCAACAGACTGGGATGTTTTCATCATCTGAAATTGTGAATTGAAATGGGACAAGATCTCTACGGATTTTGGTTACCAGTTTAACGTAAACTCAGAAGAAGCATGATGTTATCTGGTTTATTGTAAATAGTTTGATCAAGTCTGCAGAATCCTTACATCCGCAAGGATTTCAGAACCAACAGATTGATCGGACATTTTCCAGCCAAGGCTCATCCGATCACTTGGCAATCCCTTAGTTATCGGGTCAGACAAAGATTTGCAATTGTGCTCCTTATTTACTTCACGGCTTCATTCTAATTCCATGACTTGCGTTCGCGCTCGCGTTCATGACACTATTCACGTTCATGATCGTATCTTGGCTTACGATTTTACGTTCATTTTCGTTCTGGGAAGTTTTGCAAGAACTTGAGAGACCAAACCCAAGTTTAGTATAACTCCATATCCTCAGATAGACGTTTCTCGTCATATTTTATGTCTAACCTTGTAGCGTTTGGCGTTATCGCCATTATATTCTATGTTCACGATATGTTTCACATGTCATGTTCATTCCACGTTCCTCATATGATGATCAAGATATGTTACACGTATCATGGATCACGATATGTTTACTCATATTACACTCATCATATCTCCACGTATCACGTTCAAAATTTTTCACGTACTACGTTTCTTTATGTCTCGCGCATCGTTGCTAATTATCAGTTAAGTGAGAGTGTTTTGCACGATAACGTTTCAGTTGCCATACACGTTAATTATTATTCCCTCGATCGAATTTAGGGGATCTACCCTCCGTTGATAACCACGAATTTCTACGTATTCCGAGTCAAGGTCAGGAGGAACATGATTTATCATTAGTGTCAAGATCTTTTGAAGGAGCCGTTCCAAGAGGGAAGCCACTTGGAAACGGACAAGTTCATCCGAACTTCTTATCTGTTTTTCTCTTATCAATTAGATATGTCCTTTCAGTCACGTCACGTTCCATGTCCTTTCAAGACATGTCACGTTTCGCGTTCCTTCTGCCAGGTCACCTGCACGTTCATTTATCTTACATACCCTCTTAGTTTGATTAAGGTATGTTTCTCTTTCAGTACGTTATCTATAATTCGGGGACGAATTATTCTTTTTAGGGGGGAAGAGTTGTAAAACTCGCATGCTTTTACCATGAATAGTACCCTTAAGATCGTACGTATATGGTTAGAACTTTCCTTTTATAATATGTTTACGTATCACGTATAAGAATTTCGAGTATTACGTACGTGTTAGAACACGATAAGTATTTATTACGTATGAACACACGATAATTATTCCAATAATAATTTTAATCAAAAACATGCGATCATGAAATCATGAACGTAATCTAATCACGAGCAAATATTAATTACGTATATATATATATATTTATCACGAGCACGAATAAATATATTAAGTCACGATCGATAACTAATTAAAACACGTAAAACACAAACACGAGAACACACTATAATATTTAGACTCGAGAAATGTACGGGTTACCCTTATGTGGGCCCCTACCCACGAAATTAGGAAGAAAAGGGCCAAGCCCATTCTTTTTTTACTAAACAAGAAAAAGGGGAAAATCTTGTGTCATTTATCACAAAATCAAGAAATAACAAAAAACCCTAATTCTCTTCTTCCTCTCCTTTTTGGCCGCCACATTTAGGAACACCAAAGGGGTGTTCGGGTTGATTTTGATCTTGGATTTTGGGCAAGCATTCGTGTGTGTGTTCATCCTTGATTGATCCACACATTCGGTATAACCTTTTTAACTCTTTTCTTTTATGTTTTGATTTATGAATCACATAAAATCTTAATGTTTTTAAAAACTAAATAGAAACATTTATTAAAACATGTCTATGATTATGGGGTGAATCAAAACAAGGGTTTTTAGGGGTGTTTGTTCTAGCCGCCTCCTAAACCGAACCCCCAAGGGGTCTCGGCTTGGCTTATGAACCACCACCGAGACCTCATGGTCTCGGTATGGTGGTGTGGGTCCTACGGCAGCAGCAAACAAGGGGTACCCCGACCTTGGTTCGGGGTATGGTGTTGATTACGGGTCCGGTTCATGGTTTCTAGTCACGATCTGGTTCATTGATTATGTTAATGTTTATGATTTTAATAGTTATATGTTAAAACTTAAATTAATAAAACATGACATAATTAATTTAATTAACATGACTTAGGTTATAAATTTAATTATTAGATCATAAATTTTAACCTAAGTATTTATTTTTAATTAGACTTTATAATTAATTAATTATTAAAAACCATGACTATAATTAATTAATCAACATGACTTAGGTTATATTATTAGTAATTAATAATACATGTATTAACCTAAGTATCTTAACTTATTTAATTAAAACATGATATATTTAATTAAATACTTTTAACCTATAGTTTAATTAATTTACATGTAATGATTAATAAACTATACCTTATATCAATATGACTTAGAAAATAATCAGAAAACACTTAAGCTTATATAATTAGCTTATTTTACCAGCTTATATCTAATTATGGAAACTTTCTATTTTTAGAAAATTATTTAATTAAGGCAGCTAATCTATTTATGGAAACTTTCTATTTTTAGAAACTTATCTATTTTAAGCAGTAATTCTATTTTTGGAAACTTTCTATTTTTGGAAACTTTCTATTTTTGGAAACTTTCTATTTTTGGAAACTTTCTATTTTTGGTAACTTTCTATTTTTGGAAACCTGCTATTTTTAGAAAGTTACTTATTATTACACAGCAAGTATAATAATACATGAAGTACAAGTAATACTTAATCAGAATAGACAAAATATAAGATAAACACAGTTTAAAGCTTAAAACAGTAAAACATGACATGAACGTATAAAATAAGCTAAGCATGACATAAAACCAGTTACGTATGTAGTAATCAGATACTTATACACGTATGTATTTATGTAGCATTAGTGATACCGAAGTAGGACTCTCTTCCGTTCGTCTTCTTCGTTCACTGGACATAAGGTACGGATTTTCGTCCTTTCAGTATGGACATTCTTTCCTTATTAGGATTTTCCCGTATGCAGCCAACTGTTTTCCCGTAGTATAAGTTTATATGTTTGATTTGCTTATGTTTAATTTAGATTACCTATAGCCATATACATGCATGACCAGTTTCACCTAGTTATGGAGGTACCATAACCATAACACTAGAGGCACTGGTGTTATGACTTCTCCACGGCGGAGTGATTTCTCGTGGCGTCCCTTCAGCTTTTATCCATATTATTATAATTATCATGTGGGGCGTATGGGTGCATCCTAGTTACATGTTTTCAGCAGATTACTCAATGTGAATGTGGTGTGTGCCTTGCATCCTTCACAAGGAGCTGATCCCTCCTACCCAAAACAAGTATATTAAATTAGAGGCAACCCCTCTAATTTGCATGATGAGGTCACCCCTCCAAGTATTCATGCACGGTGGATTCTCATGACCTTTATTGGCTAATGGTAATATATGTTAATCAGTTTTCATAAGATAAACATAAGGCTTTTCAAACTATAAAACCAGTTTTATGAACATGTTCCAGGTTTTTTTCCAGGACTTATACATTTCCGCTGCTATTAAGTCTTTTTTATGTTTTAGTCATTTATACTATGTCTATATCCGTGCACTGAGCGTTTTGCTCAGTCGTTACTTTCCTTTCCATGTCCCAAAACGGCAGGTACCCAAGGACGGATTCGAGCATTTTGGAGGACATGCATAGGATGGAAGCTGCCATAGACTTCTTCTCCTTTTGCCTTCATATATTTGTGCTTGTTTAAGTCTTCCATTATTTCATTTACTTTATTATGTTTTGAGCTTATGTTTGGGAACCGATGTTAGATTCCGGTTTACCCTATGGCCATGTAATGTTTTATACATTTATCCTTGTATGCTTTGATGACACGCCATAATTACGCGTAACGATCCACTTATCAAAGTGGGGTGTTACAACTTTTTCGTGTATCAAGACACCCTGCATGATCAGAATTTGAATAGGCCGTTAGAAAGAAACCGGTTTCCCTCGGATACCAGAGTCCCAAATGAATGGTATTCTTGAGGTACCGAAAGATCCGTTTAACCTCCTTGAGGTGCTTTTCAGTGGGTCGTGCTTGAGATCGTGCACAATAACACGTAGCATGTGATATATCTGGTCGTCTTGCTATTAAGTACATGAGGGAGCCGATCATGGAACGATATTTTGTTTGATCTATGGCATCTCCCTCCAAATCAGCATCTAGGGATGTGGTTGATAATGGTGTTCCAACGGGGTCACATGAGGTCATACCTTGCTTTTTGATTATCTCTTGACAATACTTAGCTTGGTTAATAAAGATACCACTTGGGGATTTGTGAACTTGAATTCCTAGAAATAATTTTAGTTCGCCCATAATTGACATTTCAAATTTGCTATGCATGACTTTTTCAAACCATTTTGAATGTTTTGGGTGACCCGAAAATAATGTCATCAACATAAATCTGCACAAGCAAAATTCCATCCCCATATTTATAAGTGAACAAAGTTAGATCAATGGAACCTTTTGAGAAACCTTTGGAGACCAGAAATTTCGAGAGCTCGTCGTACCACGCCCTTGGAGCTTGCTTGAGTCCATAAAGTGCTTTGTGGAGACGATACACCTTGTCAGGATAATGAGGATTGACGAATCCTTCCGGTTGCGTGACATAGACTTCTTCCTTCAAAGGACCGTTAAGAAACGCCGTCTTTACGTCCATTTGATACACGATGAATCCCTTATGTGCAGCATAAGCAAGAAAAATCCTGACCGCTTCCATTCGAGCTACTGGTGAAAATGATTCTTCAAAATCAATACCCTCTTTCTGACCATACCCTTTAGCCACTAGCCTCGATTTGTTCTTGATGATCGTGTTCTCTTCATCCATCTTGTTTTTCCAGATCCATCGAAGATTTAATGGTATTACATCGTATGGTCTGTCAACAAGTTCCCAGACTTTTAGTCTTTCAAATTGTTGAAGTTCATCCGTCATCGATTCAATCAAAGCATGATCAGCCATGGCTTCTTTGATTTTTTTCGGTTCAGCTGAACTCACGGTGAATGTGAACATACAAACATCACCATGGGTCTTAAGCAGTCGTCTTGTACGAACGGGCTGTGAAGGGTTTCCAATTACTTGAACCAAAGGATGATCTAGGGTCCAATGATGTGTTGAAGGATGTCGTTGGTAGAACGTGTGCATATTTGACGGATCAACATGGCGAGTAGAAGACTCTCCAGTTTCGTGTACCGGTGTACCGAATGGGTTGATAAATTCGTCTTCGTTAGATAATGCATTGTCTGCTTAATTTGTGTTCTCTAGAGAAATGACAGTAGTTGTGGATGTTGTAGGAGCGGTTGTTGATGTGATATTCCGAGGAGGTAAATCTGCAGCAACCCGTGTTGAAGTAGATGAGGTTGTATCCTTTTGTTGACGATGATCGGTATCATCATTCTTATCATGAGTGACAGCGGAAGACTTTGATACAACTTGTTTCTCCCCCGTGAAATATTCATCATACATTGGTCCATATAACATTTCCAACTCTTCAAGTGTCGTGTCCACTGTCATATCTTCTCTAGGAACATGTTCAGGAACCAGCTTTGAACTTGACGGTTCATTGCTGTGGTTTTGAGTTCCGAGTTCCATGTGGTTGTGTACAAAAGTCTTTTGTCGTTGTGGATCGGGACTTAAACTGTTTTGTTCAAGTGTCATTTCTTGCAATTCATCGAATCTGATATGAATAGTCGTGTTAACTGTCATATCTGCTCTTGGAACATTTCCTTGAACCAGCGTTGAACTAGACGGTTCATTGTTGTGGTCTTGATTTCCGAGTTCCGTGCGGTTGTGAACGAAAGTTGTGTGTCGTTGACTTAAACTGTTTTGTTCAAGTGCCATTTCTTGTAATTCATCGAATCGGATGTGAATAGTCTCCACTATCAATTTTGATCTCTTGTTGTACACTCTGTATCCCTTAGACTGAGATGCATATCCCATTAGAATGCATGCATCACCTTTCTGTTGATCCCAAACTCAGATCTTAAACCTTAGCTTGTTTAAGGGTTGTGATAGATAGAATAGTTTCAATCTAACACTAGAGAAACTTTGCAATACAAAGTAACTAAACAAGATGCGGAATGTAGTGTTTGGCACAAGAACAAATGATTAAAGCAAACGTTAAACTTTAATATATTAAAGATATACGAATACCCAATAATGGTACTAGGGTTACAAAAACCTTAAAGTATGAAATGAAAGACAATAGAGAAAGACACACATTGCATGATAACCTAGTGGGTCCTTTTATAGTACAAGGACTCACGTACAAGATTACTACTAACAAACTTGGAATGTATCTCGGAGTAGTAACAGAAACACGTTATAATCTATTCCAAGTTTATTTCTAGCAGCAGGGCCTTTGACTTCAGCAGGGGAACCAATCCCTCTGCCTTTGTTATTTAGCAGAGGGAACTTACTTTAGCAGGGGAACCATTGACCAACTAGCAGGGGTAATGAATACACTTATATTTATTCCCAACAATCCTCCCCTAAACTTGTGCTTTCACCTAAAGACAAGTTTATGAATAAATACTAGTTGATGAGGGTGCTTACAAAGTTCTTGGCCAAAGCTGACTGTGCATCATCCTTACTAGATCATAAGCAATAGGTGCTTTAGCATCTACAATCAAGTCAGCCTGTGCGAATTTCTTCAAGGTCTCTTGATTGAAAGGATAATAACGATGATTAACAAAGTAAACATTTACCCCTTCCATGACTATCTCATACACCCCCGAATTGTTAAATAGCTTCCAATACAACAAATTTCCTCCATTGACTGCATCAAATACGGGATCAAACAGTTCATGCTCATACATCCTATGCATGCATTCCCAGATCACCCAATCCTTCTCTACACCATCCAGAGTAGGAGGCTTTGCAACAAAGGTCTTCTTCAAAATCTTCCACAGATCATCTAACTCCTCACTATCCAAAGTTTGAAACATGACATCTAGACTTAGAAATGTCTGGGCTGTATTTTCAGCTCTTGTAAGCTTCCACCAAGTCATCCCCTTGTGTTCATAAACAACATATTCCACTATGGCAAATTTCTTCCCAAACTCACTAGGTGAGATTTCATCATTTTCTTCCACAATTAGTTTATCAATTTATTCATTTGAGGGACGCTGAGTCTCCTTAGTAACTATACCAACTTTTTCCATCCTCTTGAGTCTTTTGGCTGTCCTTTGTGCATTGAGTACAGGTCTCTCAATTTCTAGAAAACTTGCACTTGCTTGTGATGATGCACCTGCTTGTGATGATGCACCTGCTTGTGATGATGCACCTGCTTATGATGATGCACCTACTTGTGATGATGCACCTGCTTGTGATGATGCACCTGCTTATGTAGTTTCCACTGTTGTTCCTTCAGCCTTTCTTTTTCTGGATTCCCTAGCTTTCTATAACATTTCATTTTGCCTCCTGAGATACTCAACTTCCTCAGGAGTGTTGATAGCTATGAAGTCTTCCACATTTAACTCTCTTAGAACTGTTCTAACTGCCTTCTCTATCTCCTCAAAAGTCATGTCTCTGAAATTACCATCAGTCAACTTCTTGTGTCTTTTGAGCAAAACTTTGTAGTGTGCCAGCCTCCCCTTCTCAGACCTCAAATATTTTTCCTTCTAAAACTGATTTGCCCTTCTTTCCAGATATTCATTTTGATACTTGTAAACTAGACAAATCAGTTCATACATGTCTTCCAAAGGAGCATTTACCAACTCCTTTTCCCATTGATCTAGAAACTCTTAAACATGAGGCACCCTGTCATCCAACTCTCTATGCATGATTTCAATTTGCATAAGAATCTCTTTAGGCCTCATGCTTTGCATTCTCTGATCCTGCATATCAATCTCCTCTTGTTGAAGTCTGAGAGCTACATGTTCATCATATTCTTCTTGAGCCCTTTGTTGTTCAAGAGTTATGTGCTTGTACTTTTTCTTGGGTGGTTCAACCATGATCCCTTTTCCCTTGTCTTTTGGATCCACTGCTGGTGCTGGTTTGGCTTTAGGTTCAGGTTCTCCAATTTTAATTCTCTTCTGAGCTGGTTGCCTTCTATTCTTCCTAACAAACGTTTGAGTAATAGGTTTAGCATGGGAAGAACTTACAACAGGGGGATCAGGTTTAGCAGGGGAAGTTTTTGAAGCAGGGGCTTCTTCTTGATTGCCCATAGCCAGCAATGTTTGAGCAATCTCTTTTGTGGCACTCCCCTTATCACTTCCTTTCTCAACACTTTCTTTCTCAGTCCCTTTCTCAGCACTTGCTACCTTTCCTTGTTTAAGATCCTGTTCACCAGGATATGCATACCATCGAGTAGATTTATCTGTGTTAGGAACTTTCTCCCCTTTAGAAGCATCCTCATCTGTAGATATGATAAGCTTGGGCTTTCTCCTCCCCTCAAGTGTAGCAAGTCTGGTTTCTAAATTGTTGATAACCAGACCTTGCTTGTTGACAGTTTGTACAAGTTGTGCATTTTGCGTTTTCAAGCTAATGCACATATTTGTTAATTCCAAGATAGATATAGGTTGCATTCTGCTCTCAACCCTAGAAGGGATTGCTCCCCTTTTTTGTTATCACTGAGTGAGGGAGAGGACTTACTGATGGTGTCATTGTCCTGCTCACCCCTTGAGGATGAGACAGTTGTGGCGGCCAAACCCTTAGAGTGCTCCAACCTTTTGGAGGCTCTCCTCTCTGCTACTCGTTAAGATCCACCAGGCAAGGGAGACTTGGCAAACCTGGATTTGGTTCTCCTTTCATGTTTTGGATCAGCAGGGGGTAGAGTACTGGCAGGGGGTTGAGTCTTGGCAGGGGAATCAGCTGGTTTATTTGAGGCTACTTTTATTTTAGCTGCTTCTTGTCTTATTTGTTTCATCATGATGGAAGTGAGTGGAACAACCCTGCCATAAAATTGTGGTGATGGTGCAAGAAGTGTGGTAAACAGTTTGGTAGAGTGTTTGGTGGCTGAAAAATAGTTTTTATGTTTAATAGGACCATGTTCACTCATATTCAGCAAGAGTTGTGTAAACCTTGGGTACATACAAAATTTGGTATTGCTTGTAACATTTTTGACCATTCCTTTGAAAATCATTTGAAAAAAACAGTACTTTCTCCCTGTTGCTAAGCATATCAGGGCAGAAGCAACTTCACTTCCAAATTCATTAAAAGCAGTGGTTTTAGGTGAGAAACATTTCAAACTTATATGAATCAAATATTTCCAATGTTTGGCAAACTAACCTTTAGCAAACTTACATTTTTGATCATCAAAAAGAGTGTACCCAAATTTAACAAGACACTCAAAGATTTCAACATCAGGTAGGTTGGTTATCCCATCCTCATCATCCAAAACAAGCTTGTCTCTAATGGAGGCAAGTGTAATCACCTTGGGATGACCATCTACTGTGCTTTGAATTATTAACTCTCCATCCACTGTTTTGGTCATGGATTTAGACCAAAACTGCTGGATGTGTGAGGTTTAAATCCTGGGATTGATGAGAAGAGCCACTCTAAAATACGAAGATTTTAGAAAAGCCATTACATCAACGAATTATGCTGGTTCATCATGTAATAAAGCAATTTGATTATGATTAGCAGCAATTTTGAGAGACATGATAAATGTTGAAAATGTTTGAAGGTTTATAATGGTGAGAGTTAGGTGGGATTTAGTCGAGTTAGAGAGATGGACCTGCTGGTGAAGGGAATTAAGTTTTTATAGGCGAATTGAAGAGCTGTGATTGGACCATATTTTTCAAATTGCAAAAATATCAAAGATAAATCTTGATAAAAAAGTAATTTGTTTGAAATAATAAAGAAAAGATTACCAATCAACGAAGAAAGCGCCTTAAATATCTTTTGAAAAGAATAAAATATTCCCTAACCAAAATTTTAGCACGTAGGCCCAACGGCTATAAGCAGGGTAACGGTATTGTCGGTCAACGGTCAAACAGGGGAATGCTGATCAAGCAGGGGAATAAAAAGGTGAAAGCAGGGGAAAATTTCCTAGGGGTATTAGACTAATCATGAAGAGACCAATACTAAATAGCTCTGCTCTAATGCACACCCTTGTATACACAAGGTAGATACACAGAAACTCAAGAGTCCTCCATTCAGCAATGTTCTAAACATAAAAAGTTAACACATAAGCAACCATGCACCTGGTCAACCCAAGAAAATAAGCATACCCTATTCACCATCCCTACCATTCCCTTACCTATGGCCAGTTAGTCTTGGAAATGTGTACTAAACATCTTAATCTAGACAGCAAGCTGTTTAATAAAGAAGTATAAGTACACATTACAGTGCCTCAAGGTTTCAGAATTTTGACAAGCTTTGCAGCAAGTCTTCATCATTCTAAACCCTTACTCAATAATGGATATGATCTAGAATCATATATGAGGATCCTAAGGATACCCTAAATCCTAAAGGTGTGACCTAACATCCCCTAAAACATGAAGCATATACCTGATTCTCCCATGAATGTAGCATGCACCATTTGAATCTCTGCATTGTTAGTCTAAAACCACATATAACCACGTTTAAAAAGAACAAACCCAACTTAAGAGAAGAACTCTTAGAAGGGAAATGAACCCCAGCAGGGTAATCTTTGTTCAAAAGTAGTGGAATGAAAAGTGATGGAAAAAATGACTAACTTATATACAACAACTGCAATAAAGCAATCCTGGGTATAAAAGACAAAATAGACATCAATTTTTAGGGAGAAACCATCCCAATACTTTCTTTCCAGGACCATTAATACTCGGCTTTTACCCCTCGTATCAAAATTCGTAGTCCCAAGTCTTTTTGAATTGACTATTGGTTTAAAGTGCGACTCAATCGTCTTTTGGTGAACAAGAGAATGATTTGGTATGGTTTGGTTATCTAATTTAAAAGCAAGTATGAAAATGTCGATGTCGAAGAGTAAAGTAGAAGCTTTGACAAAATTAAACTAAAAGTTAATTAGGAAAATACTTAAGACTTAAAACTTTGTAAAACTTTAAAACTTAAAAACTTAATCAATCGGAATAATGCAAATCATGTCCATCGGAATACACCAAAATCACAACCATCGGAATACAGAAACAAGTCATCGGAATAATTCATGTTAATAACCATCAGAATAATCAAGGTCAAATCTGTCGGAATGCAAAGTGGTCGCAATATCCAGATCGGAATAATCCAACACTTCTGTCACAATGATGCTTATCGGAACTAGTTAGATCGCAATCCAGATCGGAATAACTAGAAATACCTCTTGTCGCAAAGTGGTTCAGATCGGAATGATGTAAAGTAAATTTGGGCAGCGTTTCATTTTAACCAAGACCTTAGTCCCGTCGGAATATACGATCACAATGAGCGATCGCAATCCAGATCGGAATAAGGGGGAATGACCAAATGATCGTAAAGTAAAACCCTTTTGGGTTATTGCGATCTAAACCACGGAGGAATGTGTAAAGCCCCTAGATTACGATGGAATGCACTCTTAATCCGAAATTGGTGGCAAGTTAAAAACTCAATAAGCTGATGCAATAAGCTATTCTACCCGAACCTTAAACAATTCAAAAAGCTTAAATTTGACAACTTCTCAAAACATAAAATCAAACACTTTATGAAAGGAACTTTGAATTGACTAAAACTTTCGAGAAATACGAAAATCAATAATCTAAAACTTGAATAAGCCAATAAGCATTAAAAGCTTACAACTTACACGAGTATAAGCTTATGAAGGAACAAAGGGAATGAACCTTCTAACCATACAATCTCAACTTCAATCACGGATCAATGAGGATTCGGATCAAAGAAAAGATTTCGCTTCAAAAATCAAGTAAACCAAGAAATGTAGAAGAAGATTAAAAACTTAAAACTTAACTTGAATTTGATTAATGGAACCCAAATACAAAGATTAAAGAAAACTTGAATTTAAAAGATGAAAACAAAGAAAAACTTAGTGAGAGAAAGTTGGGATCTTTCTCTCTCTAAAACTAGAAAGAAAACTTAAAATTAAAAACTAGCTAACCCCCTCCTAATGTGATTAGGAGGGTATTTATAGGGAAGTGGGAAGTGCATGTGTGGTGCTTCCTTCTTTCTTTTCTTCTCGACTCGATTTAATTCATTTGTCTTTCTCGATGTCGTCTCGGGATTAATTAAACTCGTCTTAACATTTCTTCATTTATTTAGACTCGAGTTCTTCGACTTCATTAAACTTCCGTCTTTAGACTTGTTCTTCGATAAATCTTCAGAATAGGTCTTGGACATCCGTTCTTTAAGCATTCTTGATATTTTGACTTTGTCTTTCCCGTTTCCTTTGATAAAAGCCCGTGAAAGCCCGTGTTTTCTTCCTTTTTCATCTTTTGGTCCTAAAACACAATAAAAACACAAACCACGCATAATTCCGACTTTTACGACATAAAATACACGTTTTGGTCTTGTTATTATTGGAAATAAGTGGTAAAAGGATAAGTGTTTTCACACTTATTAAATCCCCTACACTTGACCATTGCAATGCCCTCATGCAATGCATTAGATTTAAAGCACGGTTTACATTTTCCATCATAAATAACCCACCTTGGCCTTTATTAAATACTAGATATGAAAAGATAGAAACAAGTAAAGAAATTAAAGACTTACATTGGGTTTTGGCTGCCATGAACGTTTTTCATCCTCAAGTTTCACGTTCCCCATACCAAGCTTAAAAACGAGATCATTGTCATTATAAGTTAGCAAACTAACACGAACTCATGTGGGCCAATTATTCACTTAGACTCCCTTATTCCTAGGTGTATCTCTTATATTTTATTTTTCTCTTGAATGATCACGAGGATGCATTGTTTGACTTATTTCGATAGTTATTTAGGCCGAAAATAAAGTGAACGATTTAATCAATAGTTAGCTAAAGGACAAAATCTTTTAAAACTGCTTCTCGGGACCTCATAAAGTTCATATCTTGGCATAACTCGCTTCACGATTTGAGACCTTTCTCGGACCGATATTTGGCAGCGACTTCATACTTCGAATCTTAGAGAGACGTTCTTGAAATTATGGTCTTCTCTTCATAATAGGAATTTCTTCACTTGAAGTTTTGAGAGATTCTTCATGTTTGGACCACGACTTCTTCATTTTTCTCCATTCTTTATTTTGGACTTTTATATACAATGATCCACCTCCTTTTAGGACTTGGATCTATTTATCCTCATACCTTGTTAGGGACTTTTTGGATAGACTTCTCCATGATCTTTAGGGGAGTATTTGCTTTTCATCGTGTGTCTCGATACTTCATATTGATTTTCGATAAATGATTCTTCACATCACTTTTGGATCTTTAGCAACAAAATGTAGCCCTCATGCCTTGTTAGGGCCTTTTCGGACTCGCCAATCTTCGCATCCCGCTTTAATAAGTTATGCCTTGGCTATGAACTCTAATCCGTACCGAGCAACTTTTAAACGATCTTAGGCTAGAAGCTAAGTAACCTCTTAAATCGTGCAACCTTATTTATTACAGATAATTTATTAACAAGCGAAGGGAGAATAGGCTTATAATTAACTCACATAAATTCACGAAAGAATACCAAACTTATAATTGACTCTATCATCTCTCGTTCTCCATAGTTTAAAATCTCAAGGAATGAGACTCGTGGATGCTTAGCCTATTAAATCAAAGTTTTGGGTTTTCGAGTCATCTATATGATCTTGCAAATTCTTGGACTTTTTCAAGTTTAGAAATCGCATTTTAAAGTTCCCTTGATAAACAACTCTCTAGGATCAATTATAGGAACTTGCGAAAAGTTCTTGTTCTTAACCCGTGAAAGTTAAGACTTTCGCGTTTTATAGCTCCCTATATAAAAGCCTAGCAAAACTTGACTTAAACACGTTAAGGATACTAGCTAGAGTAAACTTAGATAAGTAAACTCGGGTTGAGTCAAAATGTTCACGACTAAGAAAAATTTAAAACCACTTTATTTAAAATTTATTCTAGCAAGGAAGGAAAATAAACATAACAAAGGAAAATACAACTATACAACTAGGCCAAAATAGATTAAAATTTTTGAAAAATGTCGAAAAATCAAATTTTCTGGTTAAAATGAGGACAAATACAAGGAAAGGCCACTTAACTTCGATAGAAGTCCCCCTACACTTAATATAAACATTGTCCTCAATGTTTAAGAATGTGGGAGTAAACTCCCCTACACTTAGGACATTGTGCACGTTGTTTAAATCTCGCTAAGAAAGGGACAACTAAAGAGATTCCTATTTTAATATTGAGAAATATAAAATAGTGAATTGAAAAGAGTTTAGGATAGAACCGGGAAGAAGGGAACACGGTATCACGGTTCGTCAAAAGTCATCAAGAGGCTCTTTGAAGCTTTAATCCATGCACAGCACAAGAAACAAGACAACAAACACATACGGGGATCCCCCTACACTTATTATGAAAGCAGTAAAGGATAGATCACGGGTTGCCTCCCGAGAAGCGCTTGT